>JARHVA010003768.1:432500-440000 GCA_037957365.1 Torreya grandis | reverse complement strand
AACCTATGATAGGTCTAACATAAGAAAATATAACAATAAAAACTTAAAAGGTAGAGATTAAACTTAAGAGAAGAAGATAGTAAAAAGTAAGCTACCAAAAGTTTAAAAAATTAGGTAATGATCAAATAAACTTAAGATGGTGAGATTGATAAAACAATCTTCTAAAGATATTTAAAATATTTAATGGTTGAATAAACCCAAGATGGAGATACAATAATCAAAAGTAAACACACCAAAGAGTATGAAAAGAGTCAATCACTGAATAAAAATAAGAGGGAGATACATAAAAGGTAAAGATAATAAATATTTTTAAAAGTGTTAATGGTAGGATAAAATTGAGAGGGAGAGGTAATAAGGTATTGAAAAGTAAAGAAAATGAAGGTAAAATATGAGAAAATTAAATAATGTGAAGGTAAACCATGAGCAAATTAAAAATGAGAAATAATCAAATACAATCATTAATTAAAATAAAATCCAAGGCTTGATAAATATGAAGTATATAATAAGTATTTAATTACTTATAAATGTATTTGAATTCATTACATGTATCATAAACCACATTAAAAATATCACATTAAAGCTAATATCATGCCTTAACCATAAACTCTTATAATCTCTCCAAAATACATGCAAGTAAAACATTTAAAATAACCTCAATAATGAAAGCAAGGATGATATAATTGGGATGATGATTATCCTCCAACCAAGACTAAGATATATAGTGACGAATATATTTTGGTATAAGCTATTATTTGAGTTAAAGGGGAGTTTGTTCTTCTATCCTATGAGCATGATATGATTGCTACAAAGAATATTGATTTCTATTCTTCTAAAAACTATGGATATGATATTGATAATCCTTACACTCATTTATGGAGTGGGACTAAGAATCATGTAAAAGAAAATGATGATCCCATTTATTTGGCATGTATGCAGGATTTGTTTTCAATGGTGACACAACCAAATGAGGATAATAAAATGATGCCTTTATATGAGGTGTATTTACATGTTACTATGGAACTTGATGTTCTATATCATAAAAACTATTGAAAATTTATTGAAGTGCTACAAATTTATCTGTAGAATGTGTAGGAAACTCATTCAAAATATAATATTGGTCCCAATTTTTAGGTATGTATGTAGAATCTATATTAGAAGGAGATATATTTATGTGTAGAGAAAAATTCATGGCCTTAATATTAATTACATCTAATTATTTTCAAATATCTTGACAATTAGTCATAGAATGAATACTACTCTCATGAAACTCATAAAAGTGCCTAGGTGGGAAGATACATAGTGGTATACTATCAACATAAGGATCTTCTATTTATGAATTTTATTTCTCTAAATGTTTATTATATGATCTAAAATTCTAGATCATATGATTAGGGATACTGAAACCAAAAAAATCTATGTTAGATGATGACATTATAACTCTTTAATCAAAATACTTAGTGTTAGTAGGCATGGTATAAAAACCAACATCTATAGAGGGATAATAATTTTCATACTAGGAGACTAAATAAAATGGATAAAATAAATATTAGGTTCATGAAAAACATCACTAGGAATATAGTTGAAAGTAAAAAAATCATCCACATTAGAGCAAGAAAGTGCGATAATGTTAATCTTAGAGTGGAAGGATGATTGGTTAAAAGATAGTTTAAGGGATGATTTTAACTTCAGATTTCAGCATGTTTTTTATGGATGTATTCAAAAAAATAAGGTTCATATAATGTATAAACATATTCATAATTAATATTTTGAGATCCATATCAAGGGATTCAACCAGAATGTCATTAGAATGAATAATGGTAAAATATTTATTTGGAATGAAATCTATCACAAGGATCTTGTTAATTATTCTCTTATGAGAATGAAGTCACAATATAGGGGAAATTAATCTATGCTATTAGGAGGAATATTAGAGGTTTTGATTTTAATTTAAATAACATTAGTTTTATCATCATCAAAATCATGGAGGTTAGGTGGGATACTACTATAGGAATAACCAAGAAATACACAAAACCCAAAGGATCAATCCAAGAGATAGAACCCACAACAAAAAGCCTTTGTAAGAATAATTTTAGATAATAAATAATGTATAATTATTAATTCAATCACTCAAAAAGAATTATTGATATCCCTTAGTTCTCTCTCACTCTCTTTGTCTATAATTATATATATATAACACAAATAGTTTGTTGTGTATTGACAAACTATTTATTATTATTTCACTAATAGAGAATACTTAACATATTCAATTTTATAGTATTATGTGAAAAGTATTGATGAGATAATCTCAACAATAAAGAAAATAAACTACCATAGGTAAAGATAACTAATCTTAGCTAACAAATAATTTAACCTCAGTAAAATAAGTGAAACCTAGGTAAGCTTAAAGACACATTATTACAATACCTTATCATAAGTGAAATATAGGGAGTATGATAAAACAAATATGGATCCTAGCTACTAGGCTTGACAAGGTACCCATGTACAGAACATGAAAAATAAACAAAGGTAAGAATTCATGTGAAATACACCCCTAGTATAAATTCCTTCACCCAAAGCATCTCTTGAATCTAAATATATTGAGGAGAAGACAAAGGCTTGGTGAAGATGTCAATAATCTACTTAGTTATAGGCACAAACTCCAAAGAAATTACTCCATATTTAATAAGCTCTTGAATGAATTATATGTGAATATAAATTTATTTGTTGTGATAATGATAAATAGGATTATGTGATATATAAATCACACTTTGGTTATCACACCAAATAATAGTAGGACCCTGCTGGGTGAAGCAAAACTCTTAAAACAATTATTGAAGCCAAAGTATCTCCTAATTGGATTTGATGACACTATGATACTCTAACTTAGTGGAGGATAATGGAATATCTATTTAATTTTCACATGACTAATAAATTGGACCATAACCAAGTGTGAATATAAACCCATAAGTGTATTTATGACTATCACCATCACCACCCCAATTTGAGTCTATATATCTAATAAGATGTGCATAAATCTATGGTGTGTGCTATATGCCAAAGAGTGTGGTACCTAAATGTAGTGAAAAATATGCTTGGATATTTTGGAATGACTCTCATGAGGTTCATATAAAAATTTAGAGACAAGTTTTACAAAAAATGTGATATCAAAACATGTATGGTTCAAGTATAAAATACTACCTATAAGTTACCAATAAAAGGTTGAACTAACAAGAGGAGTCATGAAAGTGGAAGACAAAATAACATCTAACTAATATGGAGTGGGGTAAATATTAAAAAAATCCATTCAAAACCTATAAATAATATCTATCTCATACTTATATTGTCAAATAGAGATAACCTTAGAAGATCAATGAATTTTAAGGCTAAGAAAATAATATAAAAGTCCAAGATCTGTCATGTCAAACCTATTTGTTAAATTTATCCTAATGTGATGTATTAAGGAGTCTAAACTGCCAGTGATGATGAGGTCATCAACATAAAAACCAATAATATAGTATATTCACCCTTTTTTAGGATATACACATTGTGATCTGACTCATAATGATAGAAACTAGAACTCAAAATTAAATAATCCATCTTCTCATACCAAAATTTGAGAGCTTGTTTGAGGCCATAAATAAATAACTAAGTCTATAAACCAATGATAACTACTAAAAAAATCTTGAATACTGTTCCATATAGATCTCTTCTTGAATATCACCATTCAAGAAATCACTCTTCACACCCATCTAAAAAATTGACCAATGATGTGAAGTGACAATAGAGAGTACAAGATTAATATAATCCATCCTAGCTATAGGGGAAAAGGTTTGATTAATAAACTCCTTCAACCTATGAAAAACCCTTAGCTATTATTCTAAATTTGTGCTTATAAACTGATCCATCTATAGCACATTTGGTCTTAATTACCCATTCAAATTTTAAAATTTATCTTCCCTTAGGAAGAGGTAAAATATCCCATGCATTAGTCTTCATCAATGAATAATACTCTTTGCACATTGTATCATCCCACTCAAGTTTACCAATGGCCTCATAAAATAACACTAGATCATCAATAATGACTTGTCCCATAAGAGCAATACCAAATATTTGTGAGTGCCGTGATAATTATATGGATCACCAACCAAGGAACTAGATACCTTTAGAGTGACCTATGCCCACTTGGTAATATATTTTTAAGAAGATGGATGTGGTTGATGAATAGGTGCAACATAAAAATCATCCTCCTCATCATGATAAAAAATAGAAAACAATTCCTCAATAACATCTAAAGAGTAAGAAGGAGGATAATAAGGATTATATGTATACTTATGTGGAGTGGGTATCTTATTAACATGTACATCTCATTGAAGCAACACATTCTATGTGACAAGATCAAGAAGACAATATACTTTTACATCTGCACACTAGAAAAAAATTTAGTATTTGGATTTTATTCTCCAATGCTTTGTGTTTATAATCAAGAACAAATGTCCATGCCTGACTCTTGAAGACACAAAAATATAAAATGTCAATCTTGATCTTGAACCAAGCTTATTTAGGTTTCATATTCTATAAAACTTTGTGAGGCATACAATTTTGAATGTAGTTTACATAATTTATTAATTTATCCCGCTATTGTGGACCTAAATTTTTAAAATGAATCATGTAATTTTCCATATCTTTCAATGTTTTATTCTACCTCTTTGATACACCATTTTTTGGGGGAGTTTATGGTATAGTGAACTAATGTTGGATGCCATGATCAATACACAAATATATAAATTCATTACTGTCATATCCCCCCCCACATTGTTAGTGTGTATATTCTTAAGAGGAATAAATGATTATTTTTCAAAAATGCTTTGAAAGCCTTTAATGTCTCAAAGACTTCATTTTTCAACTTGAGAAAACATACCCAAGTTTTATGAGTAAAATCATCAATGAATGTGAGTTCATATTTGGCCCCTAAAAAATAATGAATGGGAGAAATATAAAATTATTATGAACCAACTCTAAGGGTTCATGTGCACGTGTGGTGTTACTAACTAGAAATAGATCCTAGTGATTTATTTACAAATACACATACAAAACACACTCCATCAATACATGAGACCTTTATAATGCCATTTACAATATGTTTTACACTCATTTATTACATATATCCATAACTTGACTAACCTATTTATGATACTATCACCATGTGTTATAAGTGAAGAACTAAAAATACTAGAAGACTCAAACTTACAAAAAGTTTAGAGCTTTATAGTATGATATGTTGTAGTTTTAGCCAGTATCTCACTAGGATCATTACATTCTCTTATTAAAACATCATTTGGAGTAGACTCCATAATTTTACCAGTACTAGATTTACATATTTGATACATAGAGAGAAGATTATAAGTGTTTTGGGTTACAATAAATACATCATTAAAATGACCACCTTATTTGTCAACTATTATTGATCCCAAAACTTCAACCTATGAAGAATTTCCCATGACAATATCCAAGGTAATACAATATGAAATAGAGGAAAATAGATCATGATAATGTATGAGATGGTGTGAAGCACCTAAATCTGAAATACATTCATCATGAGGTGTAGATGTGACTTTGATACCATATAGGAATGACTAGGAGATACACAAGTCCCACATGATTAATATAGGAGATAACATCCAAAACAAAAACCTAAAAAACAATTTCAAACAATAAATAAATTATAATTATTTATTCAATCACTCCAAATAATAGCTAATGTCCCTTAATTCTCTCTCACTCTCTATATACAATCTATTATATTTCAAATGTGTATAACATAAATATTTTTTATGTGTGAATAAACTATTTGAAATTATTTAATTAATAGAGAAACCTAGAAATATTCAGTTTTCAAGTATTATGTGCAAAATATTGATGAGATAATCTAAATAATAAAATAAACAAACTTAGGTAAATATAATTAACCCTAGGCAACAAAAAATTTACCCTAGGTAAAACAAATTAACCATATGTAATCTTCAACACACACTAATCCAATAATTACCCACAAGTTTGGGGTGATCACTATAACCTCTCACTGAGTCAACATGAAAGTTGAAGCAATGATACTCATGAAAAATAATACTTAGAAGTGGTTCAAGGGTATCTATTTTAAATACACCATGTTGTTATAATTATTCATAATTCCAATGGTTGGTATCACCTTAAAATGTATAGACATCTTCTAAGTAATTAAATTTGATGCATTGACATGCAAAATAATCTAATGCAATGAGTCAAAATAAATATAATACATATATTATATGATAATGTAAAGTTGAAAATATGAATCTAGCCCTCATTTTAACAATTAGTACCATGATAATAAGTTAAATGCATCTTATAAGTGGATTTTTTTTGTAGTAATATCATTGGCATGTACTACTGGTGGAATTAAGGTTGATTTTAAAATACCCAAAGGATTTTATCAATTATAAAAAGGTTTCACAAGTTACATAACATTCAATTAAGAGGGGTATTTTTATTTGGACATCACAAATTCAAATTTTAATAAAGAGAGGAGAGTTGTACACTCTAAGAAGGATTTCATCTAATACAATCACCTAAGTATGTAATTTCAAAGATGAGGCTTGATATGTTGTCTTAACAAGCTAGATAGAATTATATTAACATTATTACATGATATTTTACTTTGAACTAGGAAAATTGGGTCCTCAATCCATATGTGGTGGTTAAATAATGTTAATAAAAAAGAGAGTTTGGATTAATTTATTTAAATGTTTATGAGAGTTAAATATGAGCTCAAGGAAATGAATTTGACTATGGAATTTAGAGATTTATTCAATGGGATCATATTCTTAGAGGTTACATTAGGTTGAAGATGACTATAACTAAGAAACAAAGGTCTAAATATCATCATTTTGTAATTAAGATTTTCTAAGTGTGATTTATGTTGAGTTTTGGCATGTTTCAATGATATCAGTCATGTCAATATCATATATTTAGTTTTAGTTGGATATATTAACACATGAATTATAATTTATAGATTATGAGACTATATCAATCCTATTGATGTAGTTGAAAAAACATGATAATAAATCATCATAGATACAATGTACTACATTGGTACAAAACTAGATGAATATATTGGCACATATATAGTGCAAGAAACAAAATAATTAGTTTTGATGATATAATTAAATTAACAAAAAAATATATAACTACATTGGCATGTCTAAGTTCATCAATTTTATATTATTTTTCAAATTTTCAAGGTTTAAAAGGGAAAGAGGCTTAAAATTAAATTGTAAGATAGGCATAAATAACTCTATAATATTAAGGACGTGTCATAATGTGAGTTTGAATGTCTTGAGAAGAATCAATGTGAACAAAATGTGATTCATGCCATTTATGTTAACCAAAATTTCTAAGTTAGTGGAAGCATTAGGGTTAACTGAGGTTTCTAAGACATAAGTAGATGGAGCTAAATTTTAAGTT
>JARHVA010003768.1:0-425000 GCA_037957365.1 Torreya grandis | reverse complement strand
TTGTACATTTATACAATTAGGTTCATGACCAATATGGATCCACTAGACATAACTAAGGGTACCTTACCACACAATATCACTAGACATGGTTTCAAATCCTCTAGTTGAGTAATAACACACACTAATCATCACTAGGTCCTATGGTTTGTAATAAAGTAAAGTAAATATAATCTAGTGCTCACCAAAGCTTATGGCACAAAAGGGGATAATGAATGTAAATAGTAAGAACTCAAATAACTCTACTCAATTTAGTGTATAAGTAATCCTAAGCATGGAGATAAAAATACATTCATAAGATAATACACATGTAAATCTATCTACTAATAAAAGAGGATAAAGAGTTAGGAATACTTACCTTTAAGACAAACCTATAAATCATCAATATCTCCCTTCTAAAATGGTGATTTTAAAGAATTTATTATGGTTTTTAAGGATAATGTAGATATGTTAGATCTAGGCTACAAGACTTCTCCTATGCATCCAAAAGACTTTTTCCACAAGACAATATTCTTCTCCAAAGTATGAAAACATAAAAAATGATTACTCAAGTAGAATAATAGCTAAGTAAGTTAATAAGTACAAATGAATGATTCTCTCTATTGGAAATTAGGTAAAGTTTGTGTTTATATATCTAGATATAAACCTAAACCCTTCTAGATTTTAGTTGACACAATCAGCTCAGTCAGGAAATAGAACTAGGTCCTAGACTAAGTTGGTTAGGCTGACTTAGTCCTATAAGTGCTCAATTATAAAAACATGGTCAACCCATTTTAATTTTTTGATAGGATGGTAAAAATAGGTTTGGATTAGGTAGGGACTATTTGAGGTAGTGAATTACTTGGAGGAGCATGTAAGGAGGTGTCAAATTTTAGGAAAATAGATAGGATGGACTTGTGTTGGTTGTAAGTGGTGGTAGAGGGAACAATAATCTTATAAATAACCAATGACATACCCACCCATTTACAAATACACCATTTAAGCATGCACTCAGATAAATTGAGACTTATGGGTTATTTCAATATACAAAACATCAATAATTGATAAAATTTTAAAAATATATTATGTATACATATGCCCCAGTCAAAGCTCATCACAAGTTGCAACATGGGATGGTGCTTTGAGAGAAGAACATAAAACCACCCAATGATAATATAAATACATTTTAGTAAGAATTAAATAATATAAATGAAAGGACATAATTAAAAATTACATACCTTTACTTACCTTAGTGATATATAGTAGAAATGAAGTGGGAGAAATGCAGAAGTATTTAATGTACAGAACATTAGGTGAACATATTAAATAATTGAATATTTGAAATTTTTATAAAATATACATGTAATATGTATAAAAATTATCTACAATGTTAGGATTCCACAATTTTTTTTAGTTCATAAAAAGAGACAGTAGAAACAAAGTTATGAGTGAAAAATAGAATCTGGGTGAAATTAATTATTAAATAAAGAATTTTAACTTATAAATATAAATAGGGTTAAAAATAATTCATTTTTAATTTTTATATTGTGATAAAATATATATCTAAGTGACCTATTTTATTATGAAAATCAAACATGGTAAGGATATGTAAAAAAATTTACCTTACATGTTTATATGCTTGGTCATGCGCTAAGTTGTTAAGCCAAGTCAGTTCTAGACTTGGGGAAGTAAGGCATGAGGGTAGAAAGGTATGGTACATTAAATTTATTCATGATATGGCACTATAATTAGTTTTACATAAGGTAAAAAACTTATGTGCTCACCCAAAGTGCAACAATGAAGGGATCAGGCTCATAATGGGCTAGTTGCATCATGGCACAACTTAGGGTTCTAGGGGAGTTAGTTGGAATTCTAGTGCTAAATCCTGTGTAGGTTGGCCAAAGGTGATAAGTGACATAAAGATACCATTGGTGACTAGGTTGAACCTCCATTTCAATATACTATAAGAATACATAAGAAAAACTTAACTAAAATTAACTCATGAGCAAGACATTCTAGAGACTATTAAACATGAGCTAAAACTTCATTCTCTCAATGCTTTTCCTCATTAACATAAATAATAGAGTTATTTATAAATAAAAATTTAGATGTTTATCTTAACTCTACTCATGCCTAACATCTCACATCCAAGCTTGGTTTATACATTCAAAATCATAGAACTAATATGCAAAAAGAAATAATATGGTTTTCTCTCTATTTTTCTAGATCTTTGCTATTTTTATTCCTCCCCCCTTTTCTACCAATACCAACATTATTTTATAGGCAAGAGTCATCTTCTACCAGATTAGAGGGGCACATGTTGAGTGATGAGCTATCATAAGTCTACTGGCTCCATTACATTGTCCAAGTTGGATGTGTCTATGCCATATTAAAATATTCCACTTGGGGTCATTTTCCTACCTACTCCACTCTTCTAGCATATATTGACCTTGATCTACCTTGTACAAGTCCTAATATGGACATATTTTAATAAGTTTGATGTTTGATAGAGTGATGTGGTCTATGTAATAGTAAAAAATGGGGCCCAACATTACCCCATACAAAAATGTTAGTCCACCTCAGACTAGTATTTAAGCACATTAGCTGCACAAAACTTGGGCACTCACTACCTCAAGTCTTATTTAAAATTCTCAAAACCCTGGATGGTACCCTTTATTTCATTGATGACACCATTCACTTTAGTAGATATAACTTATAAGGTAAGCACATTTGTGCTCTCTAGCTCCTTTTGAAAGGCTTCCAACATTTCCTTTACCCTCTTCACTTCTCTATCCAAGAGTTCACCATAAGCACTATATTTTTTGTGGAAGGCACAAAATATTGCCTCCAAATCTTTCTCTTAAGTCTTTAGTTGAGAAATAAGGGAGTTAACCTTTGCCACACCTACATGTACTAATCCCTAGACACCATGAAGGAGTGTTGGAGCAAATTATCCTTCTCCTCCTTTATCCCTTTTAAGTGCATGTCGATGATTTTTACTTGATTAGAAAAATTAAAAAATATGGTATCCACCTCCTCAGTGCCCTCTTAAGGTTTGGTGAAGATATCTTCAACCATTTCCATTTTCTTGTTCAACTCCACTTGTAAGGCCTCAAAAGGGTCTAGTTTCTCTTCTAATGCTAGCTTCATCCTTGGTATCATTTTCTTGAAAAATGTGTAGATATAATCAACCTCTTTCATAACCAATGTATCCACATTATCTACGAGGTATGGCTCCACCTCCTCTATGCACTCTATCAGCTATCTAAGCTTGAGTTTGATTTCCTCTAGATCCTTTTTGTGTCCTTTGAAATCTTCCTCTAACTATTAGCATGAACATCATTAATGATGTTCTTGCACACCACCAAGGTCACCATCTTGATAAGCGCATTCATTGAGTGCATGAGGTTCATGTCATGGGGGTTTAATAGGTAATAGTCATGCCATTGATTTTGGTGCACCTTTTCAATTTATTAACTCCACTTAGCCTGGGTGTGTTTCTCATCCAAGCACTCTAAGTATTCCAACCAAATATTCCAACCTTGTTCTTAGAGACTCATGGTCATCTAGGTGGAAAATTCATGAAATACACAAGGAGGGCACTATGAATTCCATGGGCAACACTGCTTCAATACCAAACACCAACTTGAATGGTGTAGCACTGTTTAGGCACTTATAGGTCATGTGGTATGCCCAAATTACTATAGAGACATGATCATCCCAATCCTTATAACCAAAAGCACATATCTTTGTTAGTCACATTCTCAATATTTTATTAAAGGCTTCGGTTGCATCATTAACTTGAGGATGATATTAGGTGGTCTTATGGTGTACCATATTTTTTTCAATTAGGAGGATGCACACCATCTCATTGATAAAATGAGTGACCCTATCACTAGTAAAAATCAATAGGTACCCATACTTGATAATGATGTTATCCTAGATGAAATACATAGCTATTATGACTATATAGTCTTTGGTTGGCATAGCTTCAGCCAACTTGGTGAAAAAGTCAGTGTCTACTAAAATGTACCTTGCACCAGTGTGCCATGCTACAAGAGTGATTGTCCCATCAAAGTCAATGGCCCATTTTTTGAATGGTACCTGGTCAATGGTACAAATTAAAGGCATCTCATCCTGATGGTTAGGATTTTTAATGTATTGACATACATCACATGCCTTAGCACACACCTTAGAATTTTAGAATAAGCTTATCCATCATAGACCTAACTTCAATACCTTGTGTGACATTATGTTTACCATGTAATGGATCCTATGGTTCCTTCATATGCCTCTTGGAGGATGGAGTCCCTTTCATGTTCCAAAACATAGTGACATATGACTTCATCCCTACGTAGTTTATAGAGATCCCATTCGATGAGTTAGAAGGAGGTAGTGTAGACATCAAGTTGTTTATTTTCCTTGGGGGACATGGCTTATGACACAAACCTTGGTGTTAGGAAGGCAAAAATATCTTCTATATCATTAGGAATGTGTTAAACCTTGTATAAATATGTATCTGGCATGTCTCCTCAATTGGCACCACCATATCATCATAGTTGATGTGAGACAAATGGTCTAGCCCCAAGTTCTACTTCCCAGGTTTAACCATAATAGAAAATTGGAATTATTAGAAGAGAAAAACTGATATACATATATGCCCATGCAAGATAGGCCTGATCACAAGGTACATAAGTGCCTCATGATCTATGAAGAATATAAATGGGGTTGCTAGTATATATTGTTTAAATTTTTATAGGGCATAAACCATTGCTAGTTACTCATGGTTGGTGGTGGTGTAGTTCTACTCAACCTATGTCAATTTCCTACTTGTGAAAGAGATGGGGTGGTTTAATTTTCCTTCTCCTAGCTGCACCAATATGATGCTAATAGTAGATCCTAAAGCATTGGTATAAATGTAGAAAGGAGTCATCTAGTCAGGGAAATGAATAGTTAACATGCTGGCCTATTTTAGTTTTAGTGTGTCAAAGTCCTCCTCTTTTATCTAGCCCTAGTAAAATGGGCCATCCTTATTTAAGAGCTCTTCTAAGGGCACTATGATTTTAGCATAGTTCCAAATGAAATTCCTATAATATCCACAATGGCCTAGAAAATCATGCACATCTTTCTATGTTGAAGGGGTCTAGAGTTGGATTATGATGGATATATTCACTAGGTCAACAAACAAACCATCCTTAAAGATGTTTTGCCCAAGGAATATTCTAAATGGAGTTACAAAGATGCACTTTTTCATATTTAAAGATATATAGATCTATCTACACCTTTAAAACATGAGGTAGAGATTGTCATAGTGGTATCTTATAAGACGATACACAGTCCAATTGTCAAGGTATACTTGCAAGAACTTATGGATAAAATCCTTAAAAGTAGTGATCACTACCTTCAAGAACATGTCTAGCACATTCTTAAGTATAAAGGGCATCATGTTATACATGAGATAACACCATTTAGTCACAAAGGTTGTTTTGGATTTATCCTCCTCAATTTGCACCATAAGTGAAAGTGTAAATTTTGTATATCCCAATAAACCATAAGTGAAAGTGTAAATTTTGTAACCTATGACTCCATCTATGACCTCATCAGTGAATAGTGTCAGGAATGGGTCATTGATGCAAGTGGCATTCATCATCTTGTAATCAATGCAAAAATCATATTTGCTTATCTTTCCTGATACTGATGCCCATTAGACTTAACCATTTATATTTTTTTACTAGGTAAATAATGTTAGTAGCCAACTTTCCATCAATATATGCCTTTACCTTGGTATAGAGGTTGGGGTTTATTTGATATGGGTATTTATTGACTATCCTTATGCCATCCACTAACTTGATGCTCATTTCTTTAAGTGTAAGGGTGGGTTCCCTTCATGTCCCTTTAGCTTCATGAGAAGAGGTCCTAAAATTCCCTCAGGAGATCAATAATGTGCACCAGTTCTGACTCAAACTAGTAAGTGCCTATAGTGGTGATCTTTGGCTCACCCTGCATGCTAATGTCTACTTTGGTGGTCCTGACTAGTGCACACTAGGCTTCATTTTTATCTTGATGGGTATATTTAGCCTACCTCATCTCCTTCATTGTCTCAACCCAAAGATGCACTAGGTATTTATCATTTGGGGAGATCTCATCCATGAGGTGCATGAGCTTTTATCTACCTATTAGAGCCTTCTAATTATGTTCCTTCTAGGTCTCATCATCTTCTTCACTAGAGTCACTATTGAGTACTTTATCTTTATAGAATGTGTGTAGTGTTAGTCCCTTCTCCTTAAACATTTACTTTAGGTGCTCTTCTAAGATTGTATTGTCCTTAAACACTGCCCAATGAATGAATTATAATGGCTCTAGTAGTCCTACATTCTACAAAGAGAAGGAAAAAGTGTGCATGAACCTCTACTCGAGAATTTCCCAATTTATTGTCTTGTGGTTGATCTTGTTTACAATGTACCATGCTCGTACCCATATCCTCAAGGTCATGTAAAAGGCATGCACTCATAAGCTTCTTGGTGCATTCTCACTATAAATAGTTCACATTTCCTCACATAAATGCACATACATGATTGGATCAGAATCACTAGTGTAAGAAGGTATGCCCATATCTTCATTAATTTTTCAAAACTTGATACATATTTTTACCTTCATATCACACCAATTTGGCAAGCCAGGTCTCTATATTGCCCACTAGTGGGTGGCAATACTCTTTAGAATATACACTAGTGCACCCATTCAATTAATTTACCTTAGGATGTAGGCTTCAATGTCTTAGATGTATTTCTAAATAGGATGCCTTCCCTCATACTTTAGGATCACTATAATCTTTCCTTTATTGATCCATAGTACTCTCTTTCCCATCTTTTTGATGCATGAGAACCAATTCTCTTAGAGTCACTCAATCCTTACCACCCATATATTGATTGGTCTTGACACGACTATATGCACTAGGTAACACCTTCACCTTGTGACCTCATAGGCCTCTTCAACCCAATTTTTTCATGCTATATCAGTTGTATCAAAAGCTTATTATCTATCTTAACATGTGATCATGCCTTAGTTAGTAGGGTTGGATTTCTTGACACACTATGCCATGATGTTATACATATGGTTAATCTCATCCTTGAGATCAATACTCTCTATGTAAGGGGGATTGATCATTTGGAATGGGTATCACCACACTCTCCTTGCCATTATTGAAAGTCATATTACACTTTTTGAATCACATTTCTACATTGTTGGTAAAAACCATGGCCTTCCTAAGAGTGTTGGTAGTTATCTTTTTCAGCCAACTCGATGACCTTGAAGTCTACATGAAACTCGATGCCCATGATATCTAAAATGGTGCCCTTAAAGATCCCAATAGGTTGTGTATAAAAAATTTTATCGATGAGAAACATGTGAGATGAGGGCCTCAAGGGTGGCTAACCCATCTTTTCCCAAAAATTTTTGGTCAAGATATTGACCTCTACACCTATATCTACCAATACTTCATAGACTAACCATCCATTGATGGCAACATCTATAAATGATTCTTGGTCATACTTGGAATTTTGAGTATTCCTAACCTCATTTGCCTACTCCATACATTTGTTGTAACTTCTAACACTTGAGATGTAGCCTCTTACACTAGTTTTTTTCTTGCATGCTTTCAAAGCAAGTCCTTCAATAATGGTAGTATTCCTTCAGTCTATAAGAGGTGTAGGATCTCAATTAACTCTTATAATTTAGCTTCCTAATGATCTTGCTTCTTACACAAAGTGGTGTCCCTTTCCTTTAAATCTTTAGCCAACAAAATTTTGCCTCACAATTCTTGTATCATGCTCATGGCTTGTTGTAGAATGTCCTTTTTCCATGTAGGATCAGGGTATAGTACAAATTTTGGATCTTACTAAGTCACATGCTTGGTATGGCTTGATTTTACATACTCCAAGTATATATATTAGTGTGGCATAGCATTTGATTGAGTGGTGAACCTACTTCTTGTCATGACCTATACTTTGGGTGGCTCCTTGCATGTTTGTTGGGGCTTAGGGGCCCACTTTTACCCCTTAAAACTCATGCTTAATAATTATGTCACCCCTGTCTATGCTAGGCCATCCTTAAGTCATTTTTTTGTATAAGTCAAGGCATTCCTCAACTACATGTGGCCTTCAACAATACCCACATGTCGAGTGCATGGGGTAGTCATGATAGTAATGTTTAGTCGACTCATACTCATAACATGATCATGGTGGGAATCTTCCTTCACCATATCCACCTCCTCATCTATGCATGCCTCTTTAGTTCCTATAATACATGTTGTTATAACCATAGCCTTAATTCTCTTGACCTATTTGGTAACCACCTGACATTGTTACCTACCTTGTACCTATTTCTATACTCTAGCACATCTCATCAATGACCCTATAATCCACTATTGAGTGTGTATAAGCATCACACATCTTACAATAAACTATGGTATTTACCTAGCTAGTGCACTATAATAGAGGATAGTTTTAGGGGTCATGTACTCCATGATAAACTTCATAGTTGTGAATTGGTGTGTGAATAGTTTTGTACAAGTAGTTTTTCTTGTTATGCCTCTCTATCTCATAGTCAGTGCACTATAACCCATTATGAGTGTTAATTCTATAACTAAGAGTCTATTGATTCAATCCACACTTCTATGAATGGACTAAATCTGATATTTGTAGTACCACCTCAGCTCAAAGAATGGCTTCAAGTGCTTTATGGGGTTCTATGAAAGTCTTCATGGATAAAAAACATTGAAAAGGTACCAATAAGATACCAATAAATTATTATGTGTGCTAAGAGGTATGAATGTCATATGGAAGTTTAGAGAGCATAGTTTTGAATCATGCATCATATAAGTGTACACTCTTAGATAAACCTTAGCTGATCTCTTTGAGCACTATGATACTCTATTACTCAAACTCAGAGATGTCAAATTATTTTAATAATGCTTTCTTAAACACATTTTATTCAACCATAGCTTGGTTTAGATCAAACTTCTAATATCATGTGTGGGCATGATCCAATAAAATAGTCATGAATTGTGTTACCTTGTACTCAAGTTGAGAATTACCCTAGGCATGCCATTATAATTAGCATTTCAGCACATTATCTAAAACATTTTCAACTCCACAATACTCAGGTAAGTGCATGGTAGTCTCATAGTATTTTTTTTGAGGAGGTGGCACAGGAATCTGGTGCACTTGCCCTCCTTGTATTTATATTGAGGGTGGCCCTATGATGCCTCCACTAGTAGGGTTGAGTCTTAAAATTAATGGGGTAGGTTGTGTTATGGAACTTGATGGTATATAACCACTCCCTTATGGTGTTGTACCACTTCTTATAGGATGCTACCTAGTTGGTGTAACCAATATTCTTTATGCAATAATGCTTTTACCTATGTTCAAGCCTCTTGGGTTGGCACTTGGTAAATTCACCATTTTGTTACTCAATTCCTTGTAAGGGATCACTTGCTCGATTACAAACTCTTGGTTCAAATCTTGAATTCTATCAAAATCTAGGTCAATAATAGTGTCAAATAACATTCTTTTATCTTTTGGTAAGGGATCTAGTGCATGATCTTATGCTTTAGGGTTAAGGGGGTAGGTTCTTCTAGCGTATTGTCAATTTTCACTTCTTGCAATAATTTTTTGAAATATAAACCCAATTTTTGAGTTTGGTCTCTTGATACTTCCTCTCTCTCTCTTCATGTTATTTTAATTCAAGGGATCCTTCCTCATGCCCTTCATATTCACTATGGGTCCTCTCAATACTCCTAGGTTCCAAATCCTCTATTAGTTTGTGCCTACATTTACCATAATCCAACCTCTATAAATCTTGGGTGTTAGGTTGTTTTTCCTCTTCCATTATAACCTACCTATATATACCCTTCTTTCCTTCCACACTTTCTCATAGGTGCAAGAACTTTAGCTTTTCATTTTCATAATTTCTATACTGTAATCCACAAGGAGATTTTTTATTTTGATACTGAGCCCTCTAATGAATGCACCCCTTGGTTCAAGAAAAAACTCATACACTTCTTCTTCAGGGAGTGATAATGTTGACACTATGAATTCCAACACATAGTTATTTAATGCACCACTCTAGCACTTATCCATAACATGCATCTAGACTTCATCTAAACTTTTTATCCTTTCTATGGTCCACTCAAGGCACTAGCCATATCTATGCCTTCTAATGGTAGTATAGGAAAATAATCATTGATACATGTGCGCAAGTATCTTGTAGAAGAATACTTTATAAAGATCATCGTATACATTGGTCTGCACCCATTTCCATAGCTTTTATCCTTCACATGTAGGCTGGTTTTGTACAAAGCTATCTTTGACTTGATCTATGTAGCACTTGATATTCTTGAGTATTAGTTAGAGAATCACTCAATTATACCATTGTATAAATGAAATTCAATGTGGTCCTAGTATTGGAACCAAAATGTTGTAGAAAAGTTTACCTTACTGGTTTATGTGTTTGGTCATGTGCTTAACTATGAAGCCAAGTTAGTTCTAGAATTGGGGAAGTTGGGCACAAAGGTAGAAAGGTTTGGTGCACAAAATTTATTCATATTATGGTGTTAGCATCAGTTTCACATAAGGTACAAACATTATGCACTCACTTGAAGCACAATAGTGAAGGGACTGAGCCTACATTAGGCTAGTTGTATCATGCTGTAACTTGGGGTTCTAGGGGAGTTAGTTGGCCTTCTAGTGCTAAGTCCTTTAAGGAGGGATTTCATGAGTAAAAACCTCCTTATTGGAAACATTCCTAAGGGGTAAGTGCTCATCCTCAAGTGGCACTTTAGGCAGAGGTCTCAAAGCCTTGGGCTATTTTGGATCAACCCTTGGTGTATGTGTAGGTTGGTTGAAGGTGATAAGTGACACAAGGATGTAATTGGTGACCACGTTGAACCCCCATTTCAATATAATATAGAAATATGTAAGCATAACTTAACTAATATTAACTCATTAGAAAGACATTCTAGAGATTATTAAATAGAATCCTAAACTTCATTCTCTCAATGCTTTTCCTCATTAACTTAAACAATAAAGTTATTTACAAATAATAATATATATGCTTATTCTAGTTCTACTCATGCCCAATGGCTCACATTCAAGCTGGAGATATAAATTTGAACTCATAAAACTAATATGTAGAAGGAAATAATATGGTTGGCTCTCTATTTTTCCAAACCTTCATTATTGTTTTTCCTCCCCCCTTTTTCTACCAAGGCTAACCTTATTTTATATGTGAGAGTTGTCTTCTACTAGATCAGAGGGATGCATGCTAAGTGATGAGTTTTCATGAGTCTATTAGCTCCATGACACTATCTAGGTCAAACCTACATGTACCATATGCATATTATCACTTGGGGTCACTTTCCTACCTACTCCACTCTCTCAACATCTATTCACCTTGATTCACCTCATACAAGTCTTAATAGGGATGTCTTTTAATAAGTTTGATGCTTTTCAACTACCTACCAACTAGTATAGATTCTATGGGGACTCCTCGATTTACTTCTAAAATGTTCAAAAGGGGGGTGCAACTGACCCTAGGGTTGTATCACACCATGGTTTGATAGGGTGACATGGTTCATGTAATAATACAAAAGGGATCCCAATAGGACACAACATATGTGACATGGAGGACACATATAGGTAGAATGTAATGTAGATTAGGTAAGTGGTGCATTAATTTCATGTTTTTAGTAAATTTTATTGAAATTAAGCTATTTACAAAAAAAAATATTAGGGAAAATTTAGGTAACAAAAAATTCCTTAGGAAATTTTTAGGTAAATAAGTAACAAAGTGGGATAATGGGTATGAAAGTTTTAGATCTATCAATACCAAAGACATTTATGGTAAAAATTTGAAAATTCATCAATAGTCTCAAATAGAGTCAGCCTTGCCAATTTAGTTAAAAAGTAGTAGGAGGTAAAAAAAGGTTGATTACATAGCTTATGGATGACATATTATTATTGGGGGTAGCTAACTATGTAGTAGAGGGTTGACTTAATTAGAAACATTGACAAGCTAATGTATTTTGCAGTAGGGGCTAGTGTATTCTAGTAAATAGGGATGACTACATAGTGGAGAGCTGACCTAGTAGGCAATGATGGGAAAAGTGCTGATTTATTATTAAAAGTATCGACTATGTTTACAAGAATGCGTTGATTATGTAGCAGAGGGATAACATATTTGATAAATATGGGTAATAGGTCCAATTTACTATAAAAAATGACAAACACATAAGAAAAGGGTGAAAAATAGAAAAATTAGGAACAAGTTGATGAATTAGTTAATTTTTAATAGTTCAATAATTTTAAGAATGTATATTTATCATTTTTATATTGAGATCTAATATATTATATGGTGTTTGAAATTTTGTAGAGATGATGGAGATTTTAACACCTGGTGGATGCATCTTGGCTATAATATTTACTAGAGAGATTGACATATGATGATTGAGTGTGACTAGCCTTCATAGGATTTAGTATCTATATATCTATGTGGAGGTTTAGTCAGTGAAAAAGGAAAAACCTTCATTTGTAGGTGACTTGTAGCAAGAATAACCAGTGTCAATGTAGACTATGGTAAATCTTAGAGATGTTAATGAATCACTTAGAACATATTATTATGATAGGTATTACATTGATTCCAAAGATAATATACTTCCCCATATTTAGGGATTTACTCTAGAAGTAGCTTGGGATGTGGGATAGTCTTGTCTTTGGGTTGTGTTATGACTGAACATAGTCTATCAATGTACTACATAAGATTTCAATAGTGAGTAGAGGAATGGTTATGTGTACCATGAAATAAATATATACATCTATTAATAGATGGTAGAGATCTACTAGTTGAAGTGGTAGAGGAAGAAGTCTACTCTTACTGATATAGATGACAATCCTTGGTTTGATTGCCAACAACTCTATGAATATCATAATAAATCTTATCTACCCATTATGATGGTAGAGGATCAATATTAGGTAATGGGATAAGATCATCACCAAGTAAGGGAGAAATTGGATAATAATATGGACTATGCTCATTTGTATGTATGGTTGGTCATGTAGTGGATCTAAGAAAAGTGGCTAACATTTATGGAGGAAGTAAACTAGAAAGATCATAATATCAAGAAAAACATTAGGGTCTTATCATGGCATGGTCTATAATCATACTCATGAGAGGTTTAATAGTGACTAGAGGTATAATACATGTTTGCTCCATCTCTAACCTATGAATAGAAGAGGAAAAACTAATATTAGGTACTATAAGAAAGGAATGATTAAAAAAACTGAAAGACTACAGTAAAGAAGAATGATATCTAATAACCTCAAAAATTTTAGCTTGAATGAATCTAGAAAAAAATGGGTCATATAAATAATAACCATCATCCTAATCAAGTTTATGTAAGTTGATATTACATGCATGAAATATTTTATTAGTTGAGGAAGTGTGGTGAATATAATTTTTAATTTCAGTTAGAATAACTAATATTTTGTCAAAAGGTTGATGATGGGATCAAGGTTGAAGAAAAGGAGGAAGATGAGCGATGATGTTAGTGGAGATATTAGAAGTTTTGATCTTTATGATTATCTCATTGGTTCATAATCATCTATGTCTAAGAGGTTAGGAGGAATATTTTTAATTAGTTATGGATGACCATTATAATCTCTATTAGAGTTGATAGGATAGTTAAAGCATTATGAGTCTCAAAATGGAATGGTGGGTAAGGGTTTAAAGGTGGGTATTTTAAAAACACCTAATTCTTGGAATTGTTTAAAATTTTAAGGTTTCATGTCCCCTTGCATCTTATATATCACCATTGTAAGTGAATTTGACACATTATTAGGTAGATGATGCAACTAATCTCATGTGGTGTGTCCAAGGTCAACTGAGTAAGATATTATAGGAAAGTGGAAATTTAAGTATCATGACTTTCACATAAAAAATTATGGGAGGAATAGTGATGGGAATCCAAACACATCCTAAAGGAGGCATTTGTCTTCTATCATATCCTTGGCATGCACTATGTGTGGATTTAAGGTTACATTCAAAGTATCCAAGAGTTTTAATAATGTCAAGGGAAGCAACACAAGTGCCTGAACCTTAATCAATTAAAACATGCTTAACTTGGATATCACCTATTTTAATTCTAATGAATAAAGGAACATCATCCAAATAATGAAATATGTCATCAATAGTCATAGAAGAGAGAAAATTTGAGTGAGAGAGAGGTTTCCATTGTTTCATCAACATGGATGGACATTTCTTCACATTGTTAGAGAATGTTGTCTTCAGTTTTGATAAAGTATATTCTTTCCCTATAAAAGGAGGATGAGGGATGCTAATTTTTAATAATAATTACATTATTCTATTAAAATGGTGAGGAAAAGTTCACATTATCTCTAATAAGGTAATTTGGGATGGAATATTGGAAAATTTTATGATATGATCCCATTCATCATAACACATGTGCTTATTATTAGATAGAGGTGCATAGTGTTATAAAATATCCATTGAGGTTGGTTGGATGTAAAGTGAAAATTATGTTGATAAATTATTTTGGGCTCAGGTTGGTTTAAGGTAGGTTGAGTGATTTTAGGTGATGTAGTTTTTTGTTGAAGTATTTCATGTGGTTGAGTAGAATACATATTATATGATGTTTGAGGGATGTTTACTTGAAGTATAGAAGCTATGGAAAGAGTATAATTTATATCAATGATATGAGAGATATGGTCAATTTGTGAGGTTGGAGGTGATCATTGTATGTGTGTTGGTTTTACATGCCTCAATTCTATGAGATGAGATGCAGTAGTATCTTGAATAATGTGAAACATTGAAGAGGTGTGATGGTTAGGGGTTGGTAATGAATCAATATAAGCAAATACTTTCCTCATATTAGTCATTTTAACCACATTTTAATCATTGGTGTTAATATATAGAAGACTTTCAATGTTATTGGTAGTAGGGGTAAGTTGATGTTGTCTTGATGATTAGGAAGAGGATCCTTATAGATAACTAAATGAGCATTGGATTGGTTTAGTTCTTGATTTTTAGTTTGAGTTTCATGTGATTTAAGTTTTAAATAATAATATTTTTTATGTTTATGTATAAGGGATTTGTGGTCAAAGTTGGGGCCAAGGAGAAAGTCCATACCTAGATTTCTTCATTGTCTACAAGTTTCATGAGAATGGACCTAACTTGAATGTAACCAAAAAAAAAATCTTTTATCATAAAATGATTTCATAGGACATGTAGGGTCAATAACTCATGGTAAAGGTCTTGCAAGATGTTTTTAAATTTCTACTAATGATAAAGGTTATGCACATTGGTATGATTGTTTTGATAAAATATGGGATTCTGATGAGAATTTTTATTAGGTGGAGGAACACAATCTATGTTATTATTTGGAATGATTACTTGGATGATGTGTATTATGTCATAAATATATGTAACACGAATATTGGTTTCATATCAATTCTTAGCTTTGTCAAGTTTATAAGTTCCAATTTTAGGTTGGGGAGGTTCAAATTTATGTATAAGAAAATCTTGACATTTGGCTTTGTCAAGAGCCTCTTCCAAGTTTTTGGGTAAATATTCCTAATGTAATATTTTAATTTATGGTGAATATAATTAGTAAATAAGTTTAAGAGGTTCTCATCTACCATACTATTCTCAAATTTATTAGATAAATATTTCCATCATTTGATGAAAAATTGTGTTGTTTTGATTTCTAATTATTTATAGTTGATGAAATTAGCTAAACTATTTTTACAAAGATCACTAGTTTGGAATTATTAAACTAATGAATTAACCAAATCTTCTAGAATAGTAATGGAGTGGGTTTTAAGTTTACTATACCAATATAAATAACCTCTTGAAAGTTTTTTAGATAAGATTTTAATGGAAGTGAAAGTATTAATTTTAACCCAATCTTTGTAAAGATTTATAAATGTTTTTAAATGTAGGGTAGGATATGTAGATCCATTATAGTTTATAGTGGGAGTGATGTTGGTAATTTGATGTACAAGAGGTTCATTTTATAAATGTTTGATAGTTTTTTTTTTTTAATAAGTGGGGGTTGTGGTATGAGGTTACCATGTGAATTATTAATGGGGGTGGTGGGGAGGGGGCATTAGGATTGTGTGATCCCATTTGAGCATGTTTGGGTTGGGTTTGGAGATGTAATAGGTGATTTTTCTTTTACATCATTTTATTTGCATTATTAGTTTGAAATGTGTGCATTTGGTTAAGAGTTTATATTAAAATTTAATTGGGTTGAGAACTATTTTAGCTAGTAGAAGTAGCATTTGATACATTAGTGTCATGTGAGGTATTAATATATTGAGATACTCTATGATTATGGGATGAGGTATTAGGATTTGATACACTAGTGGTATGCTAAGTATTAGTAGAATGAGATTCACTAGTATCATAACAAGCATAAGTATCATGTGTTTTACTAGTAGCTTAAGAATCATTAGTACCATGAAATTCACTAATGTCATAAAAATCATTATTAGCATGGGATGCACTAGTGGAATACCAATAATTAGTAGCATGAGATTCACTAGTATCATAGCTATGTGTGTGGGTATTTTTAAGAGACTCAATAAAGGTTTAACTTATCATGTTTGTGGAAATACTTAGAATGGAGTTAAAATAAGACATAGAGGATGATGTCATTGTGTGAGAAGGAGACATGATATAGGGTAAAGGTGAAGGTGAATGAGTTTCTACATAATGAGGTCCCATCATGATGTTTTAAGTGAATGTGGGCTCCTTACCTTAATAATAGGTATTTTTATTGATGAAAAGGACCATCTAGGACATATAATGAAGGTCAAATTCATATTATATCATAAACAAATGGTTAAGTGTTGTGGAATAATAATGAGGAGTTGTATAGTTTGTAGTGTAGGTGGTAACATGGACACTAATTTAATCTGTGTTAGGTACCACAAGGTGTGTTTTAGGATGCCTATTGGGATTAGTGAAACTCATCATGTTGGTTTAATTAAAATCCGTATTATCATAAAATAAATAATCCATGATAAGGAAGGGAAGCTAAACACTTGTTAGAAATGAGGATAAATTGGTAGGATACTAGGTCAGACTGGCTAACACTATTCTATAATAAAATAAGTAGGACAAGTTTCAAGAGACATAATAAAAAAAGTGAATTGTGTTATATGGATGATTAAATAGATAAACTATGTAAGAAACACAATTAGATAGGTCAACTATGTGTTGAAGGTAAATAGAATGGGTAGGTTATAAGAGACAAGGTCAAAAAGGATGACTATGTGATGTAGAAGGGTAAAACACTAGCCTATAAGAGATTGAGTTGAACATAATGATTATGTTTCATAGAAATGATAACTATAGGATACACAATCAAGTGAGTCAACTATGTTCAGAGGGCAAAGCCATGTTTTTATAGTTGTGACTTTGGATGATCTAGTGTTAATTAGTAGAGAAATTGAAATAAACACATGGGAAACTAAGTAAACCTAGTCAATCTAGTTGGAACACACAACACAAACCTTATACCAACATTGGACAATACAAGTATCATAATACAACATACAATTGCCAAGAACAAGTAACAATGTTGAAAATATAAATGCTAATCTATACAGTCATCCCTAAATGTTTTAAATTATTAGTTTAAAATTAAATGTGATAGGGTGTTTGGACTTATAAAGGAAATAGAAAAAGGTAATATAAATATGGTTTCATATTGTTAAAGCTGAAAGGGATCTATATTGGTGATGGCACTAGCTTGGTATTTCTACCTACCCCCTCACTTCATAATCCTATAATGATAAGGGTATTGGGTGCTTTTCCAATATGTACCATAAACCACATATATATAATTTACTAGAAAATTGGTTTGGTTTCCACCTTGATGATAGAATCCGAATAGGTAGACCTTGGGTATAATTATTTAATGTTTTTTGATATTTTTTGATTTGGTAGTGTGTGAATAAAAGAAATATTAACGTGTCCAAATTGATAAATTAAACTTCCTATTTAGACTATGTGTGTCATATAAGCAAGCAAGAAAAATGAATCAATTACTAGAAATGTGAATTATCTCCTTTTACTTGAAGATTATAAGGTTGAATAGGTCAATTGAGTATGCAAATATTATAGATCAAAATTGACCTGATTGACTGTCTATTGAAGAAAAGGCTAAAGAAACATAATTGAACAAATCAATCGAGTCTTCTAGGAAAGAAGTAACTACAGACCTAATTCAATATATTCGACTTAGTTTACTTTGGGGCTACAATTTTATATGACAAAAAAAAAAAAAAAATAGGATCAAAATGAAGAAAATAAATGACTAAATTGGTGAAAATGAGCCCGATGATTTAATGATGCTAAATTGTTGTTTTATACTATGTTATCTAGATGAATATTTTTAACTTGCTAATAGAGTTGAATAGGTCGAATGAGTCTAAAAACCTATATGTTAAAAATCAAATTGATTTGATTAGATGAATCTAGTTATCTATAATTGAAGATGGCATACACAAAGCCAAACATAGTTGATAAGATAAATTCTGTGTTAAAACCTATGCACATAATGTTAGATTATGTTGATAGAGTCAATATATTACTATAAAAACTAAATAAATAAGAAATAAAAATAAATGAATGTATGAAACAAAACCTATAAGGGTTAGTTTCGCATTGGGTTCACCAAAATGTATATAAGGTAAAGTGAAGTTGATCTACAAATCAATTCTAGGTCGAAGAAGATAAATCAAACTAGCCATTCCACTTGTTTCTACATTTATACAATCAATATCATGACCAATATGTATATTATATACCTATATATAGGGTATCTTACCACACAATATCACTAGAGGGGGTTTCCAAGCCTCTTATCAAGTAATACCACATAATAACCCTAGCTAGGTCCTATGGGTTTTTACAAATTAAAGTAAATATAATCTAGAGATCACTAAATATTATGGTACAAAAGGGGATAGTAAACATAAATCACAAACATGTAAATAAGAACACTAATAAAGTAAATTTATAGGTGATCCTAAGTATGGAGAGATAAATACATTCATAAGCCAATACTCATGCAAATCTATATATTGATATAAAAAAGAGTAAGAGTTAAGAATACTTACCTTAGATAAAAACCTATTGAGCCTCAATATCTCCCTAGGATAATGTTGCTTTACAAGAGGTTTTTGTGGTTTTCAAGGATAAAAAATATAGATCAACTCTACGATATAAGACTTATCCTATGTAGCCAAAAGACTTTTCCCAAAAGACAAGAATCTTCTCCAAAGGAAGTATGAAACCCTAAGTAATGGCTCCTCAAGTAGAATGGAATATAAGAAGATAAATAAGTGAAAATGAATGATTCTCTCTATTGTAAATGGGTAAATTATGTGTTTATATATATAGATCTAACATTAAACCCTTATAAAATTTTATCTAATATAGATGGCCCTATTGACCTAATTAGTTAGGAAATATAACAACTAGGTCCTGGACTAATTTTATTAGGATGACTTTGTCATGTAATGGGCTTAATTCCTAGAATAAGGTTGACCCATTTGACTATGTTTGTATGATAGTAAAAATAGTTTTGGCTTAGGTAGGGGCTATTTGATGTAGTGAATTATTTGGAGGATTATTTAAGGGAGGTATCAAAGTTTAGGGAAATTTATATTAAGAACTTGACTTGTTTGTTATAATCAGTGGTATAGGGAGAAATAATCTTTCAAATAACCAATGGTCTATCCACCACTTTCCCAATGCACCCATTAATGTGTACACTCAGAGACATTGAGACTTGATGAGTTTCTACAAAAGATAAAGCATCATTAATTGATAAAGTTTTAAAAATGTTGTATGTATATAGCTTCAACCTTATAGGGTTTCAAAAATTTCTACTTGTTTCTACACATATCATTTTTTATTTTGTTACAATATTTTTTCATGTCTTTTACAATTAATGATATAGATTTTTTTGATGACTATAATAAAACAACAATCCAATTCTTTACAAAAGATTCATTCATGCAATCCTTTGCTAAGTTAAGAATAACATGGGAGTAAGAGAAATCATATATTTATTATATTATAAATCCTCCTCTTAATTATCAATAAGGTGATACCTACAATTCCTCTAACAAGGTCCATGTTGTCACTGTCTCAAGAGGTAAGTTGAGTATCCTTATAGTGTCAAATGAATGTAATCATGTCCCTCTTCAACCCACTCCACCTCCCACACATCCTCTTGATGGAATGTGTATGCATATTCAATCATAAATAATGAGTTTTTATGATTTTTAATCCCTTAAATATCAAATAATCACTATTATAAGATCAATAGAAGAGTTATAAAGCAAAATCAATATCTAGCTTACAAAATCACATCATGGGAAAATCAGTTTGCATTCACAAAGAATCTAGAGTATGCTAGTATTCATCATGTGTTTACATCTTCACCTAGAAATTTTTTGCCTAATAATATTTAAATTCAAAGAAAAATGTATCTACAAATAGTGATTCAAAAATTACACATAAGGCTACTAATGATTCAATTAAAAATCTAAGAGAAATTATTTGAAACAAAATGATCAAATTACCTCCTATAAACTCTCTTAGAAGATCAAAATACTATTGTGTATATCATAAAATGCGTGGAAATCATACATATTGTTGTTTTTCTTTGGAAAAAATAATAATGTATCATTGATAATGGTGATCCTATAACAAATAATTGAATCAATAAATATAGTCATAATGCATCTCCTATGGAACAAGTACAAAAATAACAAGCACAAAAGATATGGTTACAAAAGGAATAATATTTAAAAAAATAGTATCAAAAAATCCAATTTCCAAAGAAAAATAAAGAACATTTGTCAAAAAAGTAATAAATTAAACTCCAAGGCATGACATTACTACAAAACCAAATGGTAAAAGTGAAATCACTAAGGATTCACAAGAATAATATAATAAATCATAATCTTAACAAGTGAAATTAAAATAAGAGAAATAATGTGAAGGTATGTAAAAATGGCCTACAAAATCTAATGTTACAAGTGTAGTTTCAAAAAAATAAACTTACAAATAATTCTTCAAATCAAGAGCCTCCCACTATCACCACTCATATTGATGGGAAACTAGTATAGATGTCAAGGTTATAAATTATAAATAAATCAATTTGTGTTATACATAATTTATTCTATATATTGGATATAAGATTCAACACAAACAAAACTAAGGCATCTCAAAAATGTTTGGGATCAATGTAATTGAGTGTCTTGTTTGCTTCAAAAACATGTTATCTTACTTTTTGTGTTATTTCTCATCTAAATCAATATTATGGTGTGCTTGGTAGATTATGGTTATAATTGATAGGAATGATGATTGTTAAAAACAAATGCTTCATTTCATTTGATAAAAAATATAAGTTAAATACTACATCTTTAAGTCAAGATGATCAAAATGACATACCACAAGTTTGAGTACAACCTAAGAAGTTAGTATTCTCTTATGATGACTACGATTTAATAAAATATGATTGGAATGACATAAATAGTATGTTAGAAGAAAATGGAAACCTATTTGAGGTTTATATCACATATTAATTAGGACCTTCATAAAAACATACCCTTGATGACATCCTTGGCTTTTAGTAAAAAAAATATGAGTCTACATGAGCTTCTAGACCATCATAAATTATTCTTCTATTTACTTACATATGTGATCACAAGATACCCTATTATGTGCCCTTGTACTTAATTTAATTTTATCCACAAGGGCCTCTTATTTTACATTCCAAGTCTAGATAGTCTAAAAATAGTGTTCAACCTTACTCAACATAGCATTACTCTATCTGCATGCATAATGTTTTCTAGAATTTAATAATTTTTTCCTATAAGACATAATTGATCAAAACATGACATAAATGTTGAATATTATTATCCTATTATTTAATCTTGTACTTTGCATTTTTATTCATAATAAATGCATTTACATAACACATATCTCTAATTATATTAATTTCTAGGTTATTCACACAATATCAGTATGTAATTTCTAGTGTTTCACACAAAATGTCTTTATTTTCAAGCTCTAATATTCACACATGCAACATTTTCCTACAAGTGTACATTTGATGAAATGAGCATGTAAAAAAATTTACTTGCATATATTTTTTAACCTCCTAAAAATATGTAATAGTTCCAATTCACATTCCATTGGTGGAAAATTCTTTATATTAATTAATTTAAATCTTTTTTAGTGTATATATCTCATTGTGTTTAACCCTAATTTAGATGAGAATATTATTTTAGTGGTTAGGGTTAAGGATATATAAATTATAGGGCATAAGAGTGAATATCATATCTACAACAGGCTAATTAATATACTAAAATTAGATGTACCATATGTTAAATTTTAAATCTAAAATAGGTCATTAACGAAAAGTGAAACTTGCTAGATATAAAAATGATATAAAAAATTTATTTAGTTGTTTTTGATGCTAATATAGTGTTAAACCTAGATAGGTGAGAAGTGGGTAGGAAGATAATTCTAGAATAGTTTTAGATTTTATATCTAGTGCATATGGCCCTCTAGACACTTATTTTAGCCTGGGATAATTGCATCAACACTAGTGTCTAGGTTTTATGCTAGTGTCCAAGGATAATTTAAAAAATGGACCCTTACAAGCTTACTATAAAATCTTGGTGAATCTTAGATTTCAGGTATACTTCTATTGGAAAATATTTGGAAAAATTACCATGATGGTATAAATTTACTAGAGATTTTTATTAACTCTTTCAAAAAACATATAAATAGATGGTGAATCAAGCATCATATTTAAATTAAGAAATAATGGAAAAAAATCCAAGTTAAACCCTTTTCTCCAAACATATTCATGGGGCAACTAACATGGAAATAGTTTGAATCCCTTAAAACATTAGTGTAATTCATTAAAATGTGAAAATATTTAAATATATTCATGGCTTGTATTTCTTCCTTGGATTTTACTTCATTATTGGCTATTTAGACTCCTCCTTGGTCTCCTCTTGCAATTTTTTCTCATTTCATGATTCTGATGGTATGTAGGGCTTGTATTTCTTACTTGGATTGTACTTCATTATTAGCTGCTTAGACTCCTCCTTGGCATCCTCGTAGAACTATTGTTCACTTTATGATTCCAATGACCATAAATGAATAACATTTTAATAAAAATAAATTTATATGAATTTAGGTTTTAGGGTTTTTTGGTTCTAGGGTTTTAATCAATTTGAAGTACTTATGTAGATTTATTTTATAAGAGGTAATTTGTCTTAATTAAAAGACCAATGTAGAAAGAGGTTTGAGGGTGATAAGTCTAAATTCAATATCTTGTTTATAGTTATTTCTTTTCAATGATTAATTTTTTCCTTTTTAAAGATTAAATTTAACCTTTCTAAGTTCTAAATTTGATGGCCATATACTGTATAAATTGAGTACAGACCTCTGTAAGTTTCTTAAAAAACCAACTAGATAATATAATAAACTAATTATAAAAAAAAATATGAAAAAAATTAGAGTATAGAGTACAAACCAACTATGGGGCCATAGGAAAAGATGTCTATGAAATGCAAGGATAACATAATTGAAAAAAATATTCAAAACATTTTCATAGTTTTAAAATTATAAATGATATAATAAGGTCTATCAAAATGCCTTAGCCACATTTGTATTATCCTTTCAAATATATATTTTATTTCAATTAAAAAACCATGCCAATTAGAATATAATTATTACCTTAAACATTTAAAAACAAAATACAGTATGATCACGAGGCTCTATTGGGTTTATTCAATTGGTTCTTTATTCATTATTAAAAAGAAGTATCTTGCATATCACTATTTCTTAGAGGAAATCAATTTCTTGTTTGTTTATAATAAGTATGTGGTAAAGACCAACCAAATAATATAATAAACCAAGTATAGAAAAAAGAGTGACAAAAAATTAGAGTATAGAGTATAAACCAACTATGGGGCCATAGGGTAAGACAACTATGAAAAGAAAGGATGACAACTAAAAAAAATTTCAAAATATTTTCATTGTTTTAAAATTACAAACTATATAATTAAGTCTACAAAAATGTTTTAACCATATCCATAGTCACATTTCAAATATTTTATGTATTTCAATTAACAAACCATGCCAACTAGAATATAATTATTATCTTAAACATTTAAAGAAAAAATATAGTATGATTATGAGGACCTATTGTGTTTATTTCATTTGTTCTTTGTGCATTGTTTAAAATAAGTATCTTTCATGTCATTATTTCTTAGAGGAAATCAATTTCTTATTCTTTAAAAATAATTATATGGTAAATACCAACTAGATAATATAATAAACTGAGTATATCAAAAATTGTGACAAAAATCAGAGTATAGAGTATAAACTGACTATGGGGCCATAGGACAAGATAACTATGAAAAATGAAGATGAAAATCAAATATATTTAAAGATATTATTTTTTAGGCAACTTATAATTATATTTATTCATTGTAATAATTTCTACATGTTTCATGTTGATATGTTCATAACTTCTATGAAATGGGTATTTTTGTGTTAGTCAAAAATATGGTTAAAATGATCATGAGGCTTTGTTGGATTTATTCATTTTGTTTAAAATAAGTGTCCTACATGTCATTATTTTTCAAAGGAAATGAGTTTATTTTTTATTTAAAATAATTATGTGGTAAATACTAACCACATAATATAACTTATTTTGTTTTGTGTATGTCTTAAAATAAGTATCTTGCATGCCATTATTTCTTAGAAGAAATGTGTTTCTTGTTTGTTTAAAAGAATTATGTTGTAAAGACCAACCACATAATATAATTCATTTTTTTGTTTGTGCATTTTTTAAAACTATTATATTTCATGCCATTATTTCTCATAGAAAATTAGTTTTTTGTTTATTTAAAAGAAGTATGTTGTAAATACCAACCGCATAATATATTTCATTTTTTTTCTTTGCACATTTTTAAAAAGGTATCTTGCATGTCATTATTTCTCAAAGAAAAATCAGTTTCTTTTTCTTTTGGTTTAGGGTGGTAAATCTAAAGACCAACCAAATAATATTTTAAACCTAGTATAGCAAAAATTATGACAAAAAATTAGGGTATAGTCTTGCCTTATGGCCCCATGGTTAGTTTATTATTTATACTCTATACCTTGATTTTTGTCACAATTTTTGCTATACTTTGTTTAATATATTATTTGGTTGGTATTTACCACATATTTATATTAAAAAAAAAAAAAATGATTTCCCTAAAAAAATATTTATTTAAATATATTATCTAAAAACATTGTGCATGTTAATTTTCTTAGAAATTTCATGTATATCTAAAAATCTTTTCCTTGAACTCAAAATCTATGAAATGGGTATTTTTGGGTTAGTCATAAATATGGTTGGAATGATCATGAGGTTATATTTCATTTATTCATTTTTTTAAAAATAATTATCTTGCATTACATAATTTCTTAGAGGAAATTAGTGGTAAAGACCAACCAAATAATATAATAGAGTATAGCAAAAATTGTGATAAAAATTAAAGTATAGAGTATGAATAATAAACTAACTATGGGACCATAAAGCAAGACAAATATGAAAATGGAGGATGGAAATAAAATAAATTTAAATAAATTATTTTCAAAGAATTTATCATTATATTTATTCATTTTAATAATCAACATAGATGATTGTGCATGCAAAGAACTACTCTTAGTCTTCTATTTGATTAATAAAACATGTCTATAATAGTTGTAAACTCTATTATATAGATGTATATGTATTCAAGAATATGTAAGTTTCTCAAATACATATGTGATGGTTTTTCAAAAAAAAAAATCATTGATTTAAGCTATTGTTGAAGCAAATCTTTGGTAGTCAAAAGATTGGGATGAGAGATTGGAAACAAAGATGCATATAATTTCTATGTTGGTTTTCTTATGATTATAATTACAAGGTATGGATTTGTGTTTATTTTGTTATGAATACTAAGATTAGTTATTTTCATGCACAGTCATTTATCTTGAAATGAATAAATATAATGATAAGTTCCCTAAAAAGCATTTACTCAAAGAGAGTTGCTTTAAACACTATCTTTTAAATGTCTTAATCATATCCATAATAAATAATGATAAGGTCCACCAAAATGTCTTAAACATATCCATAATAAATAATAGCCTTTCAAATATATTTTTATTTCAATTAACAAACTTGCCAACCAAACTATAATTATTACCCTAAGTATATTATGTCATAAATTAGAAATGGTCCTTAACACATTTATACAACTAAGTAAAAGAAACATGCTTTTACTTTTATATGGTTTTAATGACTAAAAAACTTAATAATAAATAGCTAAAACTCTAATGATAAACATGTAAGTTGAAATCGATACATTTTCAAGATTTTGAAGCTTAAAAAACTAGGTAATGTTAAAAGAGGTTAATGACATAAATGAATTCACATTCCAAATTCTCACACCTAATGTATATTTTATTTCTAGTAGTTAATTAAGTGTAGGTAGAATTAAAGATACAGGGATCGAGGTTGAGATCTTGCCCAATTTTTTTGTGAATTGGTGTCAGCATATTGAAGGGCCAAGGTAAAATTTAATTTTGGTCCAACACATTACCTTTGGGATTAATGAAACTTGCTCAAATACATATGTGATGGTTTTATCAAAATTTCTAGTTATCTATGCAAGCTATTAGTGGAAGTGAGGTTCTTGGTCTAATATAGATACTTAAAATTCATTACACTATAGATACCTCAAATAAGTTTGGTATAAAATAACAAGGGAATACCACAATACAGTTATGCATCTCTATAATAGAGTTTGTAACTATTATAGACATGTTATCATAATCAAACATAACACAAAAAATACACCTACTTGGTATAAATTAACAAGGTAATGCCACAATATACTTATGTATGTTTCTAATAGAGTTTACAACTATTATATACATGTTATCTTAATAAAAAAATACAAAAATATACCTACTTGGTATAAAATAACAAGGGAACATTATAATATACTTATACATCTCTATAATGGAGTTTAAAATTGTTATAGACATGTTATCTTAATTAAATAGAACACAAAAATACACCTACTTGGTATAAAATAATAAGGGAACACCATAATATACTTATAAATCTCTATAATATAGTTTAAAACTATTATAGATATGTTTTCTTAATCAAATAGAACACGACAATACATGTACTTGGTATAGAATAACAAGGGAACATCACAATATACTTATACATCTCTACAATAGAATTTAAAAATGTTATAGACATGCTTTCTTAATCAAATATAACACAAAAATGCACCTACTTGGTATAAAATAACAATGTAATGTCACAGTATAATTATGCTAACATGTTCTCTTAATCAAACAGAACATAAAAATACACCTACTTGGTATAAAATAATAAGAGAATACCAAAATATACTTTTGAATCTCTATAATAGAGTTTAAAACTATTATATACATGTTTTCTTAATCAAACAAAACATAAAAACACACCTACTTGGTATAAAATAATAAGGTAACACTAGAATATACTTATGCATCTCTATAATAGAATCTACAACTATTATACACATGTTGTCTTAATCAAATAAAACACAAAAATACATGTTTTTCTAATCAATTATTAGAACTTTTCCATTAAAATTAAAGTCACCTAGTATTAATTATCAAAATGCAATCTGGCTACATAAATCCATGGAAAATTATTTGGGATCACAAAATCTACTATCCATCCTCAATCAACCTCAGATGTTAGATGCTTAAATTTCAACATGCCAATTTTCTTCATTTTTTTCTTGATAATTGTTACATGAAGTCTCTTCAAATTTTTTTGGACTCATATACAGTACTTTGGAAATCTCTGATTGGAGTGTTTGAATAATTATTATTTAATCCTCTTATATTAGATGTAGACTGCCAAATTTCTAGAGCTATATCAAATGGAAAATCAAAGACATTGTATCTAGTTGTATAGAGCCTCAAACAAGTCTCCAAATTATTTTCAAGCTTATTTTTTAACTTTGACTTTAAAAATTATAATGCATAAAAAAATCTCTCGTCTTCCACTGAGCCCGAAATCATTGTTTGGCATAAATTATAAAGATTAAAATATTTTGAGGTACCATCACATATTATTTCACTGAAAGTTGAAGTAATCCATAGTCTATTAATCGAACTATCTTTGAAAACATTGTCCATAACTTTAACTTGTTCCAACATTATTGTGTCAATTGAATAGACTACTCACTTAGCTTTGAAAAATCTAAAACGTCTACAATTTTTTCACCATTAATTTCTACACTCTTGCAAAAGTGTTATGCCAATATTTTGATTTTATTATGAAAATACGATGAGCTATCATTTTTCCAATATTAAGGGTACACCACAACCATAGATTCTAGTAGTTTATATCAAGGAAAACAATTTCTAATCTCTGAAGATAGAAATTTTATAATTTCCTTAAGGTGGACCTTATATAAGATACAACCTAAAAGAATCAATCCCTTGTAATAAGAACTTATTTGAGTTTGTTAAATTGAGAAACTATGTCAAAAGTGTGTAGGGGTATTTTACATTCTCTCACTTCTGCACATAAATATCCATCTTCATTAAACTACAAATAATTACCACATGTTTAACATTTGTCATCAATATCTAACTTATGAACTTTTCCCCTATAAATAAATCTTGTGTTAAATATAAATTATCAAGGGCAAGGCATATTAATTTTCTCAATGTGGAATATTCTTGAATGTACATTGTTCTTTCTTGAGCATTTTTTATCATTAAATTCATTTCATCTAACATGGGTAAATAGGCTACATAAGGCCAATAATGTCTTTATATCAATTAATTGAAACAATTTATATCAATTTTTTATATATTATGTGGTGATGTTCCTCCTTTATTCCCATCAATGACTGATATTCTACATATACTCTATGTACTAGTCTACAAAGGGAATTACATCGAGTATCAACCTCCTTAAGTATCTTATTTCCTTATGTGAAACCTTCAGATTTTTTTTGAAATTGTTATAATCTTTTTGGACTTCTAAAAAATTATGAATGGATTTCATGAATAAGATCTTCAACTTTTGAGACTAATGCAAACTTGCTCATAATTTTGAATGCAAAATTCATTATATGTATCATGCAACGAATACCAATTAAATATGGTGTACAAGAAGTTTTTAGCCTTATGCAAAGATCACTTCTTTGACCTTGAATAACCAATGCTCCATCTTCCTCTACATAAAAAATCTTTCTTGAAATTGAGAAATTATCCATGCCACCAACCTCTTTCAAATTATTCTTGAATAGTTACAAAAGGTTTTGAGAAGTTGAATTTTATTTGATTTTATGAATGGAAAGAAAATGAGGCTGATGAACATGATTTAGAATAGTGTAAGCATTCATACACATGATAATAATTATCAATGGTTGTAACTTCATCCAATGACAAGGTTGTGTATCTTAAAATCTTTATCTTCTCTTGAAGACCCTCATTTTATAATTCAATTAGAAAATTACTCCATTCCAAACCACTAGTAGTTTACCAATGAGTATTTGGAAAGTTTGGGATACTAATAAATTATATCATGTCCTTATATCCTAGATAATTGGTCACTGGTATACCTTTATTTAAAATGTGAAAAATAACACAAAGCTAAACAAAATTTGACATTTGGATGATTCACATCATTATTTCAAATAAAGTTGCATTGTTTCTTCCACTTGCATGAATATTTTGTTGTTTTTTAGGTATTCATCATATCCACTTGCATAAATAACAGGAAGAGACTCTTCTTGTGTTATTCATTGTATTACCAATTCCTCCTCTATATTTATAATTTTATTTTTATACACTTTCCCCACATGCTTCTTTATGGTATCTATTTTTAGTTGTAAGTGTTTATCCCTCCCCAATTTCTAACTACATATCTTACATATAAACTATTTTGGTGTCTCATTAGTGTCTTAACACAAAAAATGTTCAATGAAAGGATATTTATAAACCCAATCAATTTGAAAACTTGAAATTTCCCATTTTCTTGACTTCTTTTTTTTAAAGTTTTGATGAATTTCATGAACTAATTGTGTGGTTAAATCATCAACACTTTCAAAACTAGATTATCTTAAATGAATTGTGTCATGATTATTGGCATTTTTACTTTCATCCAATGATTGAAAGTGATTGAAGCCCTATTGAACATGATCTTGATCATGAGAAATAATTGTCAATTCTGGTTGATTTTCTAAACCAATATTTATTTTTAAAGGTATTTATTTTTTATGTTTATAAAATTATGACAATAAGGTATTTCCCTTTGATGATCCCTCTATTAACTTCCTAACACTCAAACTAGGAGTAGACATTTTACAAATAAAAAACCTTTCAATGGAAACTTTATGAATCACCAATGCAAAATAATCCCTTCAAGGATGAAATCACTATTACAATTCTTGAATTAAATTTTTTATTAGTAGTTTGAAAGTTGGCACCTAAAAATAAGAAATGATACCAATACATTTATTTTTAAAAAAAAAAAATCAATTGCCTAAATATGAGTTTGAAAATGATATCATAGATGGAATCTAAATCTGTACAATCTATAAATTTATAGATTAAAACCTAAACCAAACCATAAGTCACTTAAAAATTCAAAAAATGAAAACAAGGGCCAACATAAATTTATAAATACATGCTACAATTCTTGAGTGATTGTTTTGATGCACTTTGGATCTTTATTTTTATGGTTATAGAATAAAAGTGATTCTAGGAAGCAACAAATGTTTCTAAGATGTGCATAGGAGTTTTTATAAACTCTAGGAATAATAATGAATGATGTACTAATTAAATATCTCAATTATAAATAATATGTATATGTGAATTAGATTTCAAGTAATATAATCTAACCTATCCAACAAAGTAAATCCTATAGAAGAGGTAATCTCTTGAAGCAAATATTTCTAATTCAATAAATATATTTTATCAATGAAAATAGAGCAAGGAAAGGAAAATATAATCTCTATAATAACTAAGAGAAACTAAAACAACAAACTAGCATAATTATAATTTAGTGTCAAATATCGTAATTTAATGGTCAATCTTAAATTAGTCTTTTAAGAGACTTACAGAGGTATGTACTCAATTTATAGTAAGTACTACACATGATCTTACCATATGTACTCAACTTTTTTAGTTATGTCATCCTCTCTTTTCATTATTGTCTTGCCTTATGGCCTCATAGTCGATTTATTATTTATACTATATACTCTAATTTTTTGTCACAATTTTTTATATAATTAGTTTATTATATTATTTGGTTGGTATTTACCACATAATTTTTTTAAATAAATAAGAAATTGAGTTCCTCTGAGAAATACTCTTTCTAGACAAAGAAGTAATTGATTTCATCTAACAAATAATGCCATGAAATATTTTTATTTTAAACAATGCACAAAGAACAAAATGAATAAACATAATAGATCCTCATGATCATTTCAACCATATTTATGACTAACTTGAAAATACCCATTTCATAAACTTTGAGTTTGAGGAAAATATTTCTAGATTTACATAAAATTTCCAATAAAAACAACATGCATAGTGTTTTGAGAAAAAATATTTAGAGAAATGATTTTCAAGGAACTTATCATTATATTTATTTATTTAAAGATAGAAAATTGTACATGAATACAACTACTCTTAGTCTTAAAAATAAAAGAAACACAAATCCATACCTTGTCGTTGTAATCACAAGTTAACCATCTAAGAAATTATTTGCACGTCATCCTAATCTTTCAACTATCAAAGCTTCACTTCCTCCACTAGATTGCATCAATGACTAGAAAATTTAAAAAATCATTAGTAAAAATATTTAAAGAAATAGTTTTTAAGGAACTTATCATTATATTTATTTATTTCAAGATAAATGAATGTGCATGTAAACAACTTCTCTTAGTCTTTAGAATAGAGAAACACAAATTCATACCCTATAGTTATAATCATAAGCAGATGAACTTAGAAATTATTTGCACCTTTGTTTCTAACCTCTCATCCCAATATTTTGACTTCCATAACTTTGCTTCTACTAATAGCTTGCATTAATGACTAGAAAAACAAAAAACCATCAACAAAAATCTTTAAATAAATGTTTTTCAGGGAATACATCATTATATTTATTCATTTTAAGACAGATGATTGTGCATGGAAAAAATTACTCTCAATCTTTAAAATAAATAAACACAAATTCATACCTTCCAATTACAATCATAAAGAAATAGGCTTAAAAATTATTTGTGCCTTCATTTCCAACCTCTAATCCCAATATTTTGATTACCAAATCTTTACTTACATGAAGATCTTACATAAATGATAATAAAAATAGAGAAACCATCACATATGTATTCGATCAACTTCCATTAATCCCATGGATGACGTGTTGGACCAACATTTAATTTCGCCTTGATCCCCTTAATATGTTGGTTTTAATTCATTAAAAAATGGGGTAGGATCTAAACCTCAAATCCCATAGCTTTAATTCCACCTACACCACTTTAAATTCTATAAATAAATTAAATATTAGGTTTGAAAATTATCTATTATTAAGTTTTTTAGTTATTAAAACCATATATAAGGAAGAGCATGTGGCATAAATTAATATTCAAAATATTTTCACATAATAGCTATGATTATTACCTTAACTTTATTTTTTCCTATTGGTCCTTATTATTTATATACATACATACATCCAACATACATACATACATGAATATATACAAATACACACACACACACACACACACACACACACACACACACACACACACACACACACACACACACACACACACACACACACACACACACAAATTTTAGACTAACCTATACATGTATCATATAATTTCTTGGTGAATTGGACCCATACATGTATAATAAATTTGGTAAACATGTGTCCCAATATATAATCAATTATAATCTATAAGGTGAATCTATGTCCTAAACTATGAAACTGTATACAATTTTGGCTATATGACTTATGTATATTTTTATAGAGTTAGCCATTTTCAAATCTCAAAAAACCTACTTATATCCATTTAGATATAAATATCCACTAAAATTCCCTACTAATGTCATATATAGAATATTCACTAAAATAGGATGTGACCACCTAGATACTTTTGGGTTTAGATTCACCTTCACTCTGATGTATTCAAATTTGGGTCATGTATTGTCACTCCTATTGAAATGGAAAAACCCTAGATTTTCAACTTCAATGTGACCTTTGTAAAATGGGTTAGTTGGAACATGATATCGAGTTAACTCACAATGATCCCACTATCAAAGGTAAATGCCTATATACCCAGTACACTAGAAGAGGTCCTCAGACTCATGTATTTCTCCACTACATATTGGATTGAGTGTGAATCATGTAATGTGTAAAGAAAGTACAATAATTACCTAACTTATAACTTGGTAAATATGGACTTATGACTACTCCTTTAGTAATTTAAACTTATAGCTGGGTTGTTCCTTTGATTAATATCAAAAAAAGGGTAGAATAGGAAATATGTTGGTAATTTGAGTGCTTCTTGAGTGCTCCTTTGGTTTGATTGCTAGGTTTTATAGGTGGTGAATGAATGAGAGTTGATATTATGTTTAATATAATCTTATCAAGATATAAATTAAATTAAATCACTTATTCCAACCATTTTAATACATTTAATTTTCAAATTAGATGACTTTAGAGCACTGCACACTTGTGTCAGTCTAGGACAATAATGCCAATCCTACTATTTGACCTAGATGCTTGTGTTTAGGGAGAAGGAGAGTATGATCAATCTCAAAACTTATATAGGTTTAATATTATTAAATTTTAAGCATTTGAGGAAAGATTGGATGCTTGTGTCATCAATATAAGGTTGGTAATACTAAGATATAGGTTAAAGGGCATAAGCTAAAGTAAATGTGAGGCTTGAAAAAATAATGCATGTGAAGAAATAAGATGAACATCGACGGTCATGATTTTTTGAAGTGAAAAATATTTAAGTACTACATAATCACATAATATCATCTACATTTACCCTCTATTTAATCTAGTAATAGAATTTCTAGTTTAAAATAAAGGAATAAGTACTTGGGTTTGTACACACCTTGTCTTTTCATGAGTTGAATTTGAGTGCTCTGATGGAGCTGGGTTTGCATGATTTACTTGTGACTAACCTAAAACCAAGAGAATGTTATAGTGTATAATCAATGCATATAATTTGGGTCAAAAGCACTTGAAATATATTGAAATTAAATATCGAGATTTAAGAGTACACTTATGTGTCAATGTAACCACATTTCCTATTGAAAATTTGTTTTAAAAAAATATGTATCATTGTAAGGATAGAAAATTGAGATTATGTTGATTATTGATAATTATTTTAAAGTGCATATATCTAAGGAGATTGATATAGAGAGATGGGGGATGTTAGAAGGCACATGCCCCCAACTTTGGAGAAAAAGTGAGTTGCCACTTGGTAGTTGAGATTAAATTAGCCTTGAAACCTAATGGTACTTGTAACATGGTGAGTTTGGATGATCAAATCCAAAATAAAAATTACAAGATTGAGTGATTTAATAACCCCAACCATATCAAAAGGTGAACTAATTACTGAAGTATATTAGCTCGTAATAATTTGTTGGGTGTTGTATGTGCAATAGTTTTGGAATATAATTTTGATTTATATTTTAAAATATTAGGAACATGTTACATATCATATGCATCTTATATTTATCTCATGCTAAAATTGTGTGTAATAATGGTACCATGTATATAATTATACCATAATGTGTATTGAAATCATATAACTATATACTTTGGCCAATTTGTAAAACTATTTAAGTATGGAGAACATTCTTCCAAAGAATACCTGCATTATATATGGATAAATAGGAAAATGATATAAGTATCGATGTGTAGGATATGTTTCCAAAACATGCCCCCAGTATAAACTAGATATGTTTAATACTAAGTAGGTGTGGAGCACATGCTTCCAAATCATGCCCCCACTAAATCTATAAATTATAAGAACCATGATAAATGAATATAGATAAAATAATTCCAAATCATTCCCATATTGAATGTAAAATTAATGAATGTGAGAATACATGCCATCATGATATACCCCCAATGAATATGCAAATTGGTGTAAGTACCATATATTATGTGATTGTGGAGAAAATGCTTACAAAGCATGCCCCTAATACAATCTAAGAACTATGATAATGTGGAATCTATGTCACCATGACATGCCCCCACTAATATACCCCCAATTTGAGGTAAGTTAAATATAGTACCTGGTAATTGGCTCACCTCAAAAATGTAAAACAAATACAAATATGTGAATGTAACCATGTAGCATATAGAAGGAAATATGTCTAGGTTGATGTAACATTGAAACACATAAAACCAATATGATCACATATATGCCTAATATCCATGATAAATATATGGCAATGTCTATATAGTAATAGTATAATATCAATAAGAAAACTAGCACACACATAAGATCACTAAAAAAACAATTCAAAAGGCAATGGTCCAAAGAGACTGAAAACAAGGGGCATGTTCAAATTCCATGAAATCAAATGGATGTGACTTACTCAAATGCCGACAAAATTAAAGAATGGCATAGTCAAATGCCCAAGAATGTAATAAAATATTCAAATGTATAAGAAGGTAATCATAGGCATAGAGTCCACATATAATGGAGCATATTTAAATGCTCAAAAAATCAAGATAATAACAAGGAAAACACTCAAAGAAGTGTGTAAATAAAAAACATAACCAACCATCATAAACATGTCATAGTGGCCAATGGATCAAATGTGTTAGAAATAAAATACAAGTAAATATTATATCAATTACCCTATGAAATGTATAAGCATTGATAATAGGCATATGTATAAGTACATATATAAGCTTAAACATGATAGTGTAGAGTGATTACCAAATCATATAACCTATGTATAGGAATATCGACTAAGATGGATTCCCCCAACATCCTATTTACATGAGTAGAGACAAGGCCCAACACCCATAAGTATATAATGTATCTATGTATGCCTATATATATGTTTATGTAAGAGAAAAATAATATGGTAGTCCTCAATATAGAACTAACAAATAGATTCTAAGGATCAAATCAAACATGTAGGTGTCGAGAGTGTTTTTAGATTTTTTAATGTCTTTTTATTTTTATTTTTTTTTTGAAAGAGATAAGATCATCCTATGATTTCATCTAAAATATGATCATAGGTATCTCCCCACTTGAATCCTAGTGAAATATATTAGTGGTACTTCTAAGGAGCATGTATAGTGAAATATATGTCATAATAGTATTTGGGATGCTCATCATATGTACAATAAGATTCCAATGTCATGAAGTACCAATAGAAGGAATAGGGGTTCTTGAAACCCATCTCTATGTATTTTGTGGTTTATTTTGAATAGAAATAGTAGGAACATGTTTATGTGCTCTAGATATCTGATTATGGTGTGTAGAAGATGAGGATTTAGTGGAACCCATTATTTGTCTTTGATGTAAAGTTATCTCAAGTACTAGCCACCTAGTAAATTGGATTTCTTGTTTCTTACCCTTTTACAATGGATTAACCTTAACATACTTGATAATTAACTTCTTGGTTATGCATTTCTCTTCTTCAAGAGAATTCTCATATGGAATATTAGAAAATATAATTACCCAATTAGAATGAATGTACTTAACACACCCATACACTATAGAAGGTAATGATCAAAGAGTATGTATCCAAGATCATCCCAATAACATGTCAAAGACAAACATATAATGTATAATTGAGAAATTAGTAACCACGTGTGTGGAACTAACTTATAAAGGTAGATCAATCTCAAGAAGAACCTTTTGGGAGGTCCAATCAAATTCTCTTACTGATCTAGTAGAGAGGATTAAATCATGATGAGTATAACCCAAATGTGTAATTAATATCATGGTGATTTTTTTTATTGCACCATTATCAATAATAACACTATGTATGGGGTGTTTATCAAGTTATGCTTGAATGAATAAAGAGTGAAGATTAGAGTCATCATCCTTAATTTTTTTGTTATCAAAATAAATATTGGGTTTTTAAACCATATGAGGTATATGTCTTGTGTAAGTGCCAATGACACCATCTAGTGGGTTTCCATAATATGATAGAGGAGGATGTGCACTATATGCCATTTGAAATTCTAGTTCCTTTTCAAAATGGTCTTGAAAAGGATTGTTAAATATTTTTGTTTATGGTGATTACCAAGATATGAATGTAATTATTTTAGAGGATCATCAAATGTAATCTATTGGTCATCAATGAGGTCCTATATCTTATGATTTAAATTAAAACATTTTTTTTTAGAATGCACATGACCTTGGTGATAGTCAAAATAAGCATGTGCATCATATATTTTGGGTAATGATATATTTACATCAACCTTTGTTGGAGGAGGGAGAGATATAAGATGAAACTATATATACCATGAGAGTAATTAATTAGGAGGCTCAAGTAAACATGTAAACATTATCTTTGGTTCATTAGATAAAACAATTTTATTAGGATTGTGTACAACTATGTTAACCATGGCGGTTGTTTCATTTTTAGGCTTAGGAGGTTTTACCTTATAACTTATCTTAATTTTATATTTTATACTAGATGTAGATGTATCCAGTGTGTTTGATGTATACTTGATCTTATTCAATGACATAAGCTTTATTTCATGATCACATACAACATGGCATAAGTCATAAAAAGATTGAAACTTTTTGAGAGCAATAGACTCATGTAAAGGAGGAAGCAAACTTTGCTTGAATATGCCTTACAAATATTTATCTACTAGAGGATTGGTCATTCTTGATAGCATTGTCTTGTATCTCAAGACATATTCATTGATTGTTTCATTATTTGATCTTTGTAATTTGAGTATATGATAAATTTTTGATAATGTTATTAGAAAAGTGTGGCAGAAAATGATTTGCAAGAGGTTTATATAATTTCAAAGATTAGAGAGGTAATTCATAAAACCACCTCAAAGCATAGTCATTAAGGATCCTTATAAATAATTTTTTCAAAATTTTGTCATTTGAATAATAATCAAGGATTTTTGTGTAAAACGTTTAGATAAGTTGTTCAATATTACCCTTGCTATCATAAAAAGTGATCTTAGGTGCAAAAAATGTAGTTGGTAAAGGGTGTAAATAGATATCAAGTGTAAGAGGGTTATGCAACACATCTTGTGAATCTATGGCATTTGAATACATTTAATCCTTTTTTTTCAATGTTTTAAACCTTATCCTACTAGGTTTTTGCAACTTGAAGGAGTGATTAGATTGTAGGCCCAATGGGATTTTGATTAACAATTTGAGTAGTCACCACAAGGGATAGAAAGTTATTTTGAGTAGTAATAAGCATTAAAACTAGTATTTGTTTTAAAATAATAGGTAATTTAATAATATATGTATCAATACTGGTTTTATGGAACAAAGTTCGGAACACATAATATGTGCCACAATTATATGTATTTAGTTATAGTGTGTTTAAGGGGATGGATGTATTCACTAAAAATTTTGAATTTTTTAGCTTCAACAATATATTTTAATATTTTATCAAGATCTTCAAAGTTTTTTCAAATGTGATCACAAAACATTCAAATTTCATGTAATTGATCATTGTCTACTTGGTCTTTTTCATTTGTTTCTAGATTTTCATCATTAGAACATTCTTCTATGATAACCCTATCAAGAGTTTTTCATTATCAACATAGGTATAATTATTATCTAAGGTATGAGATCCCTCATTGGTTTGAGACATATTTTATGGGTTGAGGGGAAGATCAATATGTTCAATAGATACACTCCCCAATCTAGGGATATGCCTAAGTTTCATGAAAAATAATACTAATAGGAAATTAAAAAGTATTGAAATCTAAAACCCTAACTAATTTAAAACCCTAAGAATAAAAAAAATGCATTCAAAAAGATTGGGTTCAATAAATGTTTAACCCTAATTTTTATGAAGATCCTATTTTAGTATTTAGGGCTAGGGATAATAAAATGATAGGGAGCAATGGTGAATATCACATCTATAATAGTCTAATTAATGTACTAAACTTAAATGTACCATATGTTGAATTTATAAAATTGAGATAGGATACTGATGAAAAGTGTATCTATTTTAATATATAAATGATATAAAATAAATTATTTAGTTATTTTTTATGATAATAAAATGTTATATATGGTACATGTGGGAGTAGGTACAAAGATAGTTCTATAACAATTATCATATTTTGGATCTAGTGCCTTTGTCTCTCTGAACACTTGCATCAGCCTAGGATAGTTGCATCAATAGTAGTATTTGAGTTTGATGATTGTGTACTATATGGAATAATTTATGAAACAGGATGAAACCACATATATTCTTATAGGTTTGGATTCACCTTCATTTTTGTGCATTTAAATATAGATCATGGACTGTCGCTCCTAGTGAAATAGTAAAACACTAGCCTTGCATCTTCAATATGACCTTGGCAAAAATGGGTTAGTGGGCACAGAGTGTCAAGCTAACCCAAAATGACCCCCCTATAAAATATTACTACCTACATATAAAATACTCCAAAAGAGGTCCTCAAACTCACATAGTTCTCCCCTATGTATTGGCTTGTCTATGAATCATGAAATGTGTAAAGAAAGTATAAAAGTGTGATAGATTATAATTTGGAAAATATGAAATTATGACTACACGTTTAGTACTTCATACATGAAACTATGTTTTTACTTTGAATAATATCATAATAGGGAAGAATAGGAAAACTTTTGGTAACTTGAGTGCTTCTTGACTGCTCATTTGCTCTGATTGTTAGGTTTCATAGGTGGTGAATAAATGTAGGTTGATATTGTCTTTATACCAATGCTATTGGGATATAACCCACATTAAATGACTTAGGATGATCATTTTAATATGTTTCATTTGAAAATTATATGACTTTAGCATACTATACACTTGCATCAGTCTAGGACGATAATTTCAATGTTATTATCTAACTTGGACATTAATGTCCAAGGATAAGGATAGAGGCTAAGGTTTAGAATTTGTATAAGTGTAAGATAATTACGTTTTAAGCATTCTAGGCAAGATGAGATGTTTGTGTCATCAATATAACACTGGTTAGACTAAGAGATAAGATGATGGGCAAAATATAAAGTAGATGTGAGGCTTGTAGAAGCAAAACATGTGTAAAACTAAGAGTAAATACCAGGGTAATGACTTTTTGAAGTGTACAAGACTTAAGTGCTACATAATCTAATAATATCATCTACACATTGACACTTATTACAAACTATCTAGTTTCATATCCTTTATTATACTCTTTAAACCTTGGTTTCATTTAAATATTTATTATTTTCAATTTTTCCATATTGAAAAAATAAAATAAAAATTATATATTCTATAAAAATGTAAAAACATAAATATACTGTAAAAAATAAAATACAAAATTAGGACCTGACGTATTCTATTTTACGTCTTTGCATTATGCTATTTATATCATGATTGGTAGATAGTATATTATTTATATCACACATGCATTTCATGGGTATCTTTAATTTTTTATGCATGACATATAATATTTTACACATATGAAGATGCTGGACTCTCCTCTACCCATTGGTATTGCTATGTTGGGGACATCTTATTCAGATGTGACAATATGTAGGTTTTATCCTTGTATAACCCATATACTATTGATATTTTGATTTTATATATATGTATTTCTAAAATTTTCATATTAGACAATGAACATGATATTTTCTAGGATATGATCAATTGACATATATATATATATATATATATATATATATATATATATGTTATAATTCCTTTATAAATTATATGTTCCATAAATGTTGCTTAGTTTTAAATAGTAGCTAAAAACTTTTATTTTATATTTTGTTGGCCCTCAAACCTTGCATGGCATTATTTGCCTGATTCATATCTATGATATATTATGTGGTGTGTGACATTTAAACATGTCCTTGGTTTGGACATTTTTCGTATGTGTGGTGTGCAATAATTACATATCCTTGCTTTGGGCCTTGAACCTACATGTGGTGTGTGATATGTGAACATGTCCTTGCTTTCTTCATTTTCTATATTTTTGAGAAACATTTTAACATGTCCATTTTTTGTGACATTCCTCATGTATATGCATGTTATTTAGCAAATTTTAACATGTCCTTGATTATGTCCCTTATCCCATAGATGTTATTTTTATATAATTTGTGCTTATTGTGTGTGTGTGTGTGTGTGTGTGTGTGTGTGTGTGTGTGTGTGTGTGTGTGTGTGTGTGTGTGTGTGTGTGTGTGTGTGTGTGTGTGTGTGTGTGTGTGTGTGTGTGTGTGTGTGTGTGTGTGTGCGCGCGTGCGTGCGTGCACGCGCGCGTGCGCATGTGCTTATTTAGCTTGATGAGTTTGATAAGTCTCATGATCCATATCATACACTCATAACATAATAATTACATGAGATTAAATGATAAATTCTCTATGCCTTACCTCTTAAGTTCTATACACAAGTTCAAATATTACTATGCTATCACTTTTACATATATTACAATTTTCAATACTATGAATGTTTAAAGTTAAACTTTATTTTGAGATGAGTGTTAAGTCAAAATTTCCCTCACCTCAAAATTAGGGAATTTTAGTGGGATTATCATGCATGATATAATACTTTTTTGAGAGAGATCACAATTTCAAGGTTTTAAAATCATAGTTTCAAAGTTTCAAGTTGGAAATTCAATTATTAGGACATATTATGAGGGTATGATAAAAGTTTCTTGCCACAATTTATATTTCAGAGGACATGATAGGAGAATTGATGTTTTAAATTATATTATGATCATGTTTCATTATAATTTCATATACCAAGATAGTACTTGGATTTTTTTAATTGAATCTACACACCATCTATAGTGGTTGATTTAGTTTAGTTGTATAGTTCATGACTTGGGGTCACTAAGCAATCTAACATTATGTGGGTCAAATCCATTAGGATTTTAATCCCTTTAAATATCAAGGTTATAATATGCATAAAAATAATCAAGTTTAAACATTATGATGTGAAAAATATTTCCATTACAAAAGGCAAAATACAAGTTGGGGTTTGATTAACCCCAATGTTTTCCAATGGTTGGATAAGGAACCATCTTCTATCAGTGCTTCATGGGAGGAAAAAGTTCTCCAATAATTCAAAGAATCATCATTACCAATAAAATTCATAAATATTATCATTAAAATCACACATATATGTGTACTCATTTCATACTCTCATTTTAATTTTCAAATTACTCTAATTCAAGAAATTTTTAATTGAGTAAATTTCATTTCAAATTAGAAATTGTCAAAGTTCAAGTAAAATTTCAAATGTTTAAATACAAATTTTTAAATTTCAACTCTCAAAAGAACAAAATAAATAATTCATGTGTTTTAGAGGGTTTTCCAAATTGTGTGGTGCCTTACATGATTGAATTATGCACCTTAAAGATAAAGTGTGTCTTACACACCAAGATATGGTTTTGCTTTAATATAATAAGTTAATTTATAGACTAGAGAGGATGTAATAACCTAAATTTTGTCATAAATATTCGATCATGACTTTTTAAATCCATTTTTACCATTAATTGACATATGCACTTAATTAACACTTATTTCACCAATTTAGCCTATTTTAAGCACAAGAGAAGACATTACACTAAAATTTTATCTAATATCTTCTACAAAAATTATATTACTATTGAAAACACATGTACACATTTGTATGCTCTAAATCAAATCCAAAAATCAATATCTTTTCTAGAAGGGATAAGAATGCCCAACATGACAAGAACACTTGACATTCTTGTCTTATATGTTGATCATGTTCTTCTATAAAAATAGTCAAATTTTCAAAAAGGAAAGTAGCCTTAGGGCTAGAATTAAAAATTATAAACTCTCTAATGTGTATTTTTCCCACTTGAACCATTATGAAATCACAATCAATTCATTCATTAAGATAATATTGGTAAGATTATCAATTCAATTATAAAAGATTATTTACACAAATTCACATTGAATAAAAGTTCCCTATTATTTCCAAATTAGTTTCAAAGCACTTCAAGAATTCATGAGCTAATTATGAATTCAATTTTATTCAACCCTATCCATACCTGATAGGTTATTCAATCTAATTTTATATGCACTCATATAGTCAAAGGATCATAATTGAATAAATCATTTAGGTGGGATAACTACATGGAAATTTTATCCCTCTTTAGAGTATTTATATGTAGAAAACACACAACACATATTGGGTGTTGAGGTTTATCAAAACTCTAACCATTAACCACTTTTTTGCTTCACATATGTTTATATCCTTATGGTGTAAATATAGAGTTTTCAAATTCAAGAAGGAACATACAAGTCTTCACACACTTTATGAATAAGAAATTAGTACAAGATACATAATTATCATTGTCAGACTTGATTGTCTTAGAAGTTTTAGTCTTATGTAAAAAGATAATATCGACCAATACTGACACCAATGAATGATGCTCATATCCTACCAAGAATTTATATCCTTGAGGGTAATCAGGTTTAAATTTTGAAGGGATTCCAGGTTTTCTACATTATTCCTATTTATACATTATGTTTTCATGTGTATTCACTTCATGACTCAAAAATCTAATTTTATCTCTCTTTTTCATAGTTCATACTTATTTTGTATGTTTTCCTTTATCCATTTTAGTCATTTATTTTCATTATTTTTTTAAAAATTGTATTTATATTATCTTGCTTTGATAGATTCAATTTATATGAATTAGGATTAATCACCACATTAATTCAAAATTAAATAAGATGTCTTACTATGCTGCCCATGTCAAGTTAGTATAGAGACACAAAAAACCATATCAAGTGGGGCCAATATATTTTGAAAGGAACACAATTATTAAAATTAACTATGTCTACCATGGAAAATACAACTACAAACATAGGGAAAAAAACATAACTAACTCGATTAGGATTGCGTTAGTTTGGAGAAAGCCTTAAACTAGGAAGAAGACGAAAATAATAGAGAAAATATTACCATAGGAGGATTGGATTACTGAATAACAAGATAATGAGTGTAAATATGTATAATAAGAAATCATATGATTATAAAAAAAAAAATTCACACACTATCCAAAAGCTAATCCTATGCACTCCTCAGAACATGTACTCATGGAGAAATATGCATTGATGAGTCTTATAAATTAAAGTGTTATTTACTAAAAAAATAGGTGTATTTAATTTCTCCTTAAAAGGTTTATCAATCTAAATAAATCATGTACTATTTTGTGAATTAATTTATTGATGATTATTTCAAGATCAAAGGATAATAAAATTTAAAAGTCTTTTTAAAGAAATCAATGAAGTGAATATGAAATCCATATTAGTCTCAATACATTAACTCTAAAAGTTATATAACTTAAATTACACTTGAGGAAAAAAACATTTTTAGAGGTCACAATTGATAGACATAATCAACCCATTTATAATTCAAACTTGGACACACTTGACCATCTATAAATTATTACCTAGACATAATCATTTGTTACTGATTTTGATTGAGGTTCCAAAAAAATAAGATTCTCATAATTGTAACACAATCACTTTTAGAATCCTAAATCAATTCTTTAGTTCAAAATTAATCACCCATGTGTGTTCATTTTTATTTCTTATTTAATTGTTTCATAATTTTTTGGTATATATTTATGGCATAGTTCAAATTTGATTATTATTTATTATTTTTGTAAATTATATGCCCATTATAGCCTAATTTTACCTCTTTTGTTTATTTTCATTTACACATTAAATTCAAAAATAAGTAAAAAAATTTAATATATTTTTATTTTAGCATTCTTTGTTTATTTATTTATAACTTATGGTTATCATCTAATGGCACCCTTATAACCCTTAGATTAGATACCTTTTGGTTTCAACCTAATGGTAGTGTCTTACCTTTTATCACTTGAATTTACATATCTTGGTTACTATTTAATAACACCTAAATATATTTAGGCCTATGAATGTCCCTTATATGTGTATATTACATTGTTATATCCCCTTTCAACCTCTTTTGCACATGACCATTTTCTATAGCCCCATAGTGACTTTTAGAATGTTGTATAGATGTGGTAGTATGGTATTATAAATTTTCCTATATTAAAGGATCCTTATAATGTTTACCATATTTAGCCTACATAAAATTTGGTAAACCCAACATGAATGTTACCTCACCATTTTGATTGGTTATCTTTATGTTTCCTTCTTTTTAGCTTCTTAGATTTTTTTTTTAAAAAAAAATCTTAGTGATGTCTCCTCTTATGGTTTTTTAAAGTGATCCTCACCCCATTTTTATTACATTTTTATCCCTCATGGTATAATTATACTCAATATTAATTACAATCTATTCAATGCCACATGGTTTCAATCTCTTAAGAAAGTGAATATGAAAATAGAAATATAAATATCAAGGATATTGATACAAACACAATTTATACTCATCCTAATAATAAAAAACTTAAATATATAAACAACTATACATCAGTGGTTGAAAAATCAAATAGTGTTCCCCTTATCAATATCTCTATAAATCCTCCTCATATTAACAAATTTGCCCCAAATTATCCATTATATAATAGATAAGTGTTTTCCAAAGTTTTGGATCAAACGCATCAAATGCAAGCCACAAATAAATATTACATGATATAAATAAAAAACAAATTTTTAATAATATAAAATAAAATAAAATAATTTACTTGGGTGAACCTAATAAGTTCCCTTGTCCACCTCAACTCACAAATTCTAACATTAATCATATTCCTAAACCACCTATATGCAATAATATGCTTCAAACACTTCAAAGTGAAAATTTATCTCCTTATATTACTTATATGGGATTGAAATTATATCCTCAAACATTACATATGATATATCCACTCACCGTTCCTTACATCATACAACATTTGGAAACTTCTACAAGAGTAGGTCAAAACCCAAACTTATGAAACTACCAAGATTCTAGAAAAAGCCTTAACTGAGGACTAGTAAGAAACATAAAACCAAATCAAAATCCATTATATTAATAAGCTATAAGATCTCATCAATGCTATAGTCAAATAATTTCTAACCCAACTATCATATTCAATAAATGTTGAGGAAGCCCTTGAAATAATTATGGAGGATAATAAAGGTTTCAATAACTAATATGGATTGTTTCAACCTTAAGGAGATAATACAAGACACTTTATACCCCAATTTAGGTTATATGAATAGTATTTTCCTTCCTTACTAAGAACATTTCTCAAAAGTTAACTTGAAATTAGATTCAGTTGTGACTTCAGGCATGAACTGATCCTTATGATTTGTCAAAATTACTCAGAGTCCTCCTTAAACCTATTGAGAGTTAGGAAAAACCATTCAAGTTGGTGTTTTCTAAACCCACCTCATTTTATTCAAGTTCCCATTTTGAACCTTGGTAATGTGGGGCCCACTATGTTTGTTTATATAGTTTTTGGTATATTTAAGAGCCTATAAGATGATTAAAGTAAGTGAGGATGACTCGATTATGTATTGATAATGCAACCACTTATCCATTACCATCCATGCCATTTGGGTGCGTAATTTGTTTTACACATTCCTTTTTTTATGCAATAAATATGGCTAGCTAGTGAGAAATGTACTTATGTAGAATGTGCATTGTACATCCTTAAAACACAATTGGCTTATTTTTTTATGGTTTCAATCATGTCAAACTTAGGGCATGATCATTTCAATACCATGATATTACAAAAAATATCTTTGGTAAGTTTAGTAATTATAATAAATTTTATCACGAGTCTACCCATGACTTCATCAAGAGATGGAAGTATTTGACACTTAAATCTAATCAAAACAAGTGTGATTAAATCCTATTAAATAGTTTTATTACTAATTTAAAATCTAAACTCTAATAGAAAATAAGGTTACTCTCTCCTAAGAATTTATAAGAATCCTTTGATCAATATAAATGAAAAAATTACCTTATGAACCTCTTAATGCTTTGATATGTATGATATGAAAGTTTCTCACGTATCTATCACATGGGAAGTTATAATAGAGCATGAGTCTAACTTTGTAGGAAAATCCCTAGAGATAGTTGGTTATGTTCCTATTATAATTTATAAAATAAATATTTTAAGGGAAAATGAAAGAGATAAACAAGAGGTAAAAATATGATTCATAATAATAGTTTGTATTGATACCCTACCTTATTAAACGTGGATCTATTTAAACATTAAATGAATGAAATTGTAACATAATGTAATGAAAAATAATTAGAGAGGTGAGATATAATGGATATAATATTATAGAGTTAATAAGTTATCATAGGAATCAAATAATAAAATTACTAGTATCAATTTAAGGAGTGTTAACACATAATAATTTCCATTTTATTAAAAGGATTGATGCAATTCATGCATGATAAAATAGTTGAGGCCTAAATACCAAGTTACAAGAAAACCTAGACTTAGCTAATACAAGGAATACACATTTTTTATAATTATATCATTACATTTATAGATAACATAAGCATGATATTAATTATAAACTTTAAGATACTAAGCAAAAAATTACATAATTTCATTATCATGCATGTTTTCTTTTATAGCATTCTAATCAAGATTTTATAGCTAAATAGGTTGCCAAGGTTGGATCTCAATGTACCTTATGCCTCATAAATTCCAAACATGGTCTAACTTATTTATTTTAATCCACTTTTTAACTTGATCTAACTAGCTAGTCTCATCCATACTATTCTTATAGTCTTTGAGTCTAAATCTCAAATTCTCTTTAAAAATAATAACTCAATTTCCCTTGAGGGATGATTTCAACTACTTATTTATAAATAAAAAGATAGAGATAGGTGATGTTTTTATGGTGATATATTCATTTAGTTCATATTTTTGTATGATTTAATGTTATCATCATCCTTTCATCAGATTAATTTTTTCTTACTACCTTAGCTTCAAGATTATGTAGGCTCCTTCCTTTGTTAGTCAAATAACTTATGTTTAGTGCTATGAAATATTATCCAAGAATGTGATTCATTTTAGATGCTAATGACACATTTAAATTTTAAAAAATAGATCATTATGTTGATATTGATATGATTTAATGGTAGGATATCATTCACTTGAGCCTTTAAAATTAAGATATTGAAATCATGTTGTATTGAAAAGATTGTGATTAAGATTGAGGATAATTTCACCATGATGAATTTATCTCAATTTTGGGCATGAGACAGATAAAAAGGTTACCCATATGTAATATAAATAGGTCAAGGATAAATTAAAAACCCTAATGGGAGACATTATTGAGATTCATTAAAAAAACTGATAAGCTAAAAATAATAAAAAGGAAACACAAAGATGACCAAATAAAATGGTGAGGTAATACTCATGTTGGGTTTAAAAAATATATATGTAGGATAAATATGTTAAATAATATAAGGATCATTTGATATAGTAAAATGTATAATACCATACTGGATCCAACACACATATTATACAACATTCTAAAAACCATAATGGGGTTATAGGAAGGGTGATGTGTAAACTAGGTTGAAATGGGATATAACAAGGGAATCTATACATATAAGGGGCATTAATATGCCTAACTATATTTGAGGTGTCATTAAATAGTAACCAAGATATGTAAATTTAAGTTACAAAAGGAAATGCAATACCATCAGGTGGTAACCAAATGATATCTAATCTAAGGGATGTAAAGGTGTCACTAGATGATAGCCATAAGTTGTAAATAAAGAGAAAAAGAATGCAAATATAAAAATATACTATTTTTTTTACTTAATTTTTAATATAATGTTTAAATGAAACTAAATAAAAGAGGTAAAATCAGGGTACAATGGGCATCTAAGTTACATAAATAATAAATAATAAATAATAAATAATAAATAATAAATAATAAATAATAAATAATAAATAATAAATAATAAATAATAAATAGTAAGTAATAAATAGTAAGTAATAAATAATAAGTAATAAATAATAAGTAATAAGTAATAAATAATAAATAATAAATAATAAATAATAAATAATAAATAATAAATAATAAATAATAAATAATAAATAATAAATAATAAATAATAAATAATAAATAATAAATAATAAATAATAAATAATAAATAATAAATAATAAATAATAAATAATAATCAGATCTAAATTATGCCATTAATATAGACCAAAAAACAATGAAAATTTGAACAAGAAATAACAATCAACACACTTGGGTAATTAATTTTGAATTAAGGAACTAGTATAGGATTCTATAAGTAATTGTGCTACAACTCTGAGAATCTAATTTTTTATGAACTAGAGTCAAAATCAGTAAATGGATGATTATGTCTAGGTTAAAATCTATAGAGGGTCAAGTGTGTCCAAGTTAGAATCAGAATAGGGTTGAGTACATTTGTCAATTGTGTCCTATAAAACTAATTGTGTCCTCTAATGTAATATAAGTTATATAAATTTTATGGTTCATGTATTGAGACTAATATGGATTTTGACTTCACTTTGTTGATTTCTTCAACAATTTTTTTTTTTTAATTTTATTATCCTTTGATCTTGAAATAATCATCAATAAATTCATTCATAAAATAATGTTTATGAGTTATTTATATAAATAAACCTCCTAAGGATTAGTTGTATACACCTATTTTTTAGTCAAACCATCAATACATATTTCTCCATGAGTACATGTCCTAAGGATTGCCTGGGATTAGAGTTTGGATGGTGTATGTAAATTTAAAATTATTATTTGTCATGTGATTTCATATTATACATATTTACACTCAATATCTTATTATTTAGTCATTCAATCTTCTTATGGTGATATTTTCTCTATTATTTGACTCTTCTTCCTAGTTTAAGGATTTCTCTAGACTAAATCAATCTAGATCTAGTTATTTATGTTTTTTTCATATGTTTATAGTTTTATTTTCCATGGTAGACATAGTTTATTTTCCTAGTTGTGTTATTTTTGAATTACATTGGCCCCACTTGATATGGTTATTTTCCTCTCTGTACTAACTTTCCATGACAAACATAGTAATACTTATTTTTTTAATATTGAATTAATGTGGTGATTAATCCTAATTCATATAAGTTTAATGTAGAAAAAAAATACTATAAATAAAGTCCTAACCATAAAATTTTAAGATAAATGACTAAAATGGATAACGAAAACATAAACAAACAAGTGTAAACTATGAAAAGGGGAGATATACTTAGATTTGTGAGTCATCAACTAAATGCACATGAAAACATAATGTATGAATATGAATAATGTATAAAACCTAGAAGCCATCTATAAAATTATCCTAAGCTCCCTAAAGGTAAACTCATCTAATAAGATAGGACCATTAGTCAGTGGCATCCATTTTGGTCAACCTTGTCTTTCTGATAGGACTAGAACTTATAGAATAGTCAAGTGTGATAATGATAATTATGTATCTTACACTAGTTTATTTTTTAGAAATTATGTGGAGACATGTATATGCCTTATTAAAGTTTAAAAATATATCTTTGTGCCATATAGATATAAACATATATAAATAAGTAAAAAAGGGTTAGTGCTAGATTTGTGCTAGACCTCATCACCCAACTATATTGATAATTTCCTATATATAAATAATTTAAAGAGGGATCAAACCTCTATGTAGTTCTCCCACATAAGTGATTTTTGTAATTATGTGTAGTTCTCCCACATAAGTGATTTTTGTAAATATGATCCTTTGACTATATGAGTGCATCTATAATTGGATTAAATTATTTAAAATGTTTTGTTAGAGTAGCTAAAATTGAATTTAGATTTGTCTCATGACACTCTTAGGGAATGACAACTCTCCAATGGATTTTTTTAGGATCCACTTTTAGATCTTCCCTTGAGATGATGTGTCCCAAGTAATGAATATTACTTTGGAAAAATGAGCTCTTGAAAATCTTACCAAACAACTAATGTTGCCTTAGCCTTTTAATGAATAAACACATATTTTGTTCATGGTACTTATTATTTTAATAAATTAAACTTTCATCCATGAATAGTAACATAAAGTGGTCAATAAAATATTTAAAGACACTATTCATCAAAACTGTAAAGGTAGTAGGGCCATTAGTTAAACTAAATGGCATAACTTTGAACTCATAATTAACATACCTTATTATAAATGTTTTTTTATGCACATTATCATCCTTGATGTGGATTTTTTGATACCCAAATCAAAGAACAATTTTGGATAATACTATAGTCCCTTTCATTTGATCAAATAGGTCATCAATTCTGGGAGTAGGGCCTTATTCTTGATAGTGATATTGTTGAAAATTTGATAATTTATGCAAAGATCCAAGGCACCATATTTATTATTAACAAATAATACAAGGGATCTCTAAGGATAGATACTTGGCATAATCAACCAATTTTTCATTATCACTTATAGCTAAATTTTGAGTTCCCTCAGATTAGCCACATTCATCCTATATGGAGCTTTAGATGTCAGTAATGATTTGGGCACTATATCAATATAAAAATCAAACTCTATATAAGGAGTCAATCCAATAATTTCTTTGGGTAATACATCCTTGAACTCCCTTAACATAAGAAAATATCATAAGATGGAATCCTTCTCTTTAGAGAGTTAATTCAATAACACCGAGTATAATTTTTAGCCTTTTCTAATATCCCTTTTTACTATAATTTTATATCCACATGTTTAATTATGATTTTAAGTTCCACTAAGTTACCCAAATCATTAGGACATTACATTATATTTAAAAAATAATCAAGTTTCTCTTAATGTTTTGGTATCCAATCGATGTAAAAATTAAGGTCATAAGACACAAGAGGTGCTAAAAACATATTTTATCAAGTATTAAAGTCTCCCAAATCTAACACAACTTGTTAAAAACATCTCAAAACAATTACCCTCTTGCTAGAGCCAAACTCTACTTCTCATCCTTATCTTAAATTTTTCACACACGCACACACACACATTTAGAAGAAATTGAAGGTGAAATTAAACTATTATTAGCTCTATAATAAATGAGGATATTCAAGGAAAAACCAAAAATTATAACTTTTGTTTCAATAGGCATTCACTAAAAATTAACATTCCTATTATCCACAACAACATAAACTTGGTGATTGATTACCCTTTAATTATGGAAAACATTTTCTATAGTGATTTTAAACACAATCCTGATATTAAAAAAAAAATCATGGAGGTAATGGAATTTTTTTTTTCTAGTGGCAAGGCCATGAGAGTTTGTTTCATGCAGATATTGATTTCCATCAGGATATAATGCATAATTTTGAGTCTTATAACCTCTATTAGAGTTATGTAATTTGCTAGAATTATTTATGTACCTAGAAAGACATTTATTATGGTCAAATTTATTAAAATCCATTTTGGTTTTAGGAATGTAAGCCTTAGGCTTGGGATTTAGCATGTTATTTTCATATACCTATCTTACCTTTAGGGGAGACTTTCCCTTCTCATCTGCATGATGTGTAGATTTAATGGTAGCATATAATGTGTGAGTATTTGTAATGTTAACATCATGCATTAAAATATATTTTGAGACCAAATTTAACCTTTTTACATTAGTTTATTCATCATGCATGTAGTTCACATAACACAAGATACTAGGGAACTTATTCTCATATCCCTAACTATCATTATTCCTTGTTTCATCAGTTAAAATTCAATAATGTTCTACTCTTTTTATTTCACATTAAGGTACCTCTTCATAAATTACCTCTAAAAGTTACTAAAAGAGAGACTCATGGGATCATAACCATTAATAAAATATAAGTGGTTCCACCACAAGGCCACATTGCCTACCAAATGGTAAGATCCTATACGAGCCTTAATGTTAGAACCCATATTATGTAAGGTGAAATATTATTTCAAATTTACCAACCATAATTCTATAGCATCACTGATTTATCCACCAAAATAGGTAGGTGGAGTGACTTGTTAATATTTTTAATGGTAGGAATCACCACATCATACCTAATATTCTCTTACCTTGGCATCCCTTCCTTCTCATTTCCTTATTGTAAATTTTACAAGTTTATAAACCTTTGGCCGTAGGATTCCATTTTTATCTATATTTTATGAAGCACACCCAAAATATCATTTAGGATAGGATTTTACTCAGAATTTTATTATGTATTATTATTAATTTTGACATAATCATATCTGACACAAACATTTCCATTATTGCCTATGATTTCATTATTATAAACATTCATATTGACATTGTGAACATAAATGTGATGATCAACATTACTATAATCCACATTTACATTATAATTACCAATAAAGGAACTATTATTAGCATTACTTATATTGGATTGTGTCTTCACCATCTTGAGAAACACCAAAAAAAATAGCCACATCCTTTCCAAAGATCCCTAGTGTAGGAAATAAGCTCTGACACCACTATCATGAACCCCAAAACCCAATTACAATTTTTAATTTTTTTTAAGTTTGTGAATATTGAATTATAACAATTAAATCCTTGAGATAAATGCATTACCAATGATTTCACATACTAGGCACTTGGTTGATGTACCATGGCAATGAGTTATTCAAGTAGAATTGGCTAGACCCACCATGTTTGACAGTTAAAATATAATTACATATAAGCCTCATCATAATTCCATAGATAAATAAAAATAGATATTTTATTCTTATTTTAAACCTATTATACCACTATAAATAATTTTTCAATGCCACTAAGGACTTTACACAAGTTGATTTAACACACAAGGGTAATTACAAGACTACTACACTTCTATGGAATAGTATTTGAATCAAAGAAAATTATTTAAACCTTTTGATAACATGAAGTATCATAAGCATAAACAAATACCATCACATGGTAAAAAGATATATTAATAACCCTAAGCTTATAAAAAGGAGTTAAGAAAGACTAAACCATAACTAGGGATAGTATGTGCCTCACCAAGGAGGAAACTTCTCATTAAAAAATCAAGTCATCTTTACCTTCCCCATTTTAATAAACATTAGTATTATATAAATTATTTCACACTTTAAAATTAGTCATTAATTTATTAATTAAATGTGTTATCCATGAGGAATGTCAACAATATGGATACATAGTTTTAATGGAAACCATTAAGGATCTTACCTTTTAAGGAAAGGTTTATTACTCCCTTGTTATGAAATTTAATGCAACCACATTTAAAAATTTGTAATATAACACATCCTTGAACTCATTTACAATTTTATTTTAATACTAAAGCATGATATACAAATAATTAAGTAACCTGTAGTCTCATGGATAAGTCTACTAGTCAAATAGATATTGACCCACCCACCTCCCACTAACCTTCAACTAACTTTACAACAATAAACAATAATTATTAAAACATGCAACTAATTTATCATAATAAGACATAAATTCCAAATTTTACTACTTAATCTAAAATGACAACATATTTAGTGAATTAAAATTCAATAAGGTATTTTAATTAATTCACATAATTAAAATATACCCATCCATTTTTTTTAAACAAGAAGTTAGCCCTAATATTTAAACTTTCCACCATTTTTAGGATTTTCATAAAGAATAGGGTAAATAGGTTTTGTTTCAATTTATCACAAAACAATCAATTGAAAATAAACCAAGATCCTTATTAATAATAACCATAGTTAGTTTAACATGCATAAATAATATGACAAAGGAAAACATCATAAAATTAATAATTTACTACCAATCATAACTATTTACATTACTTTAAGAAATAATTATGATGCCATAATGCATGTTATAGTTACATAATGAAAATCAAAACCCAATTGAGGATCAAATAATAATATTTTTAGAAAATATTTAAATAGATACAATTAGTTTGTCAACCAATGATGAGATTCCAACCAAAACCAAGCCAAGCCAATTTTGACTAAAAAGACCACTCATCCCAAGGAAAGAAAAATATAGTTGAGCTCCATTAATCAAAGGGAAGAAAACAATAGTTGTTATCTAAATTATTCATCCTTACTCATAAATTATAAATATAACATAAAGTATTTACAATCCAACACAATTAATAACCAATAGTTTATACAATTAAATATAAATTTACCAATGTCTATATATAAATATGACAAAATAAACATGTTATCAACCTAATGCAATTACAATAAGATTTCAACCTATGCACGGTCTAAAACATACATGCTTTAGCAATATGAATATCATTTATATCCATATTGATGATTAGGTCATGCTCAATCAAAAAAGAAAGAATAGATTTATTTCAACTATGGTTCCCATCAAAATAAGATTGTATTGAATGAATTCAAATAGATTCATCAATAAGTTCCATTTAAGTTAAACCTTAAAATTAATTTTTTTATATGAAACCATTTATAATTCATATATTATGAATGACTAGTGTTATTCAAGCCAAAAGAATCGTTAATACACAAATATTGGAAACTCAAGCCACAAAACTTATTTTTTCACATGCCTCAATAGTCATTGTCATGAATAAATAAAAATATTTTTTGTCATATTCAAACATTCATCTTTTATTTATTTTTGTAATCAATATTAGTGAAGCTACCAAATGATATGAATGTACCCATGCATAAGATAGGAAAACTCCCTACCCACCCTAACCATCTATTTGGTGTTGTAAGGAAAGACTCAAAATAAATAATAAAAGAAATTGAAACAAGTAAAGATAGAGATCAATGTCCACTAAAAATGGGCTCAAACACAATTACTAAAAAAATCAAATCTCACAAATAAATATTCAAATACTGATACATTAAAACCAAATGCATTCATGGTTTACATCAATTTCTATTTATATGCCATATATGGGTGATATATGCTTGATATCATTCCATAAAAGTGAGAAAAATACAAAATTGACTATAAACATTTGGACAATAACCCAAAATTAAATTTACCAATGGACACTTATAGTCCTATGTTAGGGTTTCACCATTTATGTAAATAGAGTGGTCATAGGCCCATTGTTCACATAGTTTTTAAAAACATAACATATTATAGTGTCCATTAATCATTTACTCAAATGGAAATGGAAAAGATAAAACCTAATTACCGTAGCATTCAAATGATAGGGCAAGATAAAAAGTGTTATAAACTTACTTTTCATCAAATTACTTCTGTAATTTTTTCATACACCCCTTTCTCTTTATTTTTTCTCTTTTCTTTATTTTCTCTCATGCTCATTCCAACACTAGTATTGATCCTTCCTATTTCAATTTACATTATCCTTTTTCTATTTTTAACTCCATGTTTCCTACATCCCCAATAACTTCCATCATGGGTTCTAAAAATAACCTGTATATTCAATGCAATGATGACATGAGCATGGCATGATTTAGAACCCTAGGTTCCCCTCATTTCTTCAACCATTAACCAAAAAGACAATTATTTCCAACTTGAATACCTTCATTTTCCAATCTAAGGTTTAAAAAACTCAATAATTAAAAATTGATTAAACATGTTCCATGCTAGTTAAAATACATGGTGACCAATTACCCTTACCCCATCATGGGTCTTAACCATATGCTATGAATTAAATATTTAGAGACCAAAAATACTCCCCTTTATGGCCAAGTTTAGTGGCTCCATCATAGTTTTATATGTGTTAGCCTACCTTATGAAAAGGATTTTAAAACCATGTTAAAATTACCCTATCATAAAGTAATAAACCCTAAGGTATCAAAACTTGATAACATTTTATATTTATAGAAAGCAAAATTGGTCATGTTATAATGATGACTACTACAAAGCACATAAAATATTCATGCAAGAAAAAACATAGTACTAAAAATATAAGGACTTGGTGGACATACTGATCTCACATAATTACATTCTTATTTACATTTACTTGTATGATATTGGTATGAAATTTAGGTGGTCCTTATAGGCATAGATATATCTCATTCATCCGTCATTTATTTTAATGATGGATTGACATAAATTACTACTGACATATATAAATAACCATGTAGTCATAACTAAAATAATGTAACCAACTAATGAAATAAAACTAGAATTAAATTATTAATCATGATTCTGATAAAGTAAATGTAGTTCAACCATGTTCCACCTCATCAAAAGTAAAAATAACACACATAACAATGAAATAGCCTAATACATCAAACTCTACCTAGGCCATATATGATAGTATCACCTAGGAAATTACTTGGAGAAAAATAGTATTACATAATATTTATCAAAATAACTAAGGATGTATATCTTAGTAGGTATTTTGGGTGTACTAAATATTTTATTTACAACACACTCATCTCTAAAAATGTATCACATTGGAGATACCTTAGAGGAAAATATTTTTGCATAAGCTTTATCCAAATTGATAAAGAGGTATCTCATATGAGGTACATTTGATGCATTTAAAAATGCATTTTCAGAATCATATACATAAGGAGGTATTGCTTGGGAGATATCTTGTAGGAAAATAGTAGTACATATTTTATATACATATCATTAAAGAGGTAAATCCTAAGAGGAACTTGGGTGTAATAAATATTATATTTATGTAATAACCCTCCCATTTGACACTAAGAAAACAACACAATTTTGTTTCATGTGATTCTAAATAATACTTCCAAATATAAATTAATAAATCCTAATCCTCTGTGTTTATAAATGAAAGTAAAAAGGTATAAAGTATTTTTAATAGTTTTAAAACATCCATAATAACTAATTAGGTTAAAAAATCCTTCCTAATTTATTATATATGAAATCATTAGATAGAGTCACATAAAAAATCATTATTTTCATAGTTTGAAATTAATATAAAGAGATAAATCATAAAATATCAATATTATTATTCATTCATTATCCAAAACACATTCATAAAATCAATGTATAGACTACACAAGTTACATATTATAAATACTTAAATATGGTATTATACACTTATACATGTCAATATTGACTTACCTTCACCTTACATAATTTGTGTGTATGTGTATGTCTATTTAACACCCTTATCTTATATCCACATGATTTTTATATGTTTGACCCTCCTAATTTTATTCTACTCAACTATAGGGATTCCATAGTCTATCCATAACATATTCATTATCTTACTTAGACTATCTCCATATCATTGGATCAATACTCCTATCTCTTAGACAAGTATAAAAGATTCAAACATCTATGGAATTTTGTAGGTGTCAAAATTTATCAAACTCATACCCAAATCAAAAAATAATCATTTTACATAATCAGGTCATATTTAGGGATCAACCTAATAGTTTCACATGTTGGTGTCATGAGAAATTATCCAAAGAGTCATAGATAAGTACATAGTAAGTATAATTATATTTCAATAATCATTGGTATATAGTATTATTAAACAAGTCTAAAATAACACCTACACATTCAAATATACTACACTAAATATTCCAATTAACAAAAAAGTCACAATGAACATGCCCTATCCATGTATAAAGCACTTAAGATAAAAAAATTTTCCATTTTTTAAGTGTCAAAAGTTATTACAGGTTGAATTCATTAAAGGATCACCATTTCACACATACACCTAATAGGGAGAACTAAATGTAGTTTTACTTCCCTCTTCAAAATATTGGATATATAGATAGGACTCAACCTTTAATTAGGGATTGTTTTAGGTGTTTTAAACATACCTTCTTCCCATTTTAAAAGCCTAAACCTAGGATTGAAAGTGGTCCAAATATTTTAAATAGGGGATACTTTTTTTGGATATTCTCTCACACACTGAAACTTAATATTGCACACAAAGATAGATTAGAAATAGGCACATTTTCTTGTACTAAAACAAATAGGCATTGTACACACATTTCAAATAAGACATAAACAATAATTTATTATAGGAATCCATAGACTTATAGATTCATTTGATAAGTTCCAAATATCAATTTCCTTATCTAAGTGACTCATAATATACTCTTATCCCTTCTTATTACCTGAACATTGTCTCAATCCTTTACAAAATAAAAATATGCTAAATAATTTAATCCTTTAGATCATCTATATTAAAATTAAGTTGTAATTATCTATTTATATTTCACATGTTACACTCATATTTGTGTAACATTACTATCCTTTATGTAATTTTAATAGTTTAAACAAATTATACTTGTTTATTTTCACATAATCAAAATAAGATAAAACATATTGGTGAACCTGCATTTTGTCTAAAACATAATAATAAACCATAGGTTTTTCCTTTGGGGTTTCGTATATTTTTTCTTATGGTTTTAATATTTTCCATATTAGGATTTCATATCTAATTTTTGAGTTACCCTCATCATACACACATAACTAAAACTTCTCCCTTTCCCTAGGGTTTCACACTCCTTTTATTAATAGATATTCTTTTCCTAAGTTTGTTTTTTGTCCTTATAATTTTTTAGATCATATCTGATTCAAAACAAAACCATTTTATTAATGATAAAATATTTTTATTGTTCATAATGATTGGATCTAATTTTATTTTTTTTACCAAAATTATGTACATTTTTTTGGAATTAGGGTATTAACATTTTTAGTAAATTTGGCCTAGAGATGTAAGGGTGTATCTATTTTCAAACTAATTTTTGGGCTTCATTTAATTGTTAATTTTAATCAAAATCATGTTTTTTTTCCAAAAAAAATCTCATGGTTTTTTATATTGGCCAATTCTATATTTGACCCATGCCAAGTTATAATATTATATGTATTCACCTTTAGGGTTATATAATTTCTTAGGAATTTCATATTTACATACTTTAAACTATTTTTTACACATGATTTATATTTGTATTTATTCTATGTTTATGCTTATCTTAGGGGTGGGATTTGTGTTTGTGTTTCTTCTTATCTTTTATTTTGTAAATTTAAAAAGAATTAACTAATGTAAAACCCAAAATATTCCTCACCCTTTGGAATTTATATTTTCTAACCATTCCATGCCTTATGATAACAATATTTAATTGACTAATAACCAAGTTGGTTTGACTAATGATTCTATTTATTTTAGTGAAGACCATAATGATTATGATTATAATTATAAGGGGGAATTTATAATATTTATTATTACAAAAAAGTATAATAAAAATAATATGATGTTTAAATCCATTCTCTTACTTATATACACTCTCTTAATTATACATTAAAGCAAGAATAAAGTAGCAATGAATTACATTATATACTTCTTGGTGTTTATAGAATTTCACTTAATAAATAAGATAAAATAAAGATAATTGTATATGATAAATATATGGATTCTCATGATGATTTTCCTTGAAATGATATTTTAGAATGTAATTATGTTTCTAGAAAAATAAAAATATTTACATTCATTTTTATCAACTATAATGAGATACTAGTTCTTATCTTGGAGTTAATCATAATGTTACTTCTTTATCTGTAGAAATTAGAAATTATGTTAATGTTGTAATTGAATGTGACAATCCATTCCATTCTCTTGAAATGAAAAATGATTAAAATGAATGTGATGTTCCATTATCTTTTATTGAAATTATAAATTATGTTATTTTTTTAAATGAATGTCATATTCCTTTCCCTTATCTTAAAGTGATAAAGGATGTAAAGTAATGTGATATTACTTTCCATTATCTTGAAATGAAAAATGATGCAGATATATGTGATTTTTATATCTTTCCCATTCAAACGAAATGTGATAACCTTTCTTTTAATGAAACTTGTGCTGAAATAAAATGCAATGCCATTTATACTCTTTCTTTAGAACCAAAATGTGATGATAATCCTAAGTTATGAAATAATGCTTCCATAGAATGTGATTACAAGTTATGCAATTATTTTTACATAGAATCACATTCTAATTTATGTAATGATATTTCCATAGAATGTGATTCCAATAAGTGAAATGTTATTTTTGATGAATTGATTATGTGCTTATGTTTTTGATATATAGTGATCTAATAACAATGAATTAATCTTTACAAACACTACTATTCCTACTAGCCATATTATTTATATGATGCATACCATAAGTTACCTCCAAAGTCAAGTGCTTTCTCTCACTTTAAGATATATATCAAGTGATCCCAATATTAATAATAATATCATATTAATAAAATATGTATCATTAATATAATTCAAATATAATAATGTAAAAATATTTTTCATGCCTAAATTCTAATTGTTTGATGGCCATGGAGATCCTAATAGTCAATTACTAAGTATGTCCTTTACTCTAGAAAATTTTCAAATGATGGATGAATATTATAAAATATCACCATAAAATTTTAGAATAAGAAGCCTTTGATTTGTTATATAGTCTTCCAAATTATTATTTACCTTAATTTAATAACTTAAAAGATAATTTCTTAACTTATTTTAAGAAGATTTTTACTAAATTCACTTTAGAACGTATTCAAATATTATAATAAGGGCTTGATGCTCTTATAGAATATTAAATTTTACTATTTGAGAATATAATACATTTTTTAATATATCAACCCTTATATTTTTAAAAGTAATTTATTTTTATCAATTGTCTTCTATTTCCACTTAAGTAAATTTAATTTTACAATTATTATCCTTATTTTGAGATTCTTTATATGGATATATTCAACTATGCCTTTGATTTCACTTAGGATTCACATACATCAATAATTTTAAGTGATTCAAGATCAAATTCACTTAGGAATAAAATTTCACATAATGAATTTGAGAAATTTCAATTAAATTATAAATAAAAGATCCTAATAAAGGTTCTTAATGAAATAAAAAATTCAAAATAGATGGTTTAAAAGGAAATACATAATATGAGTGCACATATAAAAGATTAAGAATCAACCAATTAAGTTTATTAGTTTCAAATATTGACTAGATGATATTTTATAGATATTAATATATATGAAACTAATAAAATTACCCACTAACTATTATCACCCTCCCCATCACCTTGAATGAGTGGGTGAAACCCCATTTTTTAACTATCATTATATTTATCAACATAGAGATAACTATTATCATGTATTTTGAATAATATATAGAAAATTTAGGATATAATAGTTCAAAAAGATTCCCTTATCCATATTATTATACTACTCATTCCAATAAAATTGAGATATCCTAGGATGTTTCTTTAAAGGAACTAATTATTGCTCAAGATTCTATGGAAGGTATTAGTTGTAGAAGATCTTATTATAGTTCACATTCTAAAAGGATTGATATATCCCAAGGTGGTCCTATCAAGTAACTAAGGTTAATTATATACTTTATTATAAGTTAATATATAAAAGGCATTATTGTAAATGATAAGAAATAATACAACACACATTTAATTGTACTTCAAATGATTAAGAAAATAGTGATCAATATTTGAAACATACACATACTTATGATAATGCCATAGGCCGCCATATTACTATGTTAATTTATATTGGCCCTAAGATAATAGACACATTATTATATGTATAAAAGAGTATTCCATAAAGCAATGTCACATTGGGACAATAACGTATACAATAAATGGGAACAATTTTTGATAACATTATTATGAATATTTTATTTACTTTCTAATATCATTTTATTATATATCATAGATATAAAACAAGTATGAAAAAATATATAGTTACATCTTCTGCAACATAAATATTGATACCAAATATAAATTAATAAGTTTATAATCAATAAAAGGAATAAGTAGATAACATTATAAAATAAAAACATGAAAATAAACTTGTTTTGGCTAACACACCCCTTTTCTTAGAAGAAAAGAGGACCTTTATATTACTCAAATTTTAAAATTTGAGTGCTTAGATTGATCCCCATGTGATCCTTGCCCTTATGAAAATGTGGATACTTGATCAATATTGATTGATAAAATATTCTAAAAACCCATTAATATTTCTTTTATATGTTTGAAAACTTCTCGTAACTATGTATGTTTGAAATATAATTATCCCATGTATTATTAAAATTATTTTCCATAATTAATTATTTTGGTTCTAATGTTTTCTATATATATTTATTACATAGGTGTTTTCTAGGGGTCTTGGTGCTAGAGTCATAGATAGCTTTCTTAGAGCCCTTTCTATTAGATAGGTAAGTGTCAATTTTATTACAAGGAACTTTTGGATTGACTTGGATCCTTTTGTACATTATATATAACCAAAAGGTGTTAAAGATGTCAAATCCTTGAAAGGCACAAACCAACAAGTAGGTGCCATATGTCTCTATAATTGAGATGTGTCATAAATGTTAGAGCCTTAGAAAGATCAAACCAATAAGGAAGTGCCACATGTCTCTATGCATTTGAAGGCATCAAATATATTACAGCCTACGAGTTAAGAAACAATAAAGAGGTGTAATGTGTCTCCATGTACTTGGAGGTGTCAAAGTTGTAAGACCCCAAGGTGGCTTGATCAATTAACAAAGAGATATATGTAATTCCATATGTGTGTGTGTGTGTGTGTGTGTGTGTGTGTGTGTGTGTGTGTGTGTGTGTGTGTGTGTGTGTGTGTGTGTGTTGTAGAAGGAATATAAGTAGTTAAAAAGTTATAGGGTAGACCCCCTAATCCAATCATAGATAACCATGTGTACCTTATACAATTAATCAACCAAATCATACAGTCATAGATATATTAATAAATAAATTCCTAATTCATCTAGTTGGCATAGTAATCATTGATACCACCACTCTCCATGTGACACATGTCCACCCCCATGAAAGTACAATATACCACAAGGGCTAAACTAGGTGTGTACCTATCACACTCCTCAAATTTATTAGCTTGACTAGGGTGAATCATGATTTGATAGATGGATGAGTCCCATCACCACCAACCAATCTAAATGGGGATTATTTTCAAAAAAACTAATTAATTCTAAATTAGGAAATGGATAATTTGGATTTGTGTCATCAACTATGATTTTATTTCATCAAAATTGAACCCACCAAATCCATTACAATATAAAATATCATATATCCCCATAAGATTGCATCAAAATCATGTTTTTCATTATTAGTTGTGTACCTCTCAGTAATTTAGATCCCTTTCCCTTGGGATCACTCTAAAGTACATAAAATCCCCTTAGTTGAATTCTACACAAAAAAAATCACACAACCTAACAATGGTCTCCTCTAATTATAATACTATAATAATAGACCCAAACTAAAGTATTAGGACACCAAATTCATATAGGATGTCACTAAATTTAAAAATTACAATGATAGTTTCAAAATAATGGACATCTAAAGACTAAACACCAATAATAAAGTAGATAATAATGATATTCAGTATGCAAATGATTTTGTCACCCTAAAAGTTTTAGGAATTCATACATTCATGAGAAAAATATAAGTATTCCCATGCATAAACCTCTTCAATGTACTACTATCCTCTTCCAAGTGTAGCATGTATATTATGTACTCACTGAACACCAAATTAAAAATTTTAGATATCTCTATGAATGCATTCAAATAATAATACAATCTACTAGAATGCATAATCACTTATGAAAAAGAGGTCATAAATGCCTAGGTGGAGACTCATCACATCAATTATGTCATTAATTATTGGGTTGAGGACACATAAATGTGGGTCAATAAGGAATACATTGATTTATGCATTATTAAAACATTATAAGGAGTGTGGATTGGTATTCTATTTTGGAATAACTTGTATGGGTCAAAATAAATGGTGAATGTTAATATGTTCTAGGTTTCCATCCTCAAAATAATCATGAAGGAAGATGAAGTACCATATTTAGGGAGATTCATCACATTCAACCTCAATTGATATGTTAATGGATCCCACACTAGAGGTACATGATGTCCTACATAGTGGGTGTCATTTGTGCCACCCTAGATTACAAGCACACAAATTTTCATATGTGGGTGCCAATGTAATATGTGATGCAAGTATCATTTTAAAAAATATAAATTCACCAATTTTGGAATCACTAAGACATTTTTGACCACTTTTACCCCGTTATGTATTGTGACATCAATGAAAGGTAGATGTCAAGGATCTCAAAGGAGATGCATGCTTCACTCCATCCCATTAGATATTACTAGTAACAAAGGGATAATACCATATTGAAGGTGGATGGTATTATAAGTTCTACTCTCTTTTCAACATACACTATCCCAAACTACCTCATAGAGTATTAAATATCCTAAAAATTGGACAATGGCACTTTGGTTTCTACATCAGTTGAAGACAAAAATCCCTACCCAATGCTCCCCATGGTCATTGGTCACCATAAACATAAGAGTGTGTAATTACTATAGTAAATTCCCCAAAATAACCTCATAAAACATGGGAAAATTTGATGATATAAATTAGGATCCTTAGAGTATGGTACAGGGTAATGTGGAAAAATATCATACATGTCTCAACACCATGTATCACCATAAGGGCTACCCATAAGAAAAAATTCAATTCAACCCAATTAATGATGCTAAGGTGAATGAAAAACTAGAGGCTAGTGCTTGGTAAAAGTCCCAATCTAAATATTAATCCATGATTGAATAAAGGTAACCTCCTATATATCTACCTCTAGTGCAACTTGCCCCTCCATAGTAAGATCCAAAAAGAAATGTTGTTGAGGGTCTAGAAACTACAAAGAAACTCTCCCAAAAACTCTTACAATGATTCCAAACTACCTCCACTACTTCACCATCCTTTACATTAGTTATACTTTCACTAGAGTTCGCTTCTAGGTTACCTAAGCCTTCCACTTTGAAAGTATTCAAGTGTTTAGTCTAATTAGGGACAAACCTCCTGAGGTTCCTTCACATATGGTTAGTATTTCCTAAATACCCTTTTAAACTAAAATATCTTTCCCCATTATGGAACAACCCACCCCTATCATGATTAATTTTTCTCTAGTGGTGACAAGTGTCAAGTTCCCTTCCTTCCCTTTGGCTTCAACCATGTTTGGTGTCCATTATGCCCTAGTTCCTCCTATCCATCCTTTAGCCCAATTATATCCTTATTCACACCAATTAGCATGGTTTTAACCATTAGTAACTCTCAACCCATCTCCATAGGTTAACTCAACTCTTGGTATATCATAAATCCTAATTATTCTTATTTTCTCGATGACCCATGTAATTATAATTTCCTAAAAAACATTAGTGGTTCCTATAATAGTGGTTTTCCCTAGTGTTAAAAATATTCCAATGGAACCTGTGACTAACATTTCCTCTACTCCATTTTATCCTATGTCATCACATCATAAATATTAAAAGTAGTCACATAGCTCCCACAAGCTTTATCTAGGACAACTTCAACTATAGTAGCCTCAACGTAAGTAGACCCAATGAAGAGACTTACTAAAAGACAAAAGTTGAATACACATAGTGTATAACCCATGGTTTAATTTTAAAATCCTTATTGGGACCCTATATTATTCACACTAAGCTCTCAAGGTTCTGGATGTAACTAACCAATATCCTCCCTTATGTTAAATACACAACTCCTGAGAATAATTTGTGCCCATGTATTCATGACCCTAGACCAATTTAGGTATCATCTATTACCTTAGGCTCACCATTTGGAAAATAATCCCTTCACTCCCATGAAACCTCCCCCACCCTTAATTTCATTTCACCCTCCACCTTCATCCATACATCCTCCACCCATGCCTCTACCTTCCACTTTAGTTTCCACCACCCTTATTGTTGCATCTTTTACTACCTTGGGTAACATGGCCAAGAATGTTTAGATGGGTCACATTAAATATTTATGTGCACAAAATCTATATATGGTCTATCACGGGGATAAAAAATATATCTATAGTTCAACAAGGAATCGATATAGATGAAGAGGGTGATAATGCAAACCTTTACATAGGATGGGGATCATATTATTTAGATGATAGAGCATGACCTCTTCTCCCTCATAAGAGTGAGGACTACCATGGGGGAAGATAATATTGTAGAGGACCTATTACCCATAATAAAATCCACCAAGGAGCTCACAAAGAAGTTAATGGAGGACCTTAGGGAACAAGTTAGTACTCTAGAGTCCCAATTGAGGAGCTCATTCCTAGTTGGTTTGATTAGCAAGGTTAAAGAGACCATTATAAAAGTATTCATAGATATCAAAAAAGTTACTGAGGATATTTAAAAGATAAATATGCTCTTTCAAATATCACAATAATATTTAGACATGATCATCAAAGTGTAAAACAAGTGAAAGAAGATGGTAGTTGTTATCAATATGGAGATGTTCCCAGAGCTCAAAATCATGCCTCTCACTAATTTGAGTTTGTATCATAAAATCACTAGGAATATGAGGACCCCCATTTAGTTATAACTTATGAATATCTATATGACTATTAGGCCCTTAGAGAAGAGTATGGACTGTCTCCTTGCATCCTTCAAAGAGTTCAACATCAATGTCTTCTTTTATTTACATGACACCTTACTCAACATTAACTAATTTGGGGTCCTCTCGACCACTTCAAGGCAATAAAAAATATAAAGGTGAAAAATTACAAAAATAATAGATCCAAGGATATCATATATATTGCCATGTAGTTTACCACTAGAATTATCTAAGTTAATGAGGTGAACATCACATTGGAAACCCCTCACAAAGTTAATGATAAGATACTGACTCAGGTGGAATTACTCTTATAAGAGCCACTTGTCAACCTAACAAAGCTTTAACATAAGGGTAACTTTGTGGCACAAGTGATTACATCTCAAAAATATATCTTGAAGCACTTTTTAAGTGGTCCCCCATCAATCTCAACTTGAAGACTCTTATGGACCCAACCAAGGGTGTATTACTAATAACATGGGTCCTATTTATATTTTATTTTTATTTTATAGGAATATCATGAGAATTATTCGGGTTTTTAATTATTTTTAGACATGATGACTAAGGGTGGATTCTAGTTTTATTTGGAGACATGCCCCATCTCATTTCTTATATATGTTGATGTGCATCTCTTTGTAAAGGTTAACACTTTTTTTAATCAAATACTAAGATTAATGAAAATCATTTTTTCCTTATTAACATGTGTTTTAATGATGGTCTTACAAATTTATATGATATAGTGAATAATTTTAATGTTAAATAACTAAAACATGTGTGTTTTTTCAAATGTATGCATTTATTAGGATGAGATTTGAGCTTTTCTAGTTTATTTCTTAATTCTTTCCACTTTCCTTAAACGTTAAAAGGTTTGTGTGTAATTAGAAATAGATATCATGTGTATTTTTTTATAGAAATAATTCTTGAATTAATCATCCACTACTCTCCTTTGACTCCCTTCCCTATGTTATTGAAGTCTAAGCTCTTGTGAAAATCATCATATAGTGGTAAAATCATAGCTGGGTACATACTTGGTTCTCCAAAATTGGTGTTGTTATATTATCCAAAGGATTTAATTTTGAACCTTACCTTACCATATTTTTTATGTTTATTTTTTTTCTATAATTGTTCCCCTCTTAGAAATTATAAATTTTACCAAATTATAGATCTATTAAATTGAAACAATTAGTGTGAATAAATGTTGCATTAGTGGGCAATAGGAATTGAATCTTTGGTGGTTAAATTACATATCTTGGAGATTTATTTAAATAATTTTATTACATTAATACCAATTCCTAAATCTCTTTCCCTTTATTATTTTAGTATAAATCCTAAAATGAGAGGATAACATTACCCTAATTATATCCTAGCTTACTCAGTGCATGTATCTCAATACGTGTTTTTGGGAGCATGACGTCTTGGGATGAAAAATAATTGATGATAGAAAGAGGTAACCCAAAACCTATTTAATACCAAATTATTAAGATACTAGTTGATATAAAATAAATTTTGATCCCTCATAATCGATCACTAGATCTAGGTCTAGTCCTGATTGATTATTAATCTCACCCTTGTTATTTTATAGAAATACTAGGTCTAGAAGTGGAAGACTAAGACCCCTAGTCTAATTTTCTAGTTTATCCATAAATATCACCCAAAATAGGACCATCTCTATGGTTTCATCCATTTAATGGATAATAGGATCTCTATTAATGTTCATAGATCCATTCATGATTTACCTCAAAACCCAAAGAGGTACCTCCCATGCTTCACACCTAATGGAGGACACACTACTAAGGAAAATGTAAATTCATATAAGATAGCCCCCATATATATTAATTTTTAGAATGACGATGTGTATTTTAGGCTCTTCACATACACTTTTATGGTTTTTTCTATGATTGATTTGTAAACCTACCTAAATATTTTATCACAAGATCAAAAGAATTTAGCAACACCTTCTTAGATCATTTTTAGAAATTTATTGACCTAACATCCTATACTAATACTTTCATAGCATTAATAGATAATTAATTGAACCCATTAGGTAATTCAATTATATATTCCATAATATGTACACTAGGGCCACTTTTTATATAGATTAGATGCCCAACTAGATCTAGAAATGTATAAGAATGCCTTGTATGTCTGAAGTACAATGTTCTTATGCAAAGATCCCATTATTATTGATTTGACACTAGCATATGACAAGTATATAAAATTAGATAGATATATAAACCCTAAAATAAAAATGGCACCAACCATCCCAAATATTTTTTAAAATTTATTTACTTTGAACCCTATTTTTAGTAATAACTAGAATTTATTGATGTCATAGCCTATGCCAATGACAAACCAATTTTTGTTAAGGTATACTACACCTAATAAACACTTGGGCTTAATTATCATAGTCAATAATGAATTATGAACCCAAGATCATAGTCAAACACTAATACATTCCATGAATAATGTCTAAATTATATCCCAAGAATATACTAAAAATGAGTTAAACATCATACAATGTATGGTGTAGAAGATCGATAACAATTTTTGGGGCCTTTAGAGGTAGGTTAGCAGTAATGGCAAGGAGATTTTTATTATGAATTTCACATGTCAAAGGTGTGACCTCCCCTATAATATTTCCAATTCTCAACTAGATCCCTCACCCAAAAAGGTATCATAGATTAACATCTATGATTTAGCACTATCAAACATGTGTCATGTGTATAACACAACCAAACATGTAGATTTGGATTATATCAAATTACGCATTGCATTCAAAATCTTACAAATAGAAATAGAATAATATGAGGTGGTACTAATCCATCTCAATGTTCTTAATCATCTTGATGTCCCTAACTCTTAAAGATCCTTAAGTATTGTTATAGTATTAGAGACCTTGGATTTCCCTAACTGAGACTATAATGAACTAGAAGTGGCCACAATGAGGCATGCTTTCTAATATTAACAAATGAGAAATATGCCCTTAAGTGTGGGATATAGTAATAGCCCATTATTATGTTCACTCCTAACAATGGTGCAACCCAACTTGATCCTAGAGAAAGAAATGATCCTCCACCTCAAAAATATAATAACCCCAAACCCCCCAAATAGGTCTAACACACTCCTACAAACCTAACATATAAAATATTATAAGACATGAATAAGATCAAGCCAAGAATCACATTACATGACCTTTTCTAGATCACTAAGCAAAGAGACCTCTTATTTGTGCCCCTAATAGAAAAACTATCTCATCCCAAACCTACGGCTGCACACACCAATCTACTCATACATAAGAATAAGATAGAGGTTCCTTACTTAATCTTTATCATCAATGATTAAGAATAACACCTATTAAATCTAAAAAGATAGTGGTTCAACTAGACATGTTTGAGATAAAAGTGGTAGTTGAGATCTTAAAGGTCCACATGTAATTAGAATATAAACCTAGAGTTCAAAAAATTTATAGACATTTAAGTGGTGTTGATCTTGGAAAATTATATGGTTTTGCAAACTAGGGATGGCTCAAAAATACTGAATAGGTATATGAATGTTGAATTCTCTCATATGTGGCTACTTTAGATAGGTGTGGCCAATAAAATTCATGTTGAAAAATATCCTAAGATGAAGCATATGATCATGGAATACAATGAAATAATTAAAAATATAAATATAGTATCCTATGACATGTATTTATGACATATCTATAGAACAAGCAAAATACAATGTTAATAATAATTCTTAGTCATCAGGATTGTGGTCCATGTAATTTGATGGGGCATGTTAAAAATAAGGTTATGGTTTTGGGATCTTATTGACTAAACCATAAGGGAAATGAAATTTATCCAACTATAGGTTATAGTTCTCTTACATGGAAAATATCATAGAGTATGAAGCCTTGATCCTAGGTCTACAGTTATCCCTAAAGCACAATGTCAAATAACTAGAGATATTTATTGATTATAAATTAGAATTTAATCAGGTCAAAAATAAGTTATATTTAATTTATACTAATCAATAAAATATAAACATAGAGCATGGGACTTGATATAAATATTTGATGTATTCAATGTCATTCCTATCCCTAGATAAGAAAATCAAGTTGACGATTATTTACCATCTTTGGATATGAATATAGATCCTTTGGATGAATCAAACTTTTAGCACTTTTTTAGAGCTCATACCCTACCCATCATTCCCAAAAAACATTGAAAAATTCTAGGTTTTTGATGATGATCATCGTATACAATATTTATTAAACAACTTTGGGGTATTTAGTGACCAAATAATAAATGAGAAAGATAGAGATAATCCCATTAGTAATTAATGTGATGAAAATGGTATTGTGAAATTTATATAAAACTACATCTCTCAAAGAATGATCTTGTTAGAGAGAGTGTTTGATCTAGATAAATCTACACAAACTAGAGAGATCAACTTGTGTTGACTAGAAATCACACACTATCAGCTTGGGGTTGGATGACCAACATAAATGCATCTATATTAGTTCCAAATATACCTCAAATTAAATATGATATCTCAATATATTACTCATGTCATATAAATATATCATTTCCTAAACATATAAATATCTCAAGGTCTTCGACCTTAGTGTGATAATGCACACCATCATGCTCAAACAAAATTAGAAATAGTTTAGGAAAAGGCAATGACTTATGAACCTAGTTTTATATCCACTTATCCAAAAACAAGTTCATAAAATTCTCTTAGCTTGAATTATCTTCCCAGTCTAACATTCCACATTGGTCGTTAGCCTAGTGTCTCTTTGTAAAAAAAGTGGATAAATTTGACTATGTCAATTTTAAGAACCTAAAATGAGACTTTGATAAAGATGACTACCCCATGACCTATTTGGATGAAATAATTTATATGGTAAGTGGGTAAAGGATGATATATTTTTTGGATGGATTTTTAAGATATAACTAGGTCTTAGTAAACTACAAGAACAGAGTGAAAACTACATTTATAACTGATCATTGATGTCCATTTCCAATTGGACCAAGCTTGGCATTCAAACCTATAGAATATTTCTAATTCATAAAATATTCTTCCAAAGGATAGGAACATGACATCCCTTAAAAGGATATCTTAAAAGGGCCATTTATAAATTAGAGTGAAGGTTATTCTATGAAAAATCAAGTACTTGAAACCTCTAAAAGTTACAATCCTTTAAAATAATAAACACTTGTATTAGGGGTGACTAAAACTTCATAGACTTGAGAAAATTTATCTTTGATGAAATAAATTCATGAAATTGAGTTGGTTGATTAAGATAGAATTTAAAGGACTCTTCTGACCTCTAAAAACATCCCACAAAACCATTTTATTCCATTATTTTTTAAGGTAAACAAACATAAGCAACATCTGACCCTATTTGAATGGACAAGGCATAGTGACCTCCTATCACTCTTAGTGATTTTTCATAAATAATAAGGGATGAATATGTAAAATATTTCCAAAAAATGGAATCCTACTAGTAACTCCTCCTTTGGCAGAAAATTTAGCACTTGAATTTTTATCCTCAGTCCATACCATCCACTTAAATGTTTCCCTTGCAAGCTTGTGAAGATAGTGATGGAGGTTTTAAAGAAAAATTTGAATTTTTAGGAGCCTCCCCTATAAACCAAATGTGGATTAGATCTATATGATTTTAAATGATACTTTTGAAATGATTTTTTACTGAAGATGTGTTCACAAGTCCGTACAAGTGCCCAAAACTCTTTTCAAATTATTAAAAATCAAGATTCTAACCAATTTGTGACTTGATGACATATATGGAAATTATGTAAATGATACAAGGTCCCTATAAAGTTTATTTTACATACTATTTAATTTTTTGGCCTTTGGAATACATGGAAGTTATCAAAAACACCTTTTTATTCATTTTTTCATACTTTAATGTCCACAAAAGAACCTTAAACTTTCAAAGTAATCATGAAATGTTTAAACAAGGTGATTAAGAAATAAACTTATCTTTAAGGACACCTAATGACCTATGACACCTCTTGTACAATTATCATCACTCCATGGCATGACTAGGGCTAATACACATAAAGATAAAGTATTACGTTAATTTTTCCAAATTTACCTTAAACAATGCTAATAAGGTTTTATGAAGACTTTTTGACCACTATTAAGGCATGAAAATATATGAAAAATGTTATCATGACATTAAACTCAATTTGTCACCTATAGGGGTTTACATTTTGACTTTTTGGGTCAAAATTGGTCAACAAATTGGTGATTCATGAGGGTAGCATGCCTGTTATGCTAAATAAACCAACAACTTTATCCTTCCATTGGGTAATGGAGTCATTTGCACATAGATTCAAACTAGATTAGACCTTGGCCATGAAAATGCAAGATTTTTTTACCTCCAAACACATAAAATAAGGATAACACACACCAATCAAAGGAAACACACAAACACATGTGCTAATTGACCACATAGGTAACACAACAAACTAGAAGGTAAATAACTATATACAATTAACCTAAACATTTCTTCTTCCTCCTAGGTCAAAAGAGAATCATGTGGTATCTCTTGCTTTATGATATGAGTAATGGAATAAATCAATCTACCTGGTATACCTTGGTCTTATTATTTTCATCTTTTCCTTTCTTTTCACTCCTCTCAACATGATATCAAGTGAAGTGATAGTTGTAAACCAACCACCTATGAGGGTGAATTCATCTTTTGGTTCAATATCCTTTTCATAATGCCTCTTGATGATTGTGCCTATTTCAAACATGACCATCCATTGTGTCATAAGATAAAGTTCATTATTAGCCTCAAGGAATTACATGACATGAGGTACCTAGTCTTGAATGACTTCATATGTATCATCACATTGTTTCTCAAGTAAGCGGGCATCCTCAATATTATCTTAAATATGTCCAAAAGGAACTATAGTCCCTTTAAGAGTGTCAAAATCATTGCATATGTCTAGGTACTATTTTCAAGGATCTTCATCCTTATCTTGACATACCTCTTGAAGAGATACAACTTGAAGCATATCCTTAGAGACTTCTTCCTCTACTATAGTAGTTTGCTCAATTTGCATTTCTTCCTCATCAACTTACTATTGTTCTTATATAGGTACCAACTTCTAAATACCTTTATATTCTTTGAACATATGTAAATAGGTATGAAACATGTCCTTAAAATCTCCTTGAACCTACTTATTTAACTTAACAAGGTTAGTAAACATGATGTCTTTCTCAAGATCCTTTTCTTTCACATCTTCACCAACTTCTTTATTGACGAAGGTAGAAGCTTTAATGATCTTCTAGTAGGTAGATAAAACATCATAAATATCACTCTTTTCTTCATTTTTGAAGAATTATTTGTGTTTATTTTCACCAAGTGGAGTACCAATGGTGAATTCCTCATCATATACACTTGAATTATCCTCTTCACATTCTCTTTGAATCACACTTGAAGTTATAATATCTTATTTATTTGATTCCCATAGGATAGGTTGCTCTTCAATAAAGGATGTGGTAGGATAATAATTGGCATGCTCATGAGTTGGAGATGGAGTATGTGGTATGGTGGATGGATCATGAATGGGCTTTGGAATATAATGTATACTCTTTTAACTTGAAACCTTGGGAATGGTTGAATCTTGAAGGAAATATTGGAGAGATAAAATATTCATTTGTGCTATGAGTGTCCCATTTTCTTCACCAACCATGTCATCTTTCTCATAGCCTTCTTGAGGATCTTCAATAGATGTAAACTAATTTTCAATCTTATCAACACTAGCCTCCTTATTTTGGAAAACTTATTAAATAGACTTCTAAAATGGAAAAAATAGAGGTTATTTGGAAGAGGAGAATGGAACTTTAATGGAAATAAGGCTTTTTTTGACTTCAACCTCTTGATTTTGGTTCTCTTCCTCCTTCCTTGACTTCATCTCTAACTCTTTGATTTGTTTGTCTATATTCTCTTGGAATAGCTTCTCTTGAAGATGGTTAGTGATCTCATGAGGATAAGGAAAACAATAAGGTTGATATGGAATATAAGAGGGATATTGAGGATGGATGGGAGGGACTAGCATAAGTTCAAATTCTTCCTTGACTTTAACTCCTCAATCTATACCTATCTCACCCTATTTGCTCAATGAGTTTACTATTTGATTCCTACGTGGGGTCTTAAAAGACTTTCTAACTACATAGTACCCTCAGACATAGAAAGGAGTCAACCAAACACTTGAATACCCTATTCCACCTAAGATCTCAGTCTTCTCATATCTCTTGATGAGTCAATTTATTTCAAATTAAATCACTAGTTATCATGTGAAGGAAAGTAGGTCTAAGTGTTTTGTCATGCCAAGAAAAAATCATGGTGGTTATCCATACACCTTATTTCAAATTTCATCAACCATTATCCTACTATTAGACATGTGTGAAGGTCCATAACAAGCCTTGAAGTGGTCTCAACAATCTAAATGTGCCATGATGAAGATGGTTGAATATTGCAACTAATGATTCATCATGTCCTTTATATTAGATTCAATATGTTCAAGGTATGTCTTGGTCATAAGTTTTAAGAATGTTTTAAAGGTAAATGGGATCCTAATTAAAGTCTTTATCATGTTGAGGGCCTTTTAATAGTATTGAAATGCCATTCATTTGAAGCCTTCAGTTGAAACCATTATTATTATCTTAAAGTGGAGTATTTGACCTAGATTTGATATTATTTAACCTTAAAAAGCCACTAAAACCACCATTTGCATCCTTAAAATCCTTGATGAATTCCATAAGGCCATAACCAAGCATTTCTTACACTAATGAGGTCCTTTTCACAAATTAACACTTCTAATTTCCACTAAATGGGACCCATATATGTGAAAACGTGTCCCTCCAACTCCCCAAGCTATACCATAAATTTTCATACATTATTTGAACCCTATTTTCCATCATCCTAGTGTCAATAATGATTTTTTGGTTGACACATGAGCAAACTCAATAAATTTGTAGGTTGCAGGAGTTTTTAGAATGGTACAGATTCATGTAATACATATTAGCTTAGATGGAGTCAGGAGTCTATAAGGGGAGTTAAACATAGGCATATGATTAATAAATCCAAGTGTTTTAGGGCCAAAAGATCCAAAAACTAATTCACTACCTCCAATGATCTCTTTGGTAGACATGAGAACTTTAGGTTTATGTTCAATCTATACAAAAGAGAGAGGGTGAACATCCATGTTCTTGGCTAAAGAAAATAGACTTGATGAAATTATAATCATCATAATTATTTAAATACTATTATTACCGGTTGTATGAAAAAACACTAAGAAGCTAAGTAACTTGGCTATTATCTTCATCTACATAGTGTAAAAGAAAGGAGATGGTTTTAAGAATTTTTTAGCTTATATAATGGAACTAGTGATTATTAATGTTTTCTCCAATATTTTAGGGTCCTTCCATGGCATCCTCAACCTCTATTTCACATGTGTTGGCCTATAGGAGTGATAAATATCTAATCTGACACTATCTATAGTCTGAAAGCAAGGTTTCATTGGTGAGGAAAGGGTATCGAGTACATATGTCTAAAGGTGAATAATGTTTGAATGTCAAATTATGGTATCTTGAGATTGTCCACATATCCTTAGTTGAGCTATAATGCTCACATGGATTCCTAACCCTCTCAAATATTACTTCTAAGATAGATTATATTTAGATTTGGGTTTCACTGCATAGAGAGTCATTATATTTCATGATGGTGGTTTAGAATTTATCAAGATACTATAATAGAAAACTATGAAACATTATATCGAAACCAAAATATCATTCTCTCAAAAATTTCAAACCTCATCATAGTCCTCATAGGCTAAGAAACGACCATTTTGATATCAGACACCTTCATAGTCTTGTTTAGTAAATGTAAAGTTAAAGTTCTTAAAGAGTCATAGGTTTCCATTCATCATTACATATTCCTCATTGATGACCCAAAAGTGTTTTATTTTGTTAGGTATGTGCGTGGAGATAATTAAGGTCCTTTTATTTAAGTTTAGGCCATTTAACAACCTTATCACTATTAACTTACCTCATTTTAAGCCTTTTCTCTAAGTCTCAAGCTCCATGTGACCTTACCAAACACCACTACAAGTTTGAATCCTCTACTCAAGTCCAAGGCATGTGAATAAGGTCTATATAATTTACCATGCTATCAAAAATCATTAGTAATAGGATTAAATGATCCTAAACACTCATAAACCCTATTGGAAAAGTATGATCACCACCTATAATAGATAATCTAGTTCTACCTTGCAAAGTCATTCAAAGTCATATGCAGATAAGCTTTGGGCATAGGAAAGGGATATGAATATGAAAATTTATATCTTATGGGTATGGAATAAAAAATGAAGAATAACATAGGGACTTCAAGCATGCTATGTATCCTCTCTTCTAACTTAGAGATCTATTTAGTAGACCTGTTGATAGTCAATACACATGAATTAGTAGTTATAGTAATGTTGATAGTCTTAAGTCTATATCTTACCCTAAACATGTAACTTATGTGAAGATAGTGAGATAAAAATAAAATTTATAAGGTTTTAAATGCATGTATATGATGGTACCAAGAAAAAAATACATCAATAGGTGATTAAATAAGATGACCAAATGTGCATAGTGAGTTAACCTTACTCAATCAGTTTAGAATACATGACTAAAATGGATGGACATACCTAAAACATATATAATGTGAGATTTAGAGAGATGAAAAAATTCCCAAACCCATTAATTTATTACCTAATGATCCTCTTGAGTAGGGAATCTATCTAATCTAAGTTACATATATAGAACATACAAGCTATGTTCTATCTGTGCATACAACTATGTTGATAGGGTCAGAGAAGATGACCTCAAGGATATGATTAATATTTGAAACATGATGTTTGAGCCCTGATCACACCCCTATAAATAGATAACATATATTTTTCATGACATTAAAATCATCTATTATAATCCCATGTACAAGGTAATGATACCCAAGGTAGGCTTAAGAGAGAAGGTTAACAAGATGGTCTAACAAGATCTGGACATGTCAAGAAGATAGAGATTAGACTGAGGAGGTTGCCTTGATAAATTTGAAGATACAGATACATCTATAGGAAATTGAAGTTACGAACACCTAGTCTGAGTTTATGAGGCCTAAGCCCTTCTATCATGACTAAGACCCTAACACCATCTCAAGAGTAGATCCATACCTCTAGGTAGATTCAATGCAATATGGGTATATATGAAGATGTTTTATATCCTAGATGATTTATTCAAGGTATAGGAATGTAATGAGATAATTATTTTTACTTTTAGTTCTCTCCTAAGATCCATTAATATGATCAATCATGTCAAGTGGCACATTCCATAACTTATATCTCTCATCATAAATGGACTCAGACCCAAGGCTCATAGGGAAATTTGGGCACCCATATGGTCTCAAAATTCATGGAGTGAGTGGGATTTAGTGGCCTAACTCTATGAATTAATGTTAATATGATAACCTATAAAACCTACCTAGTAGATACTTTGATACATAACATCCTTTTCTCATATCCCCACATAGACTCTGCATGTGATCCAATGCTATTTGGGAGATATGAAGGGGTCAATAGGCTATAAGTCCATGATAAGAAGTTTTGGTTTGGAGGTTTGTACTATATGAACCATCATTAATATGGTGGACATATAAAACCCTCCATAACCCCTAGATCAGACCCAATTAAGTAAATACACCTCCAAATTCATCCAAACAAGGTGATTGGAATATAAAAAAGTCATAATGGTCTTCCCAAGTCCCCTAATCACTTATATCACCTACTAGTTAACATGTGTACAATGTGTATTATATAGAACAGTCTTGAGAGATTTATTTTAAGTATATGAGCAAGGATTTGAGAAGAATATATATAATCTATAGGTTTTTTAGGAGGGATAGGGGCCATAGTTTTAAAATGATATCAAATTATCCACCTGTATGGGCTTCTATGACTAGCAACTCTTGTCGATAGGCCTAGGTGTCCAAGTGATAGAATATATGCATATAAAAGAAGGTAAATGTCTTGATCAAATGGATATAAGTGATATAAATTACCTTAAGGGTTATTAACATATTAGATACAATTTCAAAAGGCCTCATATCTCTAGCTCAAGGTCAAAACATAGAAAGCCTACAATTAAACCCATTGGTCTAGCACCTTCCTTAAGATAGTGCCACTTGGAGGTTAGAGAAAAGGGGAAAAAGAGATTCGATAAAATCTCAAATATTCATGGAAATGATTATTATCTTATTTTATATTATTAAGTCACTTTTGTTTGTATGGGATTATCCAAAGTTGGCTATTTTCATTTGGAAGTGTCTTAGAACTACTCAAAATGCTCATTTCCCACCTGAGAGGCAACTTGATAAGCTCAAAACTATTTCATGGGGAGATAACCACTTTAGGAGAGGTGGGGGGATTTATCCACAAGAGATAAGCAAAATTAATTTAGATTGTAAGGTCCTAACCTCTATGAACCATTGTTAAGAGTCCAAGACCCTTTTAAACCTTCCTAAAACCCTAATATGGACCCTATTGGGAATATTTTAGAAAAAATGAATTCAAATATATTTAATTCACTTGGTAAACACTTTAGTCATGTAGTTCACTTAGATAAGGCTTTTCTATGGTACTAGTTTGTCGAATAGTGTATGGACACCCTTAAAACTATAAATTTGTAAGGTTTTTAGTAGAAAATGAGTTATAAGAATTGGTCAAGGATTTCAAATAATTGAAAGAGGTAATTTAGGGTTTTTTTACCTATTAAATTTAGTAAATTATCACATATTTGCCTAGAAATAATTTTTCAAACCTTCACCAAATAGGTAGTCTGAAAATACATAAAGGATGTGACCTAGTCATCTAAGTAGAGTGAGATTGCAAGTTTAAGCTACTTCTAAGTCTAAATATTGGTATAGAAGATTGATTTAGATTTAAAATAAGATAATTTAGTTAGGTTAGAGGTTTGATCTAATTCTCATAGTCTTCTAAATAGTGAATGAGCAAAAGACTAGACTACTTGTCTAGTAAGCCATTTAATCAACAAAATAAAGATGTTTATATAGAGGAGCTAGATAGTTTCTTGAACAAGACAACATGTAAGAAAAGGTGGATATTTAATGCTTCATGGAGGAATCATGATGGGATGTTTTCAATGCTTGGTTACTGATGAGAAGAGATGTAATTGACCAAGGATGGTTTACATTGGATCTTCATGGGTTAAACCTAGTTAAAATTAGACTCCAACAATCTAAGGTACTCATTTAAAGCACTAGTAAACCTAATTGACACATGGATATGTAGAGGATTAGTTTAACTATTGTGTGAATGGGTTATGACCATTATGTCTTCTTCATGCCATTTTTATGCCAAGATTTCCCTATATATATTTCTCATAGTTCTATATATTCAGGGGTTAAGGCCTTTTTTAATCATCCCTCTGGTGTAGCAAAACTCTACCAAATTATAACTTGAACCTTGAAAATCAATAAGGAAGGACTATTTATAGACTTATGTTATAATTAGTGTGTGATATGTTTTTTTGACTTGTATAAAGTGTGACATTCATTCCCTTTTATAGGTCCTCTCTTTTACTTAATTATTATATTGTCATCCTATTTAGGTCATGTGATGTGTTAGAATGTGGTAGTTGTACTGAAGAGTGAGCTGGCTAATAGTGTCTCAAGAAGGGATTCCTTACATTACCTTCAAGTTATAAACCTTCCACATAGTCTCCATATGAAACAATTATGTTTATGAGTTAATCAAGAAGCTTGTTTAGTCATTATTCTTTCTTTTGATTCATAAAGTGTTTTTGAAGATCAGTCAAGAGATGATAAATGAATATTAGTGCATCACCATCATAGAATAGGTTTTTTTTCATGTTTTAACTCTATCTCTTTTCATCCCAACATCAATAGTTTTTATGAAGAGAGATTAAGTTGATGAACCATGGGAGATATCCCTATAAACTAGAGGTTTTGTATTATTATATGTCACCCATAGCCTTTAGGCCAATCCCATGTTAACCCAAGCTTGAAGAGAATTAAACTATCTCCTTCAAAGGGTAAATCATGGAGTGTTAACAATTTTGGCATGCTAGGTGGGACTAGTATTCAAGTGAATTATGTATAGACATAATATTTTCAAAATTTTATCACTTACTAAAACTTTATATCTTGAATTAACCCATTGAGACTCAATTTCTCTGAGTGCATACCTTAAGGGGTGAACAAAGAAAGGGGTGGGTAGACCATTCATGCTTAGTAAGATTGTTTTCCATTTTCCCACTTTCCATCTACACACTTGTCTCATAAAACAATTTAACCTAAGCCTATTATTATTTTTTGTACACATTCCAAACATTTGTCATATCATTGTCATCTTTTTTATTACCTTGACCCCCTTTCACTAGATGAATATATTAGATTGACTGGGTCAACCCTATATAGTTTTCAACCTTTGATTACTATATAGGGTTGAGTGGGTTGACCCTATAATATTTTTGAGTATTTTCACTTGATAGTTTTGTTATCCCTTTGGATGACCTCGCTCATGACCTAGTGATTTATCTCCCCAAAACATATAGGGTTGACTGGATCACCCTCGTACAACTAAGATATTCATAAGTATTTAGGGAAATATCAACATATATATATATATATATGTATATATATGTATGTATATATGTATATATATATATATATATATATATACAAGTTCATTTTTAACCATTTGATAAGAGAGAACCGAAGAATAATAAGTACAAATGAACATCTACTTATCGACCATTCTACTTAATTAATAAAGCTTAGGGCTACATACTTTCATTGGAGATATGGATCTTATTTTTTGGAGAAGTATTTTGGATGCATATATATATATTTTTTAGCCTAGAGCTGATTTGTCTTTGTTATCCTTACATACCACAACAATCTCTTGTGAATCACCTTAGCTAATAGAGAAATTGAGGCTCAACAGGTTCATCTTCAAGGTAAGTATTCCTAACTTTAATTATCCTTTGTAAGAGTATATAGATAACTTAGTTGTGTTTATCTCCCATGCATTAGGATTATGTATACATTGATGTGAATATATGTATTTGATTCATGTTTATTTTAGTTTTTTTAATTTATAACCCCCACATTGTACCATAATATTTGATGTGCACTAGATTATATTTACTTTCTTATTTATTATAATAGAGTGAATATCAAAACCTAAGACTCTTTTAGGGTTGTTGCATGATTATGTTAGACTATAATATTTGGAACCCTTCCTATCATGGTGTAGTTTGACAAGTGATACACTAATTGGCACTATCATGTCCCTATATTGGTCATGTTCCCACTTAATAAATGTGTTGGGTGAATATTTTGTCAACCAGGTAACTGGTGAGCAAAATAGGTCTCTTCAACGATAGCATAGGGAGATTGGTTAGCCAGATGTGTAGGTTTACTACATCAATAGGGGACAAAACTCTCCTCTCATCAAGGGGAGGTTCCCTATGAATATGCAAGAGCTATATACTACAAATATAGGCTAAAAATAACACTCAAGGGTAGAATAAGCCATCCATCTCTCTTTTTTTAGAGATGATGTCAAAAGATAGAGGATAAAATCTTGGTGAAAACACTAAAGTCACTTCTCTTCTTTCAAAAGTGTTCTTGTAGGAAACAACAATAGTTCTTTCATGTAGTAAAAGTAACTGGTAACCAAGGGTGTAGTAACTAACAGCTTGAGATGTGGCACAAAGTCTCCACCTCAACTTCCCAAGAGTGAGATATGAAGAATAATGAGGGAACAAAGTCATCCCAAGGTCCTTTACATAGAAACAGAAAGAAAACACACTAAAGGAAATTATGGGGGCACAAAGTCTCTCCATAGTTGGCTTCAAAACACCTTCTTGATTACTTCCACTAGTTCTGCTTACCAAATTAAATAAACAAGAACACATTTAAAAGATAGACATAAGAAAAACCTCCTAAAATGATACAAGATATGATAGCACAAAGTCTATAAACAACTTGCTTTCTCAATCAGATAAACTGATATGAACAACAATTTGAGCTCAAAGTCCCAGTATTCACCTTTCAATTTGGGTAGAGTTTTGCTTCTGGTAACAAGATGATCTCCCTTGTAACAAATGAGAGATTATAATATATAGCGCTCCAAGAAAGACTTGGGCACTTATTTTCATGAAAAAGGCCCATGTTGAATTTAATGCCTTCAATGCACCTTTAGTTCTATTTGGAGGGACCATGATGGGAATAGTGCATTGCCATAACTATGGCATTTCCATTCCTCTAATATGTCTCTTCCTTATTATGGACTATCTGGTCCTTTTCCTGATGTCTACGTAGCTATCTAATTTTCCATTACTTCATGGAAAGAAAAATAGGCTGCATCCTTGATTTGACATGCTCAGGAGTCTACTTGATCCACTATTTCACCTACTAAAAATAACTCCCTTGAAGATATTTTGACCTTTCCCTCTTTTTACTATGATTTGAGCCCTTAGGCTATCTTTTCCCTTTCTAGTTTTGCCTTTTCCTAGCATTTCAGCTCTCAGGGCTATATCCTCAACTTTGTTGGCTCTTTACGCTCTTCCAACAGTAGTTCTTCCCTTTGGAATTTTGGCCTTTGAATGCATTCAAGCCCGTCATCCTCCTTAGCAATTCCTTCATGTATTTCTTACTTGCTTTGGCCACTTTCCACTAATCTCAGCAAGTGACACGTGACATTTTCCACTTTTGAGAGTCTTGTGGAAGATGACATGTGGAAACATCTGCTTACTTTAAATTTGATGTCTGTAGGGATGTCAATGGTCACTAGCCACTTGAACCATGTTGAACCTTAAACCTTTGAACCCACTAAAAGTATATTGGTTCATTGGTTCATCAGTTCATTCTATCTCTTTTGTTCCATCGCTTCCTAGTTCAATCACTTTCCCATTCCTTAGTTGAACCATCCATTGAACCACCTGTTTGCTACTTCTTTCCTTGACTGAGGCTGCCTTTGAACCTTTAAACCCATGAACCATTGAACTTTGAACTCTTTTAGTTTAAGGTTTAACTGGTTCATTGGTTTATCCTTTGTCTATCACTTGTTCTTTCTAAGCTCTTTGATCTTCATCGCACTAGTTGAACCTTTGAACCTATGAACTCATTGAACCTTTTAGTTCAAGGTTCAATGATTCAATCAGTTCATTCTTTTTATTTGGCTAAGTCAATTTGATCTTTTTGAACCAAACGCGTTAAACCATTTGGTCATTAAACCTATTGAACCCTTGAACCAAAGTGGTTCAATGGTTCAATCCTTCTCCTCTTCGATAAGTGTTTTAAAGCCATTAAACCTTAAAGCGGTTAAACTTTGAACCTTGAAAAATGCACTCAAATCTTGCTAATGATGTTGAACCTTTGAACCCATTAAACCCATTGAACCAAAATAGTTCAAGGTTCAATGGTTCAATGGTTCAATCCTTCCTTAGAAGCTTGTTGATGGACATTTTGGTTGAACCTTGTCATTGAACCAACCTTGAAATTGCCTAAGTGTTGAGAGCTTGATTATTTCCTATAGAGTCTATAGAAATCAACCTATGAAGCCAATAGAACTTGGCCTACAAAGTCCATAGATTTTCTTCTTGCAGAGTCTATCGATTCAAGCTTGCAGAGTCCATAGATTTTTGAGAAAGCTTTGAAAAATCAAGAATCTAAATGCTCAAAACAATTTTTTAAATGGGAAGAGAGGATATTGGTCTATAGGACCAAAATAGTTCAAATGTTTTCCACAAAATGAGTGATATTTTTAGGGGACAACAAAATGTATTCTAAATCAGAAGTGTAGGTATGCTCTATCTTCTTCAAACATGATGCATTTCAAAATGCAGACATTCTGGTGAACCCAACATGAACTAACTCTTTTAGGATTTGTTCAATTTATTGCATTCTTTTTCATCATTATTTTTATCATATATTTTCCATATTGGGTCGACTACATCCACCCAACTCTAATTTATATGCACAAGTTTTTGGGTGTAGACCAGTACATTGACTCAAATGCCCTAGTATAAGATTTTAGCTTTTTAGACATCTAGTTTAGACTAATAGGTCTACCCATTCAACCCTATACATTTTCAAGCATGTTTTTTAACACACTAGGTCAACCCAATTGACCCTATACATTTTAGGCACTCAGGAATAGTCTTCTACAAAGCTTGATCGATCTACTTGACCTAGTTAGCAAAATTTACAAACATATATAAAGGTTATTGAATAGAAATATTCACTCTCTACATCTCTAATCCACCAAAGTTCATTTTTATCTCTTTTTATCTTTCTTTATAGTCTTTCCTTTTATAGTTTGTGTTATTTAAAACTACCCCTACACTATCAACTAGATCAATCTTATCAACTTAGTTTTATGTTTTGTGTGAGCTATCTAGATAACTAGGTTGACCCTATTCATTTTTATATCTTGATTCCATAGTATAGGATTAACCCTATCCACCTTATTTTATATTTGTTACATATATTGTTGACTATAGAAACTTTGTACTTTGTTTCAAAATAAAAATTAGCCTTATATACTAGTAATTAATTTACACTTTCATTTATTATTGCTTGCATGCTTAGAATAGATCACATATTTTAATTATGTGGTTTTAAATAGATTGTTTAGTTTCACTATTTTATATTTTATGCACATATGACCAAATCAAAAAATCTAAACAAGCATTTTAACAATTGTATACCCAAGGACAACTTACTTGGATTTCATCACCAAGGGGGAGGCTAACTTGATGTTTTGGTCAAGTATAAAGTGTGGTTAATGGTATATTATTTATAATCACCCAACACCTTTATCATTATATTTTTTTAAGTGAGGGGTAAGACCCCAATACCAAGCTTGTATCATTACCACTACAAATCCCTTTAAACCCAAACTACCTGAAACCATCATTAGATTGGCTTCTATTTCCTTGATTATAGCCAACTTCCCATCACATTTAAAATCATATTCTAATAATATAATAAACATTCAGGCTAACCAATTAGTTATTTATTTACTTTCCAAGTTGATTTCTTTCTCTTTGCTCAATTATATTTTGTGTTTTAAAAACATACATTAGCTAGTGTTAGTACAAGGTTTTGTGATGTATGCCTTAATTGGATTGGCCAAAGTTAATCCAATTGATTGTTCATTTCCATTAATTTATTAATTTTAAAATTACTTGGAAAAATTATATTATTTTAATTCACAATCTATTATAGGCTTATTAATTTTCCCTATCTATTGTACTAGGTCAACCTAGTTGACCCTATCGACCCTGTACCTTTTTATAGCCTCTATTTACTATACTAGATTGACCCAATCGACACTTTACTATTTATATACCTTATTTTATCTTTTCTATCCTTTATTTATTAAGTTAGATCAACCCACTCGACCCTGTATTATTTATAGACCTTAATTATATGTTAGGTAGACCCAATCGACCTTGTACTATTTCTATCATTTCCTATTTGTTTGCTTTCTCATCTATCTTTATTTCCCTTCATCATGAAATTTCTTATTGATGAAAATAATGAGTTTTAATCAGCAAAAATGATGAATTTTATCAACCCTCATAGGGTCTCCCATATATAAAGTAGGTTTCCTCTCTTGGATGCTAGTAATGTTCATATTACCACTCACATAATGAACTATGGGGCCCCTCCCAATACCTCTTCCCATAAAAATCCTCTCTTCTCATTATAAATAATTAAATTATAGTATACCCCTAAAATTCTCTTCTTTAACTCTAAATTTCCTCAACATCAAAGAAAAGATCCTTTTACTATTTATAATTTTATGATTAGTGGTTAATCTGAAGAGTCTCATTCACCTACTCGTATATTCTCAACTAGATTTAGGGATACCAATTTATTTTATTCTCAACCTCTTCCTTTTATTATGACCTCTTCTCATAGCATGACATCTTTTTATATAACTTCTGCCACCTCCATGCCTAGTATATCCACTAACTTATTAGGTTCTACATCTAGTGGGCCTCTCATAAGATCCACTATCCTTAATCATTCTACAAGTGCATTGTTTTCTACCCAAGGTAATCTACACAAGGTAATCATGCTACTAATGATTCTTATTATCAACCATTCACTAGTCCATCTTTTCCTACACATGCAAATTTTCCCACTAGTGCCTCACATTCTCATAATTCCTCTCAAGCTCTTATCAACACCAATAGTGGCATCCAAGCCACTAATACCACCACTAATTCTTCTAATAATGTTAATCAAACACATCAAATATTATTACAAACACTCAATCAAATGAATAATTTTCAATCTCATAACACAAATTAAATGATGAGAATGCAAAACCACCTCTTCCATCTTCAAACACATCCTCAACCAATAGCTTGGGGAACATTTAACCAAAATGATCCCCCTCCTCTTTTTTGAGATTCTCAAGGAAATCTCATTCAAGAACCTCCTTTGGTCAATAAAACCATTAATCATATCCAAAATGAAACTCTCGCTACTCAAATTAATAACATTGGTCTAGGAGGTATCACATCTATAATTCTCTATAATGGATCAATTGATTCCACCCTTCATACTAAAACATTTGGAAATATTTTTAAGGATTGGGTCAAATTGAACACCTTTGCCATTACCAAACTCTTAGCCAAAAATCTCACAAGAGATGCCTCGGATTGGTAAAACCAATTTATAACTCATTCCATTAGTATTTTGGAGGATTTAGTGAATTTTTTATTTCAATAATTCTAAACTAGTAATCTTCCTAAAAATACTTTGACCCACCTCATAAATTAAAAATAACTTGAAAATGAAACTGATCAAACCTTTGTTAAAAGGTGGAAAACTTTGTCAAACAAATGTGAACATAACATGGCTAGTGATAATCTTTTACATCTCTTTGCCAATTCCCTTTTTCCTAAACTTCAATATCAAGTCTACACACCCTCTCCATGTACATTGGAGGAGGTTATTAACCAAGATAAATGACAAGATTTCCTTATGCATTGATTTGAGCCACCCCAAACTTCGATGGGTCCTTATCTCCTACTTAAGAACAAAAATTGCAATATTATCAATGATAGTGTTACATATTATTATGACACCATTCCCAATGTTTAAGTTGTCATTCCTACCCCTTTGTCAGAACTAGCTCCCCCTTCTCAACAATATACCAATCCTCACTTATTTTTACCAAACAAATTAATCTTCATAAACCTTTATCCTCAATTGAATTAATTAAGCACATACTTAGGACTCTACCAAAATAACTTAACCCTACCCATATTATAAAATCTCAATATGATCCTAGCAAGTTTTATTGGTTTCACACTAGTTGGGGTTATTCTCATGAGACTTATAGACAACTTCTTAATTTAGATATGGAATTTATTGTTCATCCTAATTTTGACCATGATTATATAATTCATAAGCATCAAAAATATTATGAAATTTATTTTAATAATTATAAATCACATGATAAAACTCAAGCCTTGAACCAAGCCAATGCTTATTTGGATATCTATAAAGACCCTCTTCCTAATCATCAACTGATCGAAGACAATCAAGACAAGGCCACCCCTTCCACAAATAATGTAGAATGTCTTGTTCAACCCACTTTTGAAGAGAATGTGGTAAACTTGATTAATATGTAAAGGGTGGTTTTTTTATTTATTCCCAACCTATCTACACTCCATCTCAAAAATATCGTGGTATCCAAGATTCTTCGCCAATTCATTTAAATGAGATGGGGAAAGATGACCTTATTACTTTTGATGATCAAATTTTTCATTCTCATTTGGATAAAACTTCCTATTCTATGTATACCAATCTTCTTTCATCTTCCATCATTAATGATAATCAAGCTTCTACTAACATTTCTTCAACCATTTCCTAAAATTAACTTGAACCAACTAATTCATCTTCATAACATAGTTTACGACTTTGTTCTACACATTCTTATTGTTATCAAGAAAAATTATAATTCACTTTAGCTATTCATTTTAAGGAACTTATTAATCATTATACACCTATATCTAACAACCTTCTTATGGGTTATTATGAGTGGGATCCCATCACAAAACTCACTAATCTCTCATCCCAAATTTTGTTCCTTGAATTTATGAGGACTTATCCAAATCATAGAAACCCTCTTATGTAACTATTGTTTGAGTTGAATGTCCCTCATCCTCCCCTATAAGGATGGGAGGTAGCCTTATCTAGGTCCAAGGATAGTATATTACAACAATGTGAAGAGATGTTTATCAACATTGATGAAACTATGGACACTTCTCTTTTCTTAACATTTCCTATACCTTTTATGATTCCTAATGAGATTATTCTTCATGTGGATGATCCTCCCTTATTTATTGGTGTCCAAATAGGTGATATCTAAGTTAATCATATATTTATTGATGAGTTTTCTAACACCTGCATTTCCTCTCTCGACTTCATTAAGTCCTTTGGCTATTCAAAATGCAATCTCAAGTCTACACACAACACCTACCAAGGATATGATTGAAGGAAAATGCCTCTTATAGGTTATGTGTGGCTTCTAATTACTATTCCACCTATCACCATTTATGTGAAGGTGATGATATTTAACTTTCTAATTTATTATAACATCTTTCTTGGTAGGTTGTGGACTCATCATATGAGAGTTGTTGCTTTTTCTGCCTACTAACTCATTAAATTCCCTCATATGAGAGTCATTATTTCTTCCACATACCATTTATATGATTTTAGGTGACACTAACCCTTGTAATTTTGAATAATTCCAAGACTGTGGTGTCTTCAAAATTCCTACTCTTGAACCTTTACCTAGTGTTCCATTATGTGAGTCACAACATCTTAATTTTACTATTAATTCAACTCAAGGTTAAAATAGACATCCTAAACTCATTATGAACATTACTCCTAACCTATTAGATTCCAATGATGATGAACTCAATGAGATTAACCTAAATATTATTAATTTTTATCTCTCACCTCACCTCATATAATAGTTTCCTATTTCCTTTTAGCCTCATTCTCACAAGCCTCCTTGTGATGATATTCTTGTAACCTTAACCAAGACTTGAAATTATATTCACCACATATCCTTAGATGACAAGTTCATCCCTAATTGTATCATTGATCTTCATACCCTAGATTATGATGATGGATATTCCTTAGATGATCCATTCTTAGGTGGTCTTGTATAGGCCTGTGATGCTAATATTATTCATTATCATTCTTCATTTACTTGAGTTTTATAATGTATCTTCTTTTCTTACTTCATGTAAAATTACTAATTTTAGAATTTTTACTATTTATCATAGGGTAGAGATGGTACCAACACCTTCATTTTTTAAGGATCTTAGTAGGAGTATGATCAAGGATCATGCTATGACTGAGACTTACCATTTTACTAGGTACCCTAATCACCATAGTTGGTTTACTCTAGATATTACTCTAGACCTTATATCAAACCCACTCCTCCCTTATTAGAGCCCTTATCATAACCCATTCCCATTCCTACTATATTTGAGCCCATTCTTGCTCATAGTTTAGTTGGGATTTTTCCCACTCCTACTTTCACTGAGCCTACCTCTATTTCTTATCCCATTGCTTCTTTCATTGAACTCATTTTCATTCATTCTCCACCACCAACTTCCCTTTGTGATGGTTTTCTTCCCTTGTCTAAAATGGCTCCATTTCCCACTAAATGGGCCAATGAGTCTTATCAATATTCTTCCACTCCTATTACACCTCCTTTTGTGAGTGTTTCTTTTAGGACAACTCACAAGTGTATCTATTTATTTTATAGGATATAAAATCATTTTCTACCCATTATCATAATTTGAGATAGTATATTGATACTTTACATGATTCCTCTCCTTCTTTAGATAAAGTCATACCTCCCATAATGGTTCTACCTAAATATATACCTATGTATGGTGATGTGCATTACATGTGGCACCAATGTGGCACCCATCACACTAATCATTTCCACATCCTTCAAAAACACCTTAAGGATCACCTTATAGCTATTCTTAGACCTTCTTCCATTCCTCCCATATGTCACCCCCATAATAGGGCTTCCATCCCTTTTATGGTCCTTTCATAACCCTTTGTGCCTCTACCCATGATTCCTTGACCTATGGAGCTTCCCTCACCCATGGATCCTTCTCCACTAGTGATTCCTACATATCCCATAGAGCCCACTCCCACACATTCTCCTAAACATCCCTTTCTTGATTTCCCTCCTTAGCACAATCCATCAAGTATTCCTACTTTTTTAGTTGAGGATATTAGAAGAGAAACATTCTCCCAATTTTTATTCAAGGTTAATGAGACATTAGCTGCAATTCATATCCAACTTTATAGAGATTTATCTGATGTCTTGGATAATGTGTGTGGGTAGATTTATCAATATTTATGACCACAAGCATGGTGATTTTACATTTATATTTTTATTGAATGTGTGCTCTAATTTTATTTTTATCTATTTGTTATATTAGTTGATGTTGTGTCAAATTCATATTTGTATTATATAGTGATTTTACATTTTATACTATATCTTGCTTATATTATCATTTATATTTGCATATGATTATCTTTATTTATCATTGTTTTCTCTTTATTTCTTGATTTTTTCTCAAGACTCTCTTCTTATGTATTTATGATTGTTTGCTTTATTATCTTTATTTTTCATAGTTATTTATCATTATGACTTGGTTATACAAACCCTTTCCCTTTGGTCCTTTTTTACTTTTACCATGTGATCAGTTAGCAAAAAATCCATCTCATTATAATCTCCTTTCACCAATCCATCTCATTATAATATCCTTTCACAAATCCACCTTTGGATCTCCTTTTCCCTTCTTCCTTTTTCACAAATGAAGCATATACATGGTTGAGACTTGAGATCATATTTTAGTTCATTGTTAATCCTAAGTGTCCTAGTCAATATTTGTCTTTGTTACTTATCTTACTTTAGCCTTAGCCTAAAGCTCATTCCTGTGTATCACCACATATCTCATAATTGGTAATTACAAATCCATATAGAGGAGGAACCTTAAAAATCCATAAAATTTTAAAATCCAAATCATTTTACACAAGGTAATGATATAAAAGGAAACAATATTCTTAAAAGTCAAATCACACTAAAAGACATGATTTAAAGAACATTTATTTCTTCTATTCAAATATCAACCTCCATTGTTGGCCTCATGATAAGTATGAGGTAATTTAGGGTATGGTAGGCTAGTAGATTAGAAAAGGAGAATAAAAAAATCTTTTAGTGATACCTACTTTCATGAAAGTACCTAATCTTCGTAGTAGATTGATGGCTCTGTAAGGGGTCCTAAGGAATGGGGAACACATCATGGGAAGGTAGGTCCATTTTAACTTTTCTATTACCAATCTACATTCATGATTTGATATTATTAGCACAATTATATGCTTAAAAATATTTGTGTCTATAGCAAACAAGTTTCCTTTGCACATTGATGGTCACTAGTCACTTAGTGTCTTCTCATCTCCTTAGTATGCCTCTTATCTCCTAAGGCCTTCTCATAAGACATATACATTATGGTTTTAACACTCCCTTTTTAATTCTCTATATACCTTGTATTTCCTCTTGAGAAATATTATTTTTTCTATTGATCATTCCCCTTAGGATTTCATTTGTGATTTGTTTTGTAAGACTATAGATATGATCTGACATTCCTCACAAATTACCACCTTTTTCCTTCCTATTACCCACATCCTTTATTACTAAGTTTTTCTTTTTTATTCCATCCTAGTGGTGTTATCTTTGTGAGTTGCTTCATAAGACCATGGATAGGACTCAACATTCCTCACAAAATTTTCCAATAATACAAGTCACAAATAAAATTACATGTGTTAAATATGAAATAATATGTGATTGATTCTGAATTTACACATCATTAGCATTCTTCCTAGCTTGATTTAGTGTGTTTTATGATTACTTAATTTATATTTCTCTTTTATCTTCTTATTTTTTGAGTGCATGTTAGAATACAACCATATCTTGAATTTTTCATACTTCCCAAACTAAATTAGTGTGATAAATTTAAGACCAATCTTTTGCCAATTTTGTTTTTTTATTAAACGTCCCAATGTGATTTACTATAATTTATGACTTATTTGAATTTATTTTTCTACCATTTGTACCCTTTTAAATACCTTCTATTTTATTACATTGTTTTCATACTTTCTAATGCAATTTAGTATGATTTTACTTTTTTTTAATTTAGTGCAAAATTATTTCACTTTGGTTTAAAAACAAATACCTTTTTTTTACCATCTTGTTTTACCATCCCTTGGTTCTTTATAATTGGTAATTTTATTGTTATTACACATTTACCAACTTGAAATAATGTGAAGTACATTTTTTATTGATTAAATGTTACCAACTCATTTTTGCATGTTTATTTTTACCCAAGCATGTTTTCTACATAATGATAGAAAAGAAACCACATCTCATATATTTCTTGTAGCGTATACAACAATATATAAATACATGTGCTATAAATAAATATATCTGAAGCATCCATAACCACAACAATAATATGACAATAAACACAATCAACATCAATATGCCAAAATGACACATCATATATATATATATATATATATATATATATATATATATATATATATATATATATATCATGATTATTTTATACAAGTACAACCATATACAATGCTTCAGCTCTATGGCTAGTCTCTATCCGATCTATCTCATGGCCTAGCCATGCTAGTAGTCAAAGCCTCAATCTAACTCCTTTGAATAGTACATTGTAAAGAAGACATCTAAGATCTTAGTCCCTCTACATGTCCTTATAGGTGTTATACATGCACATATACCTACACCAACTAGGTTAGCTTCATCGTATGTGTATGTGCCATTACTGTCACTATAGATAGATGCATAACTCTCTCCTTTATTAGGGCCTACTATGCCCATATCTTGCCTACACCCATATTTACTAGTGGTTTTATCCTCTCTCTATACTCATATCTACCTTGTTACTCTCCATTTAATCTGAACTAGCGCATTTGAGCTAGGGTAGATGGTACACTGGGGTCCTCTAATACAATAGGGTCATACAGCTGTAGATTCTCATCTAAGACATCATGGAGTGATCCCATCATAATGTACCCCCATCTCTCCTCCTCATCCTTAGCTACACTTGAAAAATCACACCTATATAGATATTAGATCATTTTTATATCTCACAATATCTATTTATATCTACTCTATTTTCAAGATAATAATAACTAAAGTAATAACTTAACCATGGCTATTTTTTACACTAATTTCTATAGGTTTACCTAGTGTTCTTCATATTGGACACCTTCACATATTTTGTAATCTACTTATTTATATAAATCACTAAGGTAAGTAAAGGTATGTGTTTTTCAATTTTTTTCTTTCCATTATCTTATTTTGTTACTTACTGTACTTTACATAACATCAACATTGTGTGCTATCATGTTTTATTTCTTAAAGCACCATCTCATGTTGCACTTATGTGACACATGGTGATATTAAAGTGGGGAATATGTATATACATAATATTTTCAAAATTTAATCTCTTACTAACACTTTGTATCTTGTGATAACCTATCGAGTCTCAATCTCTTTGAGTGCACACCTTAAGGGGTGTACTGAGAAAGGGGTGGGCAGACCATTGGTGCTTCATAATATTGTTGTCCCTTTTTAAACTATCCATCTACACACTTGTCTCCGAAAATAATTTAACCTAAGGTTATTAATATTTATTATACCCATTCCAAATATTTTTTATATCATTATCTTCATTTTTCTTGCCTTGACCCCCTTTAACCAATTGACTATACTAGGTCTACCAGGTCAACGCTATATAATTTTTATCTTTTAATTACTATATAGGGTCAATTGGGTTAACCCTGTACTATTTTTGGGTATTTTCACTTGAGATTTTTGTTATCCTATCGACCAACCTAGCTTGAGACCTAGTGATTTATCTCCTAAAAACATATAGGGTCAACTAGGTTGAACCTGTATAGCCAACATATTTAGAAGGATTTATGGAAATATCCACCTATATATACAAGTTTATTTCCAACCATTTGATAATAGATAAGTTAATAATAATAATTGTTAATAAATATATTCTTATTTATCATTATACTTGAGAATAAATTTTAGATTTCCATAATTTTTTTGGAGATATAGATCTTGTCTTATGGATAAGTCTTTTAGATGCATAGATAGGTTTTGTGGCTTATAGATGATTTATCTTTCTTATCCTTACATACCGCAGTAATCTCTTGTGAAGCATCTTGGATAAGGGAGAGAATGAGACTTGGTGGGTTTATATTCAAAGTAAGTATTCCTAAATTTATTAATCCTTTGTAAGAGTGGATAGATAATTCAATTGAGCTTTTCTCCCACACATTAGTTTTATATATACATTTACATGAATATACGTATTTTATGCATGTTTAGTGTAGTTTTTTTGTTGTTTTTAACCCCCACTTTGTGTCACAATCTTTGGTGTGCACTAGTTAGATTTACTTTCTTATTTATTAGAATAGAGTGAATATCAAAACCTAGTACTCTTTTAGGGTTATTGTGTGATTTTGTCAGACTTTAGGCCTTATAACCCTTTATAGCATGGTGTATTATGATAAGTGATCCCCTTATCAAGTCTAATAGATCCCCATATTGGTCATGCACTTGATTAACAAATGTATTCCCAATTGGAAGTATAGGTATGCTCTATCTTCTTGATCAAAGATATATTTATAGACTTGATGTATTTCTAATTACATACAACTTAGATCATACACTTGTACAGTTGGATGACATCGAAGAGTTTGAAGTACTTTAGTGATAGATATGTAGTTAATTTACATGAAAAATATGTTCATAAGATATTCCTCAAAAGTTAAGGAGACTAAACTTCATGTGTTTTTGTTAGACTTTACTAGTAAAAATAGGTATCCTAGGTTTAACCCCAATCCTACACCCTTAACTCTCCTAATTTTTCCCAAAAAACACTTCTATGAATCATACACCTCCAATGTCTAAGACTAGAATGCAAGCCTTTGTGACCTTAAATGGTATCATATACTTGAACCTCAATCACTTTTATGACATACCTACTTTTTCCCTCAATAGCCTTCCTTATTTCATAGTTAAAAACTCAACTACCCCTATAGAACATATTATAAACATAGCTAATTTGTGCTCATTCCATAATGTGACCTAAGAGAATATATCTATGATATTATTAAGAAATTAATTAAAGGGTAAGGTACTCTTTTGGTATAAGGTTTTAGTACCTACATCTATAATACTTGAGATGAATTTGGGGAGCATTTGTGTAGACACTTTGAGGATAGGAGTGACCATCTCTCTTTGGTGGAGAAACTCACCATAATTAAAAGAGATGCATGGGAATTTATGGTAGATTTCAAATATAGGTTTAAAAAAACCTACGATAGGATTCCAAAAATCATTAATCCCACCCCTAATTATGCATTTTTATACTACTTAAGAGATATAAATTCTGATTTGGCAGTCATGATACAATCCATGTGGGGAATAACTCTACTAAAAGTTTATGAGGTGGCTATAATGGCATAAAATTTCCTAATCTAGGTAGGTAAGCTCACCCATAGACCCCTCATTATTTTATTCTTAGAAATTTAACCCCCTATGCCTTCCATTACTCCATTACTAGCCCCAACCAATCATGATCAGGTAGATTTTAGTCAAGTGGATATATTAGGCAATATTGAAGAGTTGCTCAAGTCTAAAAATAATAAATAGTGGCCTTAGAGATGCATAAAATATTTCCCCCCCATAGACCTTATAAATCACCCTAACAAGCCCCTTATCATCACTAATAATATAACATACCTCCCTATTAGGCTAATCAATAAGGTCAATGGTAGATTACACAAGCAAAACATTACAATAGTTATAGCCCTAATTCTATTAGTAGTTCTAGAGACCTAGTCCAAACTCAAAATAATTATGCTTAAGAGGTTCAATAGACTGCTCAATCAAGTCAGTCATATGATATGGAAATAGATCCAAATGGTGATGTGTGTTAAAAATATTTCATGCAATAGGGTCCTACTTTTCCATCACATGTAAATCAACCTCCTTCACAACACAAGGAAAGTCCTCCTATGCCACATGGAGACACTCCCTTCATGACAAAAGCTAAGATTCCAAGTCAAAAATGGGAAAGTGAAATTAAATCACCTTCTTAAAAAAAATTAACTTCCAATAAGGTGAAAATTTCTTTGAACAAATGACATCCAATCAAAGTCAAAATGCAAGCAAGGTAGATAATTTAGTTGTATCCAATATATAGGCTAAGAGAAGGGTAGTTAGTGATGGTTTCAGAATTGAAAGGGTAGCCTCTCCACCTTATCAAACACCTTAAGTTACTAATATTCAAGATTCAGCTCTCAAGACACCAACAACTTAGAAAATTCAAGATGGGAAAGGGAAGAATCACAGAGGTCCTTCATACCTCAGTTCACACAAGCTCTAAATAATATTTATACTCCTAATTTACATTACAAGGGATCCAAACCTCATCTTAGCTTTATGGACCAAATGAATAAGGTCCATTTTATTATTATATGTGGGACACTTTACTTATTCTTGGGTAGAAAGACCTTCAAAAAGATATTTTCAAACTCCATCTCTTAGATAAATAAGTAGAAAAGGTAAGTGAAATCTTGACTAATTTTAGTCAACTTCATGCATCCCAAACACCTAAGGTAGTCAAACCAACTCTCTTATATATTTTAATAATCATAGGTGATTCCCTAGTGCATAATTACATGATAGATAGTGGGGCTAGTACTTCTATCATGTTGAAGTCTGTCACTAATAAATTAGGGATAAAATATGAACCTAATGCAAAAGGGGTTTCAAATTTAGGTGGGTCTCCTAAAAACACTTTGTATTTACTTAAATACCTTAAAATCATTTTGGTTTCTTGTTATGATTACATTATATCTCAATATATAATAGTAGTTAACCTCCCTCCTTACTTTGCCTTATGCTTGTATAGATATTTCACTACCAAAATAGGGGGCACCTCACTTCTTATTGGTTTTTTATGGTTTTTAGGACTAGGTATTTGAAAAAGGTTACCATAAGGTCTAAACATATTTATATGTTCTACTTAAAACCCCACATGCCCAACTTATCAAATGTCAATTTTACTATCTTGGATGATTTGATGAGCACCCCAATAACCAAGAGCCCATGGAACCACTAGAAGACATCAAATTTTCTCCTTGATAAGTAGGAAATATACAATCATGGATATGATCCTTAAAAAAGTACTGAAGAGGTAGCTTGGGTGTATATTGCATGCATGAAGAAGGAGATACCATACCAGGTCTCATTATCACAAGACAAGAGTATTAATGGGTATGGACCTTGTTATTTGATGGGTTTAAATATAATAATGGAAGTTAAAATTACTATTTTCCCTATGATTTCAATTTAGTTTCACCTTCAATATAATATAATATGAATCCCTCATCTATGGGATGTAATGAGAAAGAAAGAGAGGCATCAAACTTTTTCAATCTATGGGAGATAGTGAATTAGTAGCACAATAGGTAAGAGACCTAAGTGAAGTTAATAATCCACTCTTTAAGGTTTACAAACATAGGGTTTAAGACCTCTTGGAGGGCTTTCAAGCCTTTGACATTCACTCTATTCCTAGAGAGGCCAATCAACACATAGACTAGTTAGCTTCCATTAGGGCACAATATGACATACCAAATGGGGTCAAATATATCAAAGTAAAGTCCCAAAAAAAGGTGGTATGTAGGCCTTCAGTCCCTGACAATAAGGTGAGTTTCAAATGTTTGAAAGTGATAAGTAAATTGCTTGTTTCTTGTAATATGAGGTAGAATTATGCTCAAAGAATCCAAGTAGATTGAAACATCAAAATAGGGACAAAATTTTACAATTAAGGAAAAAAAAGATACCTAAGGTCCTGGTAACATTAGATATAATATTCAATAAATATGACTAGCTAAGGAAGGATAAGGTAATCATTTCCACAAAGGAGTAACACTATGAAAAAGTCATCTTCAAATGCAAGCTACTCAATCTAGGAAACATGAATACCAAAGAGGAGAAGGCAACCTTAATATAATTATGCTAAGAATTTGTAGATGTTTATTCTTGGTAATATCATGAATTTGATGGGGTTTGACCCTATTTTGTCTTAACATACCATAGATTTTGAGGAGATTTTCAAGCATGTGAGACAAAAGCAAAGGTCAGTCAACCCTAAAATTGAGATCTTTATGATAAAGTAGTTGACAAAGCTTATTGAATCCAACATTATCTTCCCCATCAAACATTATTTATGGGTGGAAAATCTTGTACCTATGAGGAAGAATAATGGGAAGAGAAGGTTGTGTTTGGATTTTAGAGATATAAAAAAGGTGTTACTAAGAGATCACTACCCTGTACCATCTATTGATAAGATTCTTTAGAGAGTTGCAAATTCAAAAATGTTTTCTTTAATCGATGGATACTTTAGGTATAATTAGGTATTAATGAGGGAGGAGGATCAACACAAAACTACCTTCATAACTAAGTGGGGAACTTATGCATATAAGAAGATTCCATTCGAACTATTTAATATAGGGGATACCTTCTAAAGGGCAATGTATGTGTCCTTCCAAGGGATCATAGATTATATGGTTCTCATGTACATTGATGACATCATTTTTTTTCTCTAAGGAGACCAAGGATCACTTGACACATTTGAGTTTGGTGTTTGATAAGTTTAGGCAATTTGGGGTCTAATTGAATCCCCAAAAATGTATATTTATAGTCCATGAGGGTAGACTTATAATACATGTTGTGGCATAAGATGGCTCCTCCATTGACCCTAAAATAATATATTAAATCATTTAACTATCAATTCCAAAGCATAAAAAGGTATTTCAAAGTTTATTGGGCAAAATCAGCTTCATTAGAAGATTCATACCTAGATTTATAGAATTAGTAAGGCCACCAACTCAGATGATCAAGAAACACAAGGATTTCTCATGAGCCAAATAAGGAACAATAAGTTTTAAGGCCATAAATCAAGCAATTTATAAATATCCCACCCTCCTCAGCCATAATTTTACAAAATATTTATTCATATATGCCTTCTCTATGAGTAATATTATTTTTGCTATGCTCATGCAACAAAATAGTGAAGGCCTAGAGAAACCCATATCCTTATTTATTCAAGAATTTGAGGGATATGAGGAGAGGTATAAGTTCATTGAAAAATATGTTCTTGATTTCATGATATTCTTAAATAATTTTAGACACATGGTGTCTAATAATAAGATATTTGTCATGGTAGTTCACCCTAGCATTAAGGATTTCATCTTTAATAGATACTTAAGTGAAAAGATAGTTGGTTAGGTGACCAAATTCAAGGAGTATGATTTAGAGGTAAAATTTACCAAGTTTTTTATAAGTATTAGGCTTTATGAACATATTTTAGTAGAGGATAAGGAGGATAAATAAGTTGTTTTGATAGTCCAAGATGGTCAATAAGAAACAACAACTATGTGTCCTTGTAGTTAAACCCAATACATGGTAAAGTTATTCCAAATGGGAGAATTTACTATAGGCTTATATATGATAGTGAGGATGTAATTAATACTAAAATACATATATTACATATTTATTGATGATTTAGTATTCAAGGTCTTTGGTGGCATGTTTTTGGTATGTGTAGAGACTAGTCAAGTTGACAAGCTTTTAGAGCAGTCTCATGATGGGCCTATAGGAGGGAACTTTGTCGCCAATACCACAACATAAAATATTATGAGGGTAGACTATTTTTGTCTAAATTTATTTATGTACTTAGATTATTTTTTTAGGAGGTGTCCCAAATGTCCCATGTTTACTAACAAGAAAAGACTAGTTGCCTTGCCTCTAAAACCAATTCAAGTTGAGAAACCCTTCATACAATGGGTTTTAGAATTTATAGGTATGATTCACCCCCATATATTGTTGTAAATAAGTGGGTTTTTATATATATTTATTACTTTACTAAGTGGGTATAGGTAGTTTCACTCAAGGATGCAAATAAGAGCTCTATTTTGGAGTTCTATGATAACCTAGTGACTATATTTAGATTCCCTTCCACCATTATATCATATAATGTATTGGCCTTCAGTACTAAAAATGTGATTGAGTGTGATATTAATCATGGAATATAAATTAATTATTCATTAAACTACTATCAATAAGGTAATGGACTAGTATATTCCACTAATAAGAACTTGATTAGGATCATAAATTGAATAATGGAGGACAACCAAAAAGAGTGGCACACTAAGTTAAGGGCTGCCTTATCAAAAAATACGATTAATCCTAATTAATATACTATTCATTAACATTATCTCCTTTTTTATTTAAAATAATCAAGACTACCCATTTCACTTAATTTTCTATCTTTGGAGCTTACACACTAGCTTGAATTCATAGAGAGTGATGCAATGGAATTGAGGATGAATGAGTTGAGGGAGTTATAAGAGAGAAGATATGTTTCCATGCATGCCATGTGGTCTAGCTAAGATCAAGTCAAAATTTCATATAATAAGAGATAATTTTCAAATACCTTCCAATAAGGTGACATAGTACTTAAGTGGGATGAGGACCATATCAAGATAGGTAAGCATTCAAAATTTGATAGTCTTTCGAATGGCTCATATATCATTACCAATTGTAAGGATAGTAATGCCTTAAAATTTTACAATATTATTGGTGATAAAATACCTATAAATATCAATGGGATGTTCCTTAAGTATATTTATTAGAAGTACAAAACTCTTTTGTACATAGTAGCTAGTTTTATTCCTCCAAGTGTTATAACACATGCTTTGTTAGTTGTTTACTTGTTTAATTTCTTACTACTATGTGTCTTTTTTGTTTATTTTTTCTTATTTTGTGTCTTTTTTAGTCTATTTAGTCCTTAATGTCTGTAAATTATTAGTCAAATTCAAAGTGCATTCAAGGGTCTTCATATAGTCATTAATGTTAATTAAGGAGATCTTGAGTCTTCTTGACCAACATATAGGTCAAGACTTTAGAGTAACCATAAATATTTACTAATTTATACCCTTATGAATAAAAATTAATAAACATAATTATTTAGTACCTATTCCACTTAAGAACTCAATATTATCATATCTCTTGATGATTCAAGGTAGTTCAAAAGAGATCATTGGTTATCATGTGAAGGGCAATAAGTGTAAATATTTTGTCATCTTAAGAAAATATCATAGTGGTTGTCCTTAATACATATTTAAACTTGTGTCAAGTGTCCTCCTAGTTTTATACATGTGTGAAGGTCCACAACAAGCCTTGAAGTGGTCTCAATAGTCTAAATGTTCCATGATGAATATGGTTGAATATTGTACCTAATGACTCACCCTGACCTTTTTTAGTGGATTCAAGATGTGTAAGGTATGGATTGGTCACAAGTTTTAATAATATTTTAAAGGTATATGAGATCATAATTTAATTATTTTACATGTTCTAGGGACTTTTAATAAGTATTAAAATGTCATTTATTTGAAGCCTTCACTTGAAACCTTAATATATTACCTTAAAGTGGAGTATTCGGTCCTTATGTGATAATATTTGACCATAAAATGACACTAAACCATCATTCACATCTTAAAAATCCTTCAAAAATTATATTAGGATATAAAAAAGCATTTCAAATACTAATGAGGTCCTTTTCACAAGTCAAAACTTTTAATGGCCATTAAATGGGCCCCACACATGTAAAAATGTGTCCCTTCAACTCCTTAGGCTGTACCATGATATTTTATACATTATCTCACCCCTATTTTCCCTTATCCTACCATAAATAATGACTTTTTTATTTAAAACATGAGAAAACACAAGACATGTGTAAATTACAGGATTTTTAGAATGGTATGGATCCATACAATAGGTATTTGCTCAAATGGAGTTAGGGGTCTACAAAAGGAGTTTAACATAGGCATATGGTAAATAAATACAAGTTTTTTAGGGCCCAAATATCTAAAAACTAATTCACTTCTTCCACTAATCTCTTTATCAAACATAAATAGCACTTCATGTTTGAGTTTAGTCCATATAGGAGAGAGAGGATGAGACTTCAGGTTCTTGGAAAAATAAAATAAACTTTATGATCTTCTAATAATGGGAATTAGTTTTAATATTAGTCTTATATGTCATATGAATAATTACTAAGAATTTGAGTAACCTAGTTACTATCTTCATCTATATGGTGAAAAATAATGGGGATGGTTTCAAAACATTATTGGCTTATTTGAAGGAACTAGTGTTTATTCATGTTCTCTCTAGTCCTGTAGGGTCCTTACATGGTATCCTTAACTTATATTTTGCATGTATGGGAATATAAGAGTGATAAATATCTAATATAACATTGTCTTTAGGCTATAAGCAAGGTTTCATTAGTAAGAATGGGGTATCCATTACATATATCTAAAGGTGAACAACGTTTGAAAGTATAATGATGGTGTCTTGATGTTTTCCACATCTCTTTAGTTCATATTAAATTCTCATATGGATCCCCAAAACTCTCAAATAATGCTTCCAAAAGAGATTATCTTCATAATGGGGTTTCATTACATAGAAAGGTAGTATATTAAATGATGGTGGTTTAGAAGTTATCAACATACTATAAAGGATAGATAAGGAACATTGTATCCACACCAAAATATCCTTCTCTCAAAATTTTAAAACCTCATCATAGTCCTCACAGGCCCATTTAGATCTCAAACACCTTCACAGTCTTGTTTAGCAGATGTTAAGGATATTTACCAAAATTTAAGGTTCTCAGAGAGTCTTAGGTTTCCATTCATCACTACATATGCCTCATTGATGACCTCAAATTATTTCATTTTGTTAGGTATGCGTGTGGATATGCTTAGTGTCCTTGTAGATAATTTTGAGCCATTTTACAACCTTATAACTGTTAACTTACCTAATCACTATTAACTTACCTCATTTGAATCCATGTTTCTAAGTTTTACGATCCTTGTGACCTTACCAATCACCACTCATAAGTCTGGATCCTATACTCAAGCCCAAGGCATGTGAAAAATCTATATACACTTAACCATTCTATCAAACATAATTATTACTAGGATGAAATTTTCCTATGTAGTAATAAACTTTATTGAGAAAGCATGATCACCACCTATAAAAAACAACCTAGATGCACCTTGTAGACTCCTTAAAAATCATCTACAAATAATCCCTTGTTATAATAAATGCATATAACTAGGATGATGTATTTATTTTGGGGATGTACTCAAACATTAATAAGTACATAGGGACATCAAGTATGCTATGAAGCCTCTCTTCTAACTTAGAGGTCTATTGAACAAACCTATTGGTAGTCAATACACATGAATTAGTGCTTATAGTACTATTGATAGTCTTAAGTCTATGTCTTACCCTAAACATGAGACTTATGTATACATAGTGAGAGAGAAATCAAATTTAGAAGGTGGTCAAGGCATGGATATGATGATACCAAGGTAAAAATACATCAATAGGTGACTAAACAAGATGATCAAATGTGCATAGTGAGATAGCCTTGCTCAATGAGTTTGGAATACATGATTGAAATGGTTGCACATACCTAGAACATATGAAATGGTAACCTCAAAGAGATGAAAACATTCCCAAACCCCTCAAGTTATTACCTAATGGGGATCCTAGATACAGAAGCTATCTGGTTTGAGTTGTAGACTTAGAACATACAAGTTGTGGTCTAATTATGCATGCAAGTATGTTGATAGAGTTAAATAAGATGACCTTAAGGATATGGTTAAGATTTGAGACATGGTTTTTAATCCCTGATCATACCCATATAAATAGCTAAGAGAGGTTTTTTAGGAAATCAACATCAATTATTCTAAACCCATGTATAAGGCAGTGATATCTAAGGTAGACTTAAGAAAGAAGATGGTCAACAAGATGGTATCATCAAATGAGGGCATATAAAGAATATGGAGATTGGACTGAGGAGGTTTCCTTGATAAATTTGAAGCTATAAATAAATTTTTAGGAAAATGAAGGTCCCAACACCCAATTTGAGCCTATGAGGCCTAGTCCCTTCCATCAAGACGAAGATCCTAACTTTACCTAAGAGTAGATCCATACCTCCAAGTAAAATCAATGCAATATGGGGGTATACGAAGATTTTTTAGATCTTATAAGAGGTATTTGAGGTAGAATAATCTATTGAGATAGTTATTTTTGGTTTTAGTCCTATTTTAAGCTCTATTATTTTGAGAGGTCATGTCGAGTGCCACCTTCTAGCACTCATATATCTCATCATAAAGAGACTTACAACTAAGGCTCATAGGGGAAGTTGGGTACCCCTATGATCTCAAAATTTATGAATGAGTGAGTGGGATTTAGGGGCCTAACTCTATGAATGAATGTTAAGAAGATAACCTACATTAACTACCTATTAGAGACCTCAAGACACAACATCTTTACCTCATATCTCCACACACACTTTTTATGGGAACCAAAGATATTTATGAGAGATGAAGGGGTTAATAGGATATAAGTTCATGATAATAAGTTTTGATTTGTAGTTCCACACTATAGGAACCTTCATTAATATGATGGACCTCCAAAACCCTTCTTAAACCCTAGCTCAAACTTGATGAATTAAATATACCTTTAAATTCATCCAAAAAAATTGATTGGGTTATAAAATAGTATTAATGGTCTTTCTAGGTCCCCTGAGCACTTAGATTACCTAATAGTTGGCACATGATAGACATATATTATATAGATCAGGCTCGAGAGAGCCATTTTATGTCTGTGAGTAAGGAGTTGAGAAGATTATTCATGCTCTAAATGACTTTGAGGAGTGATATGAGTCCAAAGTTCTCAAATGATCTCACATTAGCCACATATAGGGACATCCATGATTGGTAACTCTTGTAGATAGGCTTAGGTGTCTAAGTGAGAGACTATATGCATACAAAATAAGGTAAATGGCTTCATCAAATGGAAATATGTGCTCTAATGGACCTTACGGGTTATTTAAATATAAAATATCATGGATAAAGGTCTCATAACTCAATCTCAAGGTTAAAACCTAGAAACCCTACAATCAAATCCATTGGTCTAGTACCCTCCTAAAGACAATGCCACTTGGAAGTTAGAGCATAGGGAAAAAGGAGATTAGAAGACATCTCAAATCTTCATGGAAATGATTATTAACTTTTTTTAGATGTGTAATTCAATTTTTTTCATGAGATAAGCCACATTTGGCCACTTTGACTTGGAAGTGTCTCAAAACTACGTAGAATGCTAATTTCTCACCCAAGAGGCAACTTGACAAGATCACAAATGTACGAAACTACTGGATGGGGAGATGAGCACTTTCGGAGAGGTGGGGTATTTTTACATAATATATTAGTGTAATTTTTTTAGAGGTTAAGGACTTAACCTCTATGGACCATTTTTAAGAGTTCAAGACCCTATTAAACCTCCTTAAAACCCTTATATGGACCTAATTTGGAAGATTTTAGAAAAAATGCATCCAAATACATTGGAATCACTTCATAAACACTTGGGTCATGTGTTCCAATTTTATAAGGATTATTCTAAGGTAATGGTCTATATAGATAGTGTACAGACACCCCTAAAATCTATAAATTTACAAGGTTTTTAGTAGAAAATGAGGCATATGACTTTTTTAAGGATTTAATATCATTGGAGTATATTATATGAGACATTTTTCACCTCCTCAATTTATTAAATATTCACATATTTTCCTATAAATACTTCTATAAACCTTCACCAAATATGGAGTCTTAAAATGCATATTGGAGGTAACTTAGTTATCTAAGTGGAGTGATATTGCAAGTGTGAAGTACTTGTAAAGTATAAATCCTAGTATATAATATTGGTTTAGATTTTTAACAATATAATTCATTCATTTTGGAGGTTTGATCCAATTCTCATAGCCATCCAAATAGTGAATAAGCAAGAGACTAGACTACTTGTCTAGTAAACCATTTAATCAACAAAATAAGGATGCTTATGGGCATAAAAAACTAATATGGAGTTAATGTGCCATAATAAAACATATATAACTAACCCTTTATGTGATTAATATCCATACGCATGGTAATAATGTAAGAGCTAGATAGTTTCTTAAACATGAGCAACATGCAAGAAAAGGCAGCTACTTAATGCTTCATGGAGGAGGCTTGATGGGACCTTTTAAATGTTTTTTAAATAATGAGAGGAGAGGGAATTGACAAAATATTCCATGCATGGGATTTTAATGGTTTAAACCTTGATAAAAATAGACTCCAATTCTCCAAGGTTGTCATTCAAGGCACTAGTCAACCTAAGCAATGCATGTAGGAGTGTGGAGAACTATTGTAATTTCTATGTGAATGCATTATGACCATTATGGAATATTCATGAAAATTATACACCAATATTCCCCTCTGTCTCTTTCTCTTATTTATATATATTCAATCCTTGAGGCATTTTTTTATCATCCCTTGGTTGGGTGTAGCAAAACTCTACAAAATTATATCTTAAACCCTGAAAATCAATAAGAAAAGACTATTTATAGAATTATATATTAGAATTAGTGTGTTATGGTTTGTTAAATTGAAAAAAGTATGATGTCCTTTAACTTTTTTAGGTCTTCTCTTTCACATAATTTTTATATTATCATCCTATGTAGGTCATGTGATGTGTTAGAATGTGGTAGTTGTGCTAACGAGTGAGTTGGTTGATAGTGTCTCAAGTAGGCCTTTCTTCCATTAAATTCAAGATGAAGACCTTCCACATATCCTCCACATGAAAAAATTCTATTTAAGAATTCATTGGGAAACTTTGTTAGTCATTAGTCATTTATTTGATTCAAAAAGTGTTGTTTAAGATTAGTCAAGATAGGATAAATGAATATTGGTGCATCACCATCCTAGAATAGGTTTCTTTTCATGTTTTAACTCTATCTCTTTTGATCCCAACATCAGTAGGTTTTATGAAGAGAGCTTAAGCTAATTTACCATGGGAGATATCCCCATAAACTAGAGCTTTTGTATTCCTATAGGTCACCCATAGACATTAGGCCAATCCCATGTTATGCCAAGCTTGAAGAGAATTAAACTATTTCCTTCAAAGGGTGTGGCTTAGAGTGATAACATGACTTCATTGGGGTTTTTGAGGAAGAGAAGTAAAATTATGGTTTTAAAAAATAGGTTTCTCAAAAATAATCTCCTCCTTCTTTTGAAATCTCCCTTGGATTTAATGCTAAGAATGAAATGTTTGAAGAATATGTGAAGGATTTGAAACACTTTGAAGCTCACTTGGAAAGGTCTACTAGGGAAGAAAGGGTGGAATATATGAGGGTTGAGGTATTGTGTATGAAGACACATGAAGCTAATGGAGTTAGACCTACTGTTCTTCACAAAATCTAAGCATATCTTCTATGTTTCACATGAGACCACTTACATCCAACATCTCACTTGAGAGTATTTACCAATTTTGTTTCTCAATTGGTGTCCACTCTTATTTCATTGACTAAAATGAGTCTCTCACATTATGATTCAAATTACTAGGGATATATTGACCATATTAGCTTTATGTTAAGACATATCATGTACCTCTCATATCCTAAGAGAGTTTTCTTCAAACTTGAAGTGGACTAATTTGAGAAGTGACTATAATGTCTAAGAACATCTTGAACTTGAGAAGACTGATCATAGGATTGATATGATTCATGACAAAGATTATAAGGATTATAAAACTAATATGGATCATAGTGAGGTTGATAAGTCTCATCATAGGAATAATAGAGAATACTATAGCTTGAGGAACTTCACCAACTTGCATGAAATTAAACTCTAGTTCAAAATCAACCATAAAAACCTCATCAGGACAATTAAATGAAATACAACATACTTTGAATAAATTATTAAGATGTTATAGCCAGATCATCATGCATATAATGGCCATTGATGTTTTGAATTCCTCTAAAAGCTGATATGTCAAATAAAAACACTAAGAAACTTTCCATTAATCTAGACCTTAGTCCGATTAGGCATGCCAAATATGTTATCAATCAAATTTACAGCCTTTAAAATGTAGTTCAAGCCTTCCAAATTTGATGTAACATGGAAACACATCAAGGTTATGGGTACACTTCTAGAGAGGTGAATATCTAGGATAAAGGGATACCTCCCCTTCATGAATCACTTAGGCTCAAACATTAATATACCACTAGCTAGGAAAAGGGAGAGAAACTTATTATAATAAAGGTGTTGCACCAAATACGATTTGACCAATACCAACTAGATGAAAATGCACTTCAAATAAAATATTAACCTTTACATGACACTACACCAAATTTTCCTCTCTACATCAATGTTTCTCATGAAGGTTGTGAAGAGTGATTGGGTTAGGAGCACTAGTCATGAGGTCATAACATGAAAATATTAAAAATACTACTCACTAAACACTAACACCTCACTTAGACACTTTAAGAGACCTGGAAAAAGGATTCTAAACTAAACATGAATTCTAAATAGGGACAAGCTTGTCAAGGAAGTAAGACTATCACTTAATAAGATCAACTAGTAAATCATGAATATTTAACCTATTACATGGGGAAGGTAAAACTAGACTATTATCATTGATAAAGGGATGAAAATGGGTAGGTATTCAGGATACCTAGGTGGAAGATACAAACTTAGCCTATAAAGGATCAATATATAGATAAATGAGAGAGAAAAGGAGAGAAGGTCATAGAAGAGAGAGGGAGACAAGTGGCAAGGAGAGTTATAATTAAAAGAAGATTTATGAAACCATCCCAATAGGTCTTATAAAACAAATTTACTCTTTTAAATATGCTTTCCTCCTATAAATGGTATGGAATTTTAAAACTTGGCTTGAAACCTTACCTGACTCTTCAAAATTTCCCTTTGCCTTGGCTTACAAGAGGAAAAATGGTGCTCTTTACCATTAGATTATGTTGAGTTTAATCTTTGCTCTACTCTTGATTCCTTTCAATTGATCTCTAAAGGTTCCCTTTAACACATCACTTAATTCTCTTATTATGTGTCTTGAAGTCTCTTCAACTCACTAAGCCAATTTTGTTTACAAGTTTCGAAACTTGATTTCATATTTTTTAATTAATTATCTCCCCATGGATGACATCTAAATATCATCTTTGACCTAAAACAACTCACTTTTAGTCATAAAACTCTACTTAATATTCCATTTTTGACCAAAATAACTCATTTGGCTTCATTCTTTATATCCCTAAAAATGTTTAAACCTCCTTGTGTAGAATAATGTATGGAGTTTATTTGGAAACTAATAACATATTTGATGACACAATATGTCTTTACATCTTTATTCTAAACTCCATGTCCTTTATCTAAGTGGAAGAATACTTTTTATCCCATTCTCTCTCCTCAATTAGGTCTCCTTGCCTACAAACTATGTTTTGACCTAAAATAACTCCCACACATGTGAAAATTATGGGAAGTGTGTGACTCACTTTACCCATGATAATTAAAACCTCCATACCAATTTTTATTTATTGAGATCTTTTACAAATGGGTGAATCATGAAATGGCCAAAATCCCTAGTCTAGGTGCTTCAACAAGCATGAGAAACATTTTGAGTGTTTGGCATGAAATTTTTAGGTTATAATGATTTTTTATTGTTTTTTTTATGCCCAAAACATCATTATGAAACTAAATATACTTAAGGGAGGTCCCTAGAAGTATTCAATAGGTCTGTAGGTAAGTCATTTAGTTTGGAAAACCTTGTATTCTCACCTTCTTGACCAAGTAGATGACCTTTAGAGCTCATGAAACTTATCATGAATTATAAAAATGTGATTATAATTGTTTATAAACTTAATATATCCTTATAGTACCTATTTACTTTGCTTTGAGGCCATCCCATACTTTGTTCCTTCAAAAAATGCCTACAACCCTATACTCTGCCATGTTCCATACAACTATACCTACACACTTGATATACAATGGTATGATTAGGTGATTATGGGATTTTTAAGATTCATTAAATTAATTTCAAGTTTTATAAATTCATTATAAATCACATTTATCACATTAGGTCACCAAGAGGGTTTTAGGAGGGTTTTAAGCATGTTTTGTTCTTAACAATGGTTCATAGAGGACATGTCCTCTTTCTCCTAATGCCATAAAGTGGAATTAGGAGGACCTATAAACCACCTCAAAACATACATAAATATAATTTAAACCATACTTAAATATCTAATCAAATATTTTATCTTTTATCGAGCTCTTCACAAGATTAAGGTAGGGTTTGGAGTGACTCCAGTTCTTAGGGATCACTCATATAGATAAAAGATTAGAGGATTGTACTAATGGAATATATCTAAGATAGGAGAACCATACCATCACCACAAATTATCTATTTACATGATGAAAATACCTCATGGATTTTTTAGCTTCACAACAAGGCTTTCTTAGGTGTGGAAGATTGTACTAGTGAGAACTGAGACTGAGTTTGCTTAAAATAATACTCCTAGAAATTCAAATTTTGATCTCAATCATATTCATAGTGTCTGACATATGTATCATTATGTTTCAATGTTTTTCCTTTAAATTTTATTAATATCCATATTTTAGGTTTTGTAATCAATTACCATATTAGACCTATAAGGGTTTTAGGCCTATAGTCATCATTTAGTCCTCACTACCTATCTTTGATACTAGCCACCAGTCTTGAAGGTCATAGTCCTTGAACATGTCTCTTTATATCCCAATACATATCCATCTATGCTTGGGTTAGTCTCTAAATTATAACACATAGGCCTTATACATTTCTAAACATAGACTAGTAGCTCCTAATTTAAATCTATGACTACAACTCAGAAATATGATCTAAATTGCTTGAGTCCTAGTAATTTGATGACCCTAACCAAAAAAAGAGGGTTATTTTATACTCCTCATCTTGAATATTTACATTTAAAACATGAAATATTTTTATCTTCAAGTTAAACACCTCTCACTAGATATCGACAAGCCTATAAAATCATTGTTTGAACCTCTTTTAGGTCTATTGAATTCATTGACCTCAAATGCTCTCATTATTTGTCATTCACCTAGGTTAGGCTTAATTGTTCCTCATATACACTATGTTATCTCTTCAACTTGAAACTAGACTGATATCTATAGAAAACCTATAGGTACTCATTTAAGATTGTTCTAAAAACTTGAGGCTTTAGTATATTTATCCAAGTCAATGAATAAGATAAAGACCTTATATATCCTAATGATAACCTAATCAATTTCTTTGAAAATTTTGTTACCTTTTCAATGACCTTGTACCTTTAAAATAACCATTCATATGTTTCAAGTTCATCCAAGAAATGGTTGTATGTGATTACTAGGAAAGAGTTTAAAATTTGAGTCTTCAACTTAGTTTCCTTAACTCCATCATTGACACTTTTAAAAGTAATAAAACCTCAAAGAGACTCCTTCTCACTACTCTATAAGTTTCATGGCCTTTTCATATTATTATACAAACTTTCCTTTTAGTCCTCATATACAAACTTGTGCATGAGTGTTAAGGCTTATAAACCATATTCAGCTCAATTCTATAGTAGATTTTAAATGATTTAGTGTCTTTAAACCTATATCATTTCTCATTATACCTAAATCATGTTCACATTAAACACTCTCACCTTTTACATATGCATGTGTCTTTTGTCTAAAAGAGGACCTATATGCCTGTAACATGTAGGTCTCTTTTCTTGCTTGTATATACTATCAAGGATAACTTCATAAGTCTTAGCATCTAAAAATTGTATCAAATCTTATCCTTTATCTATGACTTCTCAATGGTTTTTAGACTTCTCACTAATCACCATACAAGTGTTCCCATTCACATATATGGAGTGTGTGTACAGTTAGCTCATATGCAAGGGTTATGTTTAGAATAGAATCTAAGGTCTAGTGCATACAATTTAAGGATGTAAAATATTATTACATGGTAATATTAATTTTTTCTATTCTATTATAGCCTCTCCACTATCAAAACATCTTAATAAGGAAGCTATACCACATGAATGTTGACCTACAGGTCTACAGGCTTGTGGGTGAAATGAGCTCATCTTATTCCTTGTTGAAGGGTGTATATAAGTATAATTCTCATTGTCTTGATAATATAACATCATAAAAAACTTTCCTTCATGATATATCATTGATAATTGGACCAAGCTTAGCATTGAAACATGTAGAAGACTACTAATACAAATAACATGTGTCCAAAGTACAAGAACATGACATCTCTTGAAATGATATCTTCAAAGGGAAATTTGAATAGATTTATATCACATGGTTCATATTATATTGAAGTATATTATATGAAAAATTAAGTACTTTAAACCTATAAAATTGATAATCCTTCAAAACAACCAAACACTTATAGCAGGGGTGACTGAGATGCCATACACTTGAGACACATTATACTTGATGAAGGAGATTCATGAAATTTATTTGTTTGATTAAAATTGAATTTAAATTACTCTTTTTACCTTTAAAAACATCCCACAAAACCATTCTCATCCATTGGTCTCTGAGATGAAGAAATAGAAGAAACATCAAACCTTGCTTGAATGGATAAGCAATAATGACCTCATGTCTCTCTTACAAATTGTTCATAAAGAAGATGGGATTAATATACAAACCATTTACACATAATTAAATCCTAGTATGACCCCTTCCTCTAGAAAAAAATTTAGGACTCAAATCTCTCTCCTTTGTTTGTACCATCCACTTAAAATTTCCATTGCAAACTTGTGAAGAGAGTGATGGAGGTTCTAAAGAAAATTTTGCATTTCTAGGACCTTACCCTAAAAACCAAATTTTTATTTCACATTTATAATCTTAAAGGAAACTTTTTAAATATTTTATTCTTGAAGATGAGCTCACAAGTCTATACAAGTGCCCAAAACCCCCCTTTAAAGCATTAAAAATCAATATTTTGACTAATTTATGAATTTTTGACATATGTGAAAGTTATTTAACTAATAAAATGTCATTTTAAAGTTTATTTTATGGAATATTTACTTTTTTGGGATTTTTCATACATGAAAGTTAGTAAGAATATCCTTTTTCTTTAATTTTTCATACCTTAATGTCCACAAAAGAACCTTAAACTTTCCAAATGATCATGAAATGTTTAAACAAGTTTATTACTACATAAAATGACCTTTAAGTAAACATAAAGACATATTACATGACTTTTACAAGTGTCATCACTCTATGGCATGACTAGGCTAGTATACACAAAGACAATGTATTACCTTAATTTCTCTAAATTTGCCTTAAACAATGCTAATAAGGTCCTATGAAGACTTTTTTAAGGATATTAAAGAATTAAAAAACTATTAACAAGGTTATAAAAAAATAAAAATCAACTTTTCACCTATAAGGGTTGATATTTTGATCTTGGGGGTCAAAATTAGTCAATAATCACCATATACAAGATTTATTAAACAATTTTGGGGTATTTGGTGATCAAATAATATATGAGAAAGATATAGATAATACAATTAGTAATTAATGTGATGAAAATTATATTATTAACTTTATATAAAATTTCATCTTGAAAAGAATGATCTTGTTAGAGAGAGTGTTTAATCTAGAGAAATCTACACAGACTAGAGAAACTAACTTGTGTTGACCAAAAATCACACCACATGAACCTAGGGTTTGATGACCAATCTAAAAACATATATATTGGTCCCAAATATACATCAAATTAAATATAATATCTCAATAGATTACTTAGTGGTATAAATATGTCATTGCCTAGACATATAAATATCTCAAGGTCTTCAACCCTCATGTGATAATGCACACCATCCTACTCAAACAAAATTAGAAATAGTTCAGGCAAAGGAAATGACCTATGAACCTAGTTATATATCCCTTTATTGAAAAATAGGTTCATAAACTTCGCTTAGCTTGGATTATCTTCTCAATCTAACATTCCACATGGGTCATTAACCTAGTGTCTCTTCATAAAAAGAGTGGATAAATTTGACTGTGTCAATTCTAAGAACCTAAAATAAACCTCTAATAAAGATAACTACACCATTAATTATTTATATGAAGTAATTTATATGGTAATTGGGTCCAATATGATAACCTTATTGTATGTATTCCTAGGATGTTACTATGTCTTAGTAAACTATAAAGATAGATTGAAAATTACATTCACAACAAAGTGGGGGCACCTTCACTTATAAGTGGATGTATCTGAGTAAAATTAACATAGGGGACACTTTTTATAGATCTATGGACTTTGAATTTTAAGTATTATTGTTAAATTCACAATTAATTATATGGATTACTTGACTATTTTCTCAAAGTGTAGATATGATCATGTTGGCTGCCTATAAAAGATATTTGAGAGGTGCAAAAGGCATGGTATCTCTCTTAACCTAAAGAAGAGAATATTTGGCATTATATAAGTTAATATCATTGGTCATGTTATCACCAAGGACTGTATTTATATTGATCCTAAGTTTACTAATGTAATTTCAAGAATACCTCTTCTTAACAACAAAAAGAGCTAAAATCATTCTTTAGGAAGATGGATATTTTACACAAGTTTATAATTGGTTTTGATGAGATTTTTAAGCCATATAATGAAATTTTAAAATATGAGGGAAAGGTAGAGTGAACCCCCATATCTAATAAATACTTAAAATACATCAATTATTCTATCATATAAGCATGAATATTGATTGATCCAAACTATATGAAGGACTTATACATTTATTCATTTATTTCAAAACACAATATAGTAATAATAATCATTGAAAAAATAGATGAATAAAGTCACCTAACAAAATTCATGGGCATAATATTTAAGGATTTAGATATAATTTTTATTCCTTGGTGAAGGATGCGAATAAGTTCTAGCATTACATCCTTAGTAATAAGGCACATGCCATTATCCCTAACCCCAGCATAAAGCTTATGATGGGGGTATAATGAGTCAGGAAAATGTAAAGGTTGATAGATGGCTAGTTTGAAAGAATATGACCTATAATTTAAACCACTCATGTTGGTGAGATGCCAAGGTCTCACTTAGCTAATTACTAAAATTGACGAAGTATTACTATAGTGTAGTTGGATAAGTTAGAAATATTCTTCCAAGACTGGTATCATCCAATCATCCATTATTTTCTTTACAAGACTCCTCTTATAGGATTAAAGAAAATGCAAAAAATATCCCTCAAGATGAATGTATCCCATTACATGATAATAAAGGAATGATATACTATGAATTATGAAGGCATGTACCTCATGTTTCTATCAAAATAAGAAGTGATGACCAATTTTCTTAAGAAATTAGATAGTGGCCACCCCTTGAGAATGACCACAACCCATAAGATATTATGAGATATATATTATTGGTCCACCATATTCAAGGATTCACATTCCCTTTTCCACACCTACCATGATTTCTAAAACATTTCCAAGTAGGAGGTTCATGTAGTGATGTTCCCCCAAAATATAATATAAGAGAATCTATTTGCCCAATGAGAAATTGAATTCATAGGAATCATAAACTTTAATTCATTAGTGGGCCAAAATTTTATACCTATCATCATTGATTATTACACTTGGTGGATTTAGGCAATAACTAATAACATCATAGGAAAATAAGTGATAAATTTCTTTGAAGATGACATAACTATGCTACTTGGTATCTTAACCTCACTAGTATATGACAATGATCCTACATTGTAGTCATCTCAACTCACTAAATGGGCTGATGATAATGGAATCAACCTTAAACTATTATCAAAATACTACCCATAATGGAATTACTCAGTTTATTTTAACAATAATAACTTGATAAATGAAATAAATAAATATACAAAAAAGAGACATAGGTACTATCATATGCTATTTAAATATGCACTCAGGGTTGACTTAACTAGATACAAGTGAGCTCTGAAGATTTCAACCTTTTTTTGGGTATATGGTCTTAAGCCAATATTTCCAATGACTCTTAAGCTACCCACATATAAGTTCTTGCAATAATACATGGAGGATGATGAGAAGACAAACATAAGGCTACTAGATATTATTCAAATGGAAGACATGAGAATAATCCCTATAAAGCTTTAGTATACATCATGACACTATCAAAATATGGTTTGAGAAAAGGGTGAAGGTGAAATCCTTTTAGATATTAGACTTGGCCCTGTTATGGAACAAAGTGCATGAGAATAAATGGAAGCATCTAAAGCTAGACCCACATAGATTAAACCTTGCCAAGTTTATGAGTTACTTAGGAAAAATGTTGTTAGACTAAAATATCTCTAACAAAATGATATCTAATTTATTATGAATAGATATATTTTGAAGCACTACTTATCATCTATTCCCTCCACTAGGATCCTATAATATTCCTCTAGGCATGGGATGGTAATGTAAATATATATTAGAGTTACTTTAGTCTTAGATTGGTTTTCTTTTATTTCATGTTTTATTATGTCATGTGTTTTTTAATTTCTTGTTCTCTTTTGTTATTTTGGTTATGTTCCCTTGCTCCCCCTATGTTTGCCTTTTGATCCTGACCCATGAAAATTTGTATCCCTATACCCCAAAAGTGGAACCTCTTTCCCATAATAAGAATTAGATATAACTAGTACTAAGAGAAGGTTTAACATTGAGAATTATTTCCCATATCCTAGTGTTTGGCCTCTTATAAGGTTGAAAACCCCTATAAAATGTAGTCCTAAAAGTAATAAATAGAAGGTGAGATCCCATTTATGAACAATGTGATAGGTGGGAAAAATCCTTTTGTAATTTCTAAAGAAAATGAAGACATGGATTCAAAACTAAGTAAATTGATAAAAGTCCTATTTTTGATATAAGGTCATCATTTCACTCAATAGAACATATAGAGATACCATGGAGTCACTAAACAATATGAATCATCTTATTATAAAATATCTCTATAGATTAATCATTACCCTTGGATGCATTGGTCCCCAACCCTCATGGAAAGAAAATAAAACATTAGAATTGAAAGTAAGTTTAAAACATCAATGAAATTATAAGTCTCTTCTTAAGAAAAGGTGATTTGGGAAACCTCCACCATAGGCTTTACAACTTATCTTGAAATGGAGAAAACCATAGAATGGGAGAAAAGGTACCTCTATCAAGGATATAGATGTAAGGTTGGAAATATATAAATATTTGAGCCTTCCCTCTTGCATCTAAATTATGTAAAATAAACACCTTTCATGAGTTGTGAGTGCCTAATACCCATTTGAACTTAGTCAATGAATTTAAAAGAAAACATAAATCAATAAATCACTCTTCACAAAATATGACATTTTAAATAAACAAGATACTAATATTTTGTTTAATAAATCATACTTAAGCACTTGATTCTATTTTAGTTCTATCTAAATGGAATTTACAACTACGCTTCTTCTTGTTAAATGATGGAATCCTATCATATGGGTTCTAAATGTTAGGGATAAAGCTTCACCACATAGTAAGCATTTATTATGGACAACATGTCTATTTTTATAGAATAAAATTGGACCTATGCATTACTCAAATTTAAAAAATTTAGTGCTCCAATTGAGACCCATTTAATCCTCACCCTTGTAACAATATAGATGCCTAGTCAATCTGAGTTGATAAAAAATTTTGGAACACCAATAATAGTTTTTTTTTTACATTTCAAAACCTCTCATATCTATGTATATTTAGAATATAATTAATCCATTTAAATTTTAAAAGTGTTTTCCATACATAATCTTTTTGCTGCTAACTATTTATATAGATATTTATTATATAGGCACTTTCCTAGGGTCTTAGTCTTAAAGTGTTAGTTGGATTTCCAAGAGCTATTTTTGGTAGGCATTTAAGGGTCAATTTAATTATGAGGCACTATTAGACTAGATTAGACCATTTTATATGCTTTATATAACTAATAGGTGTTAGATCTATTAAATCCCTATGAGGTTTAAACTAATGAGGAGGTGCCATGTGTCTCTATGTACCTATAGCTATCAAAGTTATTAGATCCCCAAGAGGCTTGAACCAATGAGGAGATACCATGTGTTTCTATAAATATAGAGGTGTCATAGATGTTATAACCTTAGAATGACTAAAAAAATTAGGAGGTGCCACATGTATTTCTACACCTAGAGGCATCAGATCCCTAGGATGCATGAACTAATGCGGAGGTGCCATATGTCTTTGTACACCCATATGTGTCAAAGATATTTGGTACTCATGTGAAATATTACTTTCACTATAGTGAATGAGTTGAAAATTATCTCCTCTATTAATATGGGATGTTCCTTTTATTTAAAATAATAAAAACTAAGATAATCACATTCACACTATTTACAAGTTTAATGGGGGGTTTGTTTTGAATCATTTAACTAAAAATAAAAATGGAGAAAAAGAGAAGGTAAAGATTCATGTATGAATGAAAAAACACATATTTTATTAAATATTGCAAAAAAAGAGTGTTTAATTAAAATAACATGCTTAATTGAGATTGAATATAAAAACTTCTTATAACTATATAACATGTATCAACACAAGACACATACACATTCATAAAGGAGAGTAAGACAGTTTTGAAATTCCTTGGTTCTTGGTTGAAGATTTAACACATATTATTTCTCCTTCTTTCAAGATTCAATACTTGTGGACATCAAAAATTCCAATTAAAATTTCCATTTCTCCTATTTATAAAGATAGGAGGGAATGGGTTGACCCTTTACATTATGTGTGATTATTCATAGTCATATTTTTTTCCTATTCTAATATCACTAATTTAAAAATTACATAGTGGAAGATACAACTTTCCCAAATTAAAAGTTAGACAAAAATGGAAAGAAAAACCTACAAATTTTTTTAGTATGTATTTTTTGGGATAATGGCTACTGTTAAATAACATGGAATAATGTTATAAATTTTGACCTATTCTTTTCTATGGGTAGATTTAAAGTTTATGAACATCTTTAATGCCTCAACAATTTCATTTCCTTATGGTACCACCATGTACCTATAATGTGTTCGCTACTTTTATAATACTAACAACATAGTAGTTGATTCTATTATTTTAGACAAGTAATTATTCATTTCACCCAATGACACATGAATTTCACTAAGCACAGTAATAGAAGAAATACTGCAGGCATTATATTTAAATATATCCTCATGAATCACCTTTTAACTAATATTTTATCTCATCCATGGTGTGCAAGGTGTTAGTATCCTAATTGATTAGATCAAAATTATTTAATATATATTTTTAAAGAGAAATATATGAATATCTTTTCCAATTTTGACTTGTTTATGTGATTATTCAATTATTTTATTCAAGATTTTGATCTTATAAAGAAAGCATTCAGGTCACCTGCAAGTGGTATCATCCTTTGTGTTATTTAAAATTCCATCTTTGACCATCACATCCATCTTAAGATCAATCATTTCTTAAACATCATATATCATGTTCTCACATACTTCTAATTTTCTGTCATGGGATTTTATTTATTGATTGATGTTGATTATCTTGTTATTAATATCCTCTTGTAATTTCAATAGTTCCTCAACATAATCCATGCCATTCAAAGATAGATCCTCCACCCAATATTTAAGAGTTTTTCCATATGAGTTGTATTTGATGATGGTGGTAATTAATTATTTATTGATACTAGACACCTAGGAATGGGTATATACTAGAGGTGATATAAGTGTGTTAACTAGATTAAGGAGATAGTTCATTTATCCTTCTAACTTCTTGATCTAGTTTGTGAGATGCTCCTGAGTCAACTCATCTTCATTTTATCTGTTGATCATTATTTTATCAGTCTCACATAAGTTTTAAATGTCACTTTCTCAAGTTTCTTATCTAAGTGATATCCTATTGAGATCATAATCACTTGCAGTCATTTTTTATTCTTTCTTATCCACATTATGCTTAGCAATTTACATAAATTATGCCTTGGAAGGGTTTAACACCAAATTGGAAGTGGTTTTAGTCTTCATTGGAGGGGGATACTTGAGGAGGTCCTAAATTTCATCAAAATTTGGAATGTCCACTTCCACCACACTTTTAATTTTGTTTAGCATTGGCTGCATCCATTAGATCAACATGAAATTAAAGGTATCCACTTAGGATGCAATAGGAGGTGGTTTAGGTTTAGAGGATAATATTCTAGGAGTGAAAAAATCATTGGGGAGACTAAGTAAGATGAAATAATCATTGTGTCAAGTTATTTAATAGGATACTCATGAGTTACAATGTATCATTGCATGGTGTTGAGAATGAGAAGGAAAAGATCACCAAGAGGTAAAGAAGACTATGACATTACCAACTTCTTTTCTTCAATTTCCTACCTAAAATAGGGATTTATTCACATTTACGTTCTAGTTATTTTTTCTACTCAAGATCCTCTTCATTTCCACCATCATAACTTGAAGAGCTAGATGATTGAACTATCGTGATACTATTGCTCTTCTTTGGAGTTGACAATAGTGTATGTTTTAGAGGGGATGAGGTAATTGATTTATTATATATCCATACTCTAATGAAATATAACAACTTATTTTCAAACCATAACTTAGTCTTAGATTGCATAGTCTTGGTTTGACCCTATAAATTTTTTACTTCCCTTATTGACCAATTGATGGTTAGTAAAAGAGTAATGGAAATTATCTCAACATATTTAGGATCAATATAATTAGTAATATCATCTACTATACCATATATAACCAATTTGTATATGAATTACATAATCAAATCAATAGTCATTCTGCACTAATCTCATCTAACTACCTCATATTGATCATAACAATCTACCCAATAGTCCTCAAAGTCAAGCACATGTTCATATGAAGAGCCAATGCTAAGATTATTTATTAAAAGACTCTTACTATAAATAGAAGATTTGAATTAGTATGAATGGAGGGTAATTTAGAGATAGTGGATTTAATATCTTGATAATTCACTATATTTTTACATGAAAATGTCCCAAAGAGACTAAGAATGATACTCTTAGAACATGCTATCTTTTGTAATGTTCATGAATTATTGCTAGTTGCCTACACATTTTGACCAATATGATCTTATCATTTTCTATCCTAGGTATCCATATGGGATATAATTTTAATTATCCAACACTAATATAGGTAAAATTTTAGAAATGGATTAAGTAATTATTATAATGGTTGATTAGGGTATCTACTTCATCAAAAATTATTCTTCCTTAGTTTTCATCAAGTGATTACATTATTTACATTATGAAAGCATCATTAACTCTTCTAAAGTGTTTTTTTATACTCCAAATTAATCTAATAATAATCATATACATAAACATACATTTTAGTATTAGCTCACTAAGATAGACCTAAGTATATTTTTTGTGAGGTGAGTATACCAAATATGAAGTCATGAAAAATTGTTTTATTGACTTTTTGTTGATCATATGATGATGCAGGGTGTCACTGATAATTTCTCCCCAATAACTGATTTTATTTTAATTACAAATGGTTTTCATATCCATGAATATATAGAGGTATAAATTCATAGTAATTTCATTATTGATTACATGATTCAAAAGAGTAGTCATGTTTTAAAAATCCTTTAAACTTGATCTAAGGCAACTTTGAGATTCTATCCCTCTCATGATTTATCTAGGATTCATTGATTAATATTAAATATCTATCAAAAAAAAATTCCCAATACTTATTTCCCTAAATGGTATTCATTCTAGCATAGGTATCATTAATTAGAATCTTTATTGTCATTCTAATAAACATCCCATCTATTTTAGTCGATAGTTATCTACCACTTGATTTTATTTATTTGGAATTAGGATAATAATGTATTTCATAGGTGAATATTAGGTTTAAGTATTAAATGGATGTTTTAAATTTAGTTTTTTTGAGAAGACCACTTTCAACTAAGCAAACTGTCAATGTACTAGAATTTTGCACATTTATTTTTTTATGAAATTCTTCCAAGTTAACATGCCTAATATGTGAATATACAATATTTTGGATGTTGTCTAAAAACAATAAATTTTTAAAACCCATATACTTTTAATTCATCATTTTGGCCTTCAAAAGCTTGAGACCTACTTTAAGAAGTGTAATAGGTTTAATGGACCTAGAGGGTGGAAATGTTGGTGTGGTTAAAATGAGTAGGTTGTAGTAGTAATTATAGGCTCCTAATTTTATTAAAATACCTTTAGAACATGGGTCTATTTAAGGGGGAAGACTTTGTGAATAATCTATAATATTTATTAGAGAGTACTTAAAATTGGACTATTATGAAGAATTTTAGTAGAGTTTGGGTAGTGAAGTATTATCTAAGGAAGAAAAACTCCTACTTGGGTAGGATCTCTTAGTGTAAATGAGTTAAGTGAAGAATTGGATGGATAAGATACCATCTAGGATGATATTTTGATGCAAAACATCTAAATACCTAGGGTTTGATATAAACACATCTTGAAAAAATGTGTAAAAGGTTTTCACATTCTCACTGGTGTGTCAGACATGCAGGAATGACTACTCATGCAAACATAACTACATGGATGACATGTATATGAGGACATTTTGCCTAGTTATGTTCATGATACCATAGGATCAAGGACTTGCATTGATCACATTCATATATATTTATGAGATTCATGAGGCATGCAATGTACATCTTCACATCTTCTTTAGTCTTGAGGTTTATGAGGACCAACCCTAGGGATGCATAGGATGTGAGGACTGCTTGAGGTGATTAATACTTTTTTTTATTTGATAGGGTAAAGAAGTAGGTTTTATAAGGATCTTTAATGTACCTAGTTTAACAAAAAATAATAGCATCAAATTAGTTAAAACATAAAATCCCCTTGGGCTACCCATAAAAGAGAGACAAAAATCAAAATTCAACTAAAATTATAGAAATTAAGTATAATATAAGATATAAAACAATATAACCATGAATACCAATGATAGATTAATCAAAAGACTCCTCAAAGTTGGCTTTTTTCATGGATTTGAATCTTTCAATCTTAACTTTTTTATCCTTTATCTTGTCTTTCATGCTTCTTCCCCTAGTATGCTTTCTCTAGCAATCATCCAAATCCATATAACCTTTCATACATAGGGTCATGTCATATTTCTTGTCTTTATTGGTCTTGTAAATGACTTTAGTCCTCTTTGTATTAATGATGTTCTTAGGTAGGGATTTAATAGACCCAAAGTTCTTCCCTACTTCCTTTTATTTCATGGGGGTTATGGCTTTTACTCTTTTAACTTGTTTTCCACCTTTCCTATATCCAATATTTTCCAAGTTCATTCTATAATTATCACTCCCAACCTTCATTGTGTTTCATTCCTCTATAAACATGGTCATATAATGACCCTAGTCTTGTAATTTATCATCAAATTATTTGAATTTCACCCCACAGTCCATGAGGGGTCCCCTAAGTCATCTTTTTCCTCCTTTACATTAGCCACCTTATTATACCAAGTTAAAAGGACATATTTGGGATTTAACCCCTAGTGTTAGATGGGATTTTTGTCTTCTATTTTTATTTCTTGGTTCTAATTTGGGTCTACATAATATGGATACTATTTGAAGGGGATTTAGTTCTAGGATCAGAGGTTTTGGGGATACCCATCTTATCCTCCTTTTGGTCACTAGGTTACACCTTCAAGTTTTTATACTTGTCACTTAGAATAAACTACACCTCATTCACCCATATAACTTACCACCTTTTAACAAGGATGAATATAATTCCTTAGTGGATGAGGTCATTTTGCTAATTTACTTAGAATGCCAATATTATGATTTCAAGATATTGCAAAAGAAAATAAGGGAGGCTTATTTTGTGTCCCATAAAGTGATTTAATAGTAGAAAATGATGAGAGAATATAAGGGTGAACTTTCCTTGTAAAGTAACATACTTCATTATCTGGAGACACATGTTGTTCCACCACCTTGGTAGATTTTGCCTAGGATATCTTTTTTTTCTCTATTTCTATGACATCCATTTTGAAGAAGTTATGCTTTAGCTTAAGTTTCATACATTTATCCTTAAAATATTTTAAGACTATGCATCTCATACCCATTGCTTCACTAACAAATTATTCAATGATATCAACCCTCAACCTATACATATAGAATGTGCATTGATTCCAACTAAGGGTGAAGTCCTTACACACCTTAACATCATGCCCAATAATTCATTACATGAATTTAGAGATCCTTCCTTTATGCAATCTTTACCACACTCTCATGTTACTTTGGAATTTGATATAAGAAATGGAAACCAGCCTATCTCTATCCTCACCCATGGTTGCTTCTTTTTACCATAGAGGGTTTTAGATTTGATTGTAGGGTTTTAATTTATTCATAGATAATGTTGAGGAATTGATATTGGGAATGCAAAAGCTAATGGCATGTTTTGTTCAATTTTATGGGCTACCAAGTCCTTTCCTTAGAATGGATAATCATTATGTAAAGTGAAATATAAATCATGCTTATCTAAACTAAAATCTCTTATGTGTGGCATAGTCCTACATAGCTTAAAAATGATCTTTTAATCATTGAAAATCAAGTTTAATAAGTGGGGGGAGAGGAGATAGTATCCTACGAAATGACAAGTGAGGGGTTTCTAATACCTAGGTTATAAAATCCATCAACTAATTTATTCACAGATAATTCTAAGGATTTGATATTGGGAATGTAAAAGCTAGTGGCATGTTTTGTTCAATTATTATGGGCTACTAAGTACTTCCCTTAGATTGTATAATCATTATGTAAAGTGGAATATAAATCATGCTTATTTAAAATGAAATCTCCCATATGTGTCATAGTCTTACATAGATTAAAAATTATGTTTTAATCCTTGAGAATCAAGTTGGATAAGTGGGGGGGAGAGGAGATGGTCTCCTACCAAATGACTAGTGAGGGGTTTCTAATACCTAGGTTAGCAAATCCATCCACTATCATGTTTCCTTCTCTAGTGATATGACCAATAGAAACCTCACTAAATAAGTTGAGGATATCTTTAACATCATTGATCAAATGATTTATGGTATATGAAGGGGTCAATTTTCTTGAGAGTATGTTCAAGATGTTAATGGAGTCCCTTTCTGATTGTGTATCAAGTTGAATTCTCTATAATGTTGAATTATCCTTTACCACATGCTTGGTCTAGATCCATAGAGGTCCTATCTATTTTTTCATTACATCCCTTTTGGAGTCTGTAATGATTCCTCCTCCCCATGCATTACCTAGGTTGTCCTTAGAGGCCCCTTTTAAATTGAAAATAAAATAGCCCCTTAATGGTTTGGACTATTTTCTCTAACTCTTATCAACATTAAATCCTATATTTTAAACCTCTTGGTTAATTTTACAATTAAGGAAAATGGAGTTTTAAACTAGTGGCATTGTCTTCGATAGTGAAATCCTTCTAATTATCTATGATTTTTAAACATAATCTAAGGAAAGGAGACTTGGAGTTCCACCTCTTGTAAGAAAAGATACAATCACTCTTGAATTTTCAAACTTCCAAAAACCAATGAGGGAGATCAAGGTACCATAATAAGTAAAGGGAAGGTAGTTTCCAAGGTGGAATCCATTGGGTGATAAGGTCCATAATGGAGTTAGGTTTGACCCAATCCAAATTAAAATTTTGGAGTAGCTCCAAATTCTTTGAATCAAAAGGAAAGGCCATGAAAAGGTGTTGAATTGATTCATTTAAGGATTTACAAATCAAACATATATTAGGGATTATTAGTATAGGCTTAACCAAGTTGTCAGTAGTCAATATTTTATCTTGAGAAGATAACATAAACAATTGTTGACTTTAGTATGAGGTGTTTCATTTATAGATAGGTTTCCAAAAGTCTTAATCATCATCTAAATCTAGATCTATAAGGTAATCAGATTTCATTGAATAGTCCCCACAATATTCTATATGCTAGAGAAGGATGTATTCTTTGGGGAATATGGGGATGTGAAAATGTTGAATCTTAGCATTAAGTACTTAAATCTCCTAAAGAATTTCCATGTTAGTAAACTTCAAATGCATAATTTTTTATTGATAATATCATCCCATTCACACTCAACCAATAGTCTTTTAATTTTGATCCTAAAGAGGATTTGAATGATAATCTTAGATTTTTATAGTGGTACTTAATAAAAATAAGGGACTAGGAGAGTCATGCGTCATCTTAGGACTCAAAATTATCATTTTTTCCAACCAACCATATATTACCTTTCAATAGAAGACTCCTACATCTAGATATGGCTTTCTAGAAAGCCAAGCCATAACTAAGTCCTTCCTATTATATGAATTTATCTTCAATTCTACCTTAAAGATAATTATCCTTAATGATTTAGGTCAAATGTTTGTCCTCCTTCATGACTTTCCAACCTAGTTTGGTAATGAGGGCTTTGTCCACACTTTTAACTTGTTGAATTCTAAGCCCCAATTAGCCTTAGGGAGACCAAATTTATCCCAACAAAAAAGTGGGAATCTAAATTTATATTTTAATCCTCTCAAGTGAAAATTATGTTAGATTTGTTTTATTTTGTCCATAACTTTACTAGGAATATGAAATCAGGACATGAAAAATATTTTTATGTTTTTGATAGAAATTTTGAGTAGCTAAAGTTTCCTTGCTTGTTACCCTTCCATCTTGAAATTTTATTATGAATTATTTACACTAGCAGGTTATAGAGATAAAACTACATTATTATATTAAAATTTATTAACCCAAGGTAGGTGGATTTAAGAATATTGATTCAACAGCCCAAGATTATAAATACTTTCTTCTAGAGGATGACAAGGCTATTTAGGAAGAAAATGTGACTTTTGTTAAAGTTTATGCATTATTTTAAAACAAGATCATGATCCAAGTTTGTGCTTAACACTTTTTTATTCTTAACCAATTCTTGCATTTTTTCTTCAATATGTTAGTTTTCCTTTTGATTTTGAAAGAAAATTATTTTCAACAATTTTGAGGAACACCAACTAGCTTAGGTTGGGGATGTGGGTTTGCTAGAAAACACACTGTTAACTTACATAATATCATGGTTTCATAGGAAAATGCCTTATCTATTGAGCCACATATCCTGCTTGAAAATAATAATAAAGATGAAGTAAATATGGAAAACTAGAACTAGGAAATAGAAACACACAACTAAAGGGTAAACTTAAAACTAAAGGGTAAATCTTAAATAAATAGAAACATGCATGGATAATGTTTTGTGAAAACCTACCTTCACTCTTTGTAAATATTAAAATATTGTCCATTGTATAGAAGTGGGAGGTGACTGACATCTCTGAATGCCAAATAATATGTATTCTCACTTTAGAAATGTCATATATTGAATGGTACCATCCATAGTGAATCAAACTTCCCACAAATTCCTATGGTCATGTTCTATTGTCCCAACATAGGACCAATTATCCTACCTAAAATTCATATTGACAATAATTTTTATCAAATAGTTTTTTGACCTTTTTGATATGTTATAATCTTGTCAATCACTGTGACTCATTATTATATTTATTTTAGATACATGATCATTTTTTATATATCATCTTTGAATTGATCATTATTAATCACTTGATCTAAATTTAAGGTTAGAAATTTTAGAGAAATAGGAATTATTGCATCTATTCCATAAATTATATGTAAAGGAGACATCCTAATTTCTCTCTTAGGTGTTATCTAATCAACCCATATGGCATCATAAAATTTATTATGCCAATTTATCTGATTCTCATCAACCAACTTATGGATGATGGTGGTGATGTTTTTATTTATATATTCTACTTGACCATTACCTTGAGGATAAAGGTCTCATAAGTGTGGAACATAAGTTCCTTACCCATAATAAAAACCAATCAACTTAGCTAAGGAAAAGTTGGAAGAATTATCCATGATAATATTCTAAGGAACTCTAAACCTGACTAATATATTTATTTTATGATATTTCAAACAACCTTAGAAATGTTAGATCTTCTAGGAAAAACTTTTTGCCCACTTAGTGAATTACTTAGTCATTGTCAAAACATTAGTATGTCCTACATTGGAATGGGTATTTAGAGTACTAATTAAGTTAATCCCCATTTATAAAATGGTTCTTCGATGACCACAAGCTAGAGAGGTAATGTTTCAAGCTTAGGTTGACCAAGAAAATATTTACATGCCTAAAATTTATAAACCCATTATTTTACATAATTTAAAAATGTTTTCTATTAATAGTGGGCTTATATAATTTTTAAGGATGTGATTGAAAATAAAAATTATCCTCCATATGCTTTGTCATGAAATACCTCCAAAATTTTATTATGTTGTTCATTTTTTACACACCTCAATAAAATACCATCTAATGAATTCTTAAACAAGGTATTATCCCAAATTACATACCCACACACATTCAAATTTAGAGTTCACTTTTGTTTGATGTTTAAATGAGTTGAGAATTCTCTATATGAGATGAAATGTGCAATATTTGAATACCATTTTTTGAGAGAATTGAGGAAGAAAACCAATGACAACTCTTCCCTTTCTTCCCTTTATGAGTTAGCACCTTAAATGAAAAATTAAAAAAGGCCTTGTCCTCTTACTAAATTGGTGGATTAAATTTCCAAATAATATTATTGAAATTTAGCTATCCAACCACATATTTTTGATCCAATCTCCTACTGGGTAAGAAATGATTTGATAACTAAATCTAGAACCATTACTATGGTGTGTGAATTTAAGATGTGGAACTTGAAGTGTTTCACTACTTTAATGATTTAATATGCATGATTATCAACCAATGACTTTGATTTTGTGATAATTTAGTCTAAAAATCATGAAACCAATATGAGATATTGAAACCCTTCATCATTTTTTCATCAAGATATCAAATAATGTGTAATCAAAAGAATAATATTATGCAATGAAGTCCTTTTAAAAATTTGGGTAGATCAAGATAGGTTATTTAGTGATATCTTATTTTATTTTATTGAAATCTATTTTTACATCATCATTCCACTTTGAATAATTCTTTCTATTCATCATTTGCATAATATGTCTAGTGATTTTACCAAAATCAAGAAAAAATATTTTGTGAAAGTTGAACTTACCGAAGAACAAATGAGTGTTAGGATCAATGGTAGGTAAATATAGTTATTAAATTTTTTTTTACTATTTTTAGAACAATATTGGTAACTTATTCAAAAACTACATGTCCAATAATTTACCTTTAGTTACTATAAATATATACTTTTTAGATTTAAAGATATCCCTTGAGTTTGACATCCTTCAAAGATCATTTCTAGGTGTTCAAAGTTATCCTTTCTCCTATTTGAGAATAATATGATGTCATCTAAGTAAATTAATATGATTTTATTCCTCATGTTTTTGAAATAAAAATCCATTTCTATTTGAATTGTTTCCCATACATTGATGAGAAAGAAAGGCATCCTTTTGTAGGAAAAAGTCCCCCATGGGGTGGTGAATGGTGTTTTGTATTGATATTCTATAGCTACTTCAACTTGATTGTATATTAAAAATCCATACAACATATAAATAATTTCATATCCTAAAAAAAAATTTAAGATTTTATCCATGATTGACAAAGGGTAATTTCTTTGAGTGAGGCTTGATTGATATTGCATAAATCCATGCAAATCCTAACTTATGCATTATTATTTCTGAAAAACATGATGATAGATACCAAAGTTGAATGGTGGATAGGAAATATTATTATGGAATTCAACATATTATTAATCTCTTCATAGTTAGTGCCAAAAATATTGGGGTTGTAATGTAGTAACTTTTATCTAAAAGTATTAATTATAGTTTATAGTCAAATATTGTGTTTGACACTCTTAGGTATGGAATAATTTAGATCAGCAGAACACCAAGTAAATATAAACCTATACAATTTGAAAATAGAGATAAAATTTATAAACTATTATTTAGAACATAATTCTCAAATATTGACATATCTTTGTTCTTCTTTTGTACCAATGTTTACTTTCTTGTACTTGGGTGATCTTTGAGGATCTTATCTTATCTTCTTCTAGAGAAACTAGAAATTTTTGGATATTATTTCATTTTATTTAGAATAAATTATTATCCAATTGATTAGAGTCTTTGTTACATGATCCTAATATTTACACATACTTTTCTTTTGGTATGGAAAATTCTCTATATGCTATTAGACTTCCTTCAAAATATAAAATTGTGAAGTTATTCTTTTATTTCAAGAAAGAGATAATTTGAAAATAAATTTTGAACACTTTCTAGTGTTTTAAATTATCAAGAACAATAGGATAATACACCATATATATGATATATCATTCTTTAATAATTTTTAGATGTGGTATTAAAACATAAGTGGATACAACCATGAATTCAGCCTTGGAAATTTTTAATCCTGGGAAAACATTGATGGAAAAAGATTTGAAAGCTTTGAGGTAGTCTTGGGACCATTTTTTTAGTGCTTGAACCTATGATTATTCACCTAATATTGGCTTTGTATTTTTTTGACAATAAATTTATCATCATCTTGAGTTCTGATATTATATATACCCATTCTTTTACCACTTACAATCCTAGGAGCAATGCTTCATATTGAAAAATATTTTAGGTACATTTAAATTAGAGCTTATATGAAAAAGGAAATATTTATTATTTTTATAAATTAAAACCATGCTAGTACTGTATTTTACAATTGAGAAACTTCCATCAAATTTCAAGGTCTAAATGTCACTGGGATAACCTTCCACAAGTTTAGGAAGTTCAATATTCTTTTCTATCATCATCATATAAGTTTTAGGTCTTGTTTCCTCATATATAATTTCTTACTAAGTATCATTTGATTTCTACATGAAATGTTTGATTTTTGGTTATGGGATAAATTTATTATTAACTCCTTTTATTGAGATCATAGCCTATGTCCAATCTAATTTGATTTCACCTCTAATATCTTTATATAAAGATCAAATCAAAATCACTCCATAGATAGAAGAAATATATACCACTAATATGGTCACTTTGACTCTATTTTGAGTAAAGGTGACCAAAGAAACTTGTGCATCTTCTATTTTTCTAATCAATGGGACTTTATTTCTTTCCATCTTGAAACAATAACCAAATTTTTTAGTACAAGTCAATTCCAATGCATGTGTGACTTTATATGGCATGAAATTTTTAGAGAAAATTGAATTAAATATTAAATTATTTAACCTAAAACCAAAAATAAATATAAAAAAAGGTCCAGGTCTTTTGTTTCTTTGAGAATAAATGGCTACATTATTTTTCAAATCAAAATCAGCCTTTTTGATGTGTTCTCATTGAGAATATGTATTATAACTATTTCTCATGATGAAATTTATTAATATATCCAATTATTAACAAATCACCCTCATGTATTCAATTTTATAAATCTTAACTTATACTTTTTCATATTATAAATTATGTTTAAAGAAGAATTTTCTTCAGGAGGCCTGAACCAATGAGTATCCACCATGTTTTTCCATACACCGGGAGGTATTAGATTTATCAAATCCCTAGAAGGCTTGATTGAGAAAGAAAACTCCAAGTGTAATTACATATATCTAGGTGGTAAAATGATAATAAAATCCTTGAAGGAGTCATAAAAAGGTAAAATTCAAACCCCCTGACCCAATCATAGAGCACCACATGTACCTTGTATACTTAAGTGTCCAATTCATATAGTCATATCTATTATAAATAAGAGTTCCCAACCACATATTTTTATCATAGTAATTAGTTAACCCAACACTCTCCAAGTGACACATAACCACCAAAAAAAAATTCATAGAAACTAGGCATCTACCTATTATGTTCCTCATGATTATAAGCTCAACTAGGGGGAATTGTTATCTAATAGCTAGAAGAGTCCCATCATCACCAAAAAATATCAATGGGGCTTATTTTCAAAGTTTTAAATTAATTATAATTTATAATATGGATAATTTTGGCTCATGTCATTAAAGTTTATTTCATACAACATGATCCCACCAAAGCCATTAATATATAAAATATTTTATATCTACAAAAAGTTGCATCAAGATTAGATTTACCATTATCAAATCCACAACTCTAAATCATTTAGATTCATTTGACTTGATTTCAATCCAAAGCATAAATTATCCCCTTTGATAAATTATATTCCCAAAGATCACACATACAAAAAATATCCACCTCTATTTATAATCCTAGACTAGAACTAGAGTTTTGAGACACCACATTCTTATAGGGTGTCACTTTATTCAAACATTAAAATGTGATTTTCAAAAAAATGAGGACATCCAAAAATTAGACATCAATGATGAAGCTGATGAGGATGATATTCAATACGTAGATGATATTGTCACCTTTAGAGCTTTGGGACCACACAAATTTGTGGCCAAACCAAAAGTATTCCCATGTGTAGAAATTTTCAATAGTGTACTACACATTTCCAAGTGAAATATGTATATCATGTACTTATTGAACATAAATTCAAAATTCAAAATATCTTTAGGCCTATATTTAAAAAATATTAAAACCTATTAGATTACATAGTCACTTATGACAAGGAGGTTATATATTCATAGGTGGGGAATCATAACATTTATGAGGTCCTCAAGGAGTAGGCCGAGCACATAGATAGGTGGGTCAATAAGGAAGAAATTGATTCACACATGATAGGACATTCTAAAAATGATAAAAAAAAATCTACTATTGAATCACTTTTATGAGAAAAATTACATGATTCATAATAATAATTTATGTGTTACCCTAACTAGAATCATAACAAAGGAATATGAAGTCCTAGATTTTAGGAGCATCATCACATTCAACCTCATTCAAGAGGTTAGTAGAGCTCATTTGAGAGGTAATTTCTACATGATGTCTTATATAGTGTATGTTATCTATGCCACCCTAGTATTAAATCAAAATAATTTATCTCCAAGGGTGTCAATGATATATGTGGTTCATGTAGTGTTTTACAAACTCTACATTCACCACTTCCAAAATCACATATAGGACATTTATGACCACTTCTACCCCATTGTGTATCATGAAATCAATGAAAGGCTGATGTCAAGGCTCTCAAAGGAGATCGAACCCATTATTGATTACTATCACTATAGGGATAATACCATAATCAATGTGGAGGGTATTTTAGGGGCTCCTCTCTTACTATGTATAGACCTAGACCACCTTGAAGAGTAATAGAAAAACCTTGTCATTAGACAATGGAATCTTGGGTTTTTACATTGATAGAAGATAAAATCCATACCTAACACTCATCATGGTCATTGGTCACCATGAACACAAGAGTTTGAAATTAATATGAGTAATGGCCCCATACATAGAATCATATAATTTGGGTAATTTTGACAAGTTATAATGGGATTGTTAGGGTATGGTATAGTCTCATGTCAAGAAATACCAGGCATGTATCAATACAACATATCACCATGAGGGCCACTTGGAGGATTAAATTGACTTAAAAATAATAAATTATGTTGATGTGATTAAAAATTAGGAGGTTGTCACCCACTAAATTTTTCAAGATTGAGATCAACCCATGCTCAAAGAAAGGTTGGCTCCTCTACAACCACTTTAAATATGGCCAACCCCTCCATAAAAACATCCACAAATTATTATTTATAATGGCAAAATGATAATGAAGAGACTCTCCTAATAAATCCTAAAATGAGTTTGATATACCCCAAATACTCCACTAACCTTAGAATTCATTCCACCTACACTAGTTCTCCAAGTAAGCTAGCCTTAGGTTACCAATCCCTCCATTTTAGAATCAATCTAAAGCCTAGTCTAGTTAGGGATGATCTTATATATTCCCATGAGATTACTTTTACAATTAATGGTGTTTCCTAAATACTCTTTACAACTCCCTTGGGTTTCTCTATGTAGTCAAAACCCACCCCTAGCATGCTTCATTTTTATCTAATGGTGATAAGTGCCTAGTTCAATTCCTTCCATTTGGCTTCATCCATGTTTAATGTCCTTTGTCTGCCAATTCCTTATATCTGTCTTATAGATAAATTATTGCTTTATTTAACCCATTCATATTCTACACCATCAATAACTCTTAGAACATCCCCATAAGTTAGCTTGACTCCTAGTATAGCCTAAATCCTAATATCTCCCATATTCTTGATAGCCCTAAAGTTATAATAGCCTCATTAGCATTAGTGGATCCTAAAATAATGGTTTCCCTAGTGTTACAACTACTCCAATGGATCATATGACTACTATTATCTTTTTGATATTTACACCTACCACATCACCATGCCTAGTAGTAGTCAAACAACTCCCACAAGATCCATCTAGGATAAATTCAACTAAAATATCCTCAACATAACCAAAACCAAAGAAGAGACCTATTAAAAGACAAAATTTGATTGAACCTAGGTAATATATGCCACCCCTAGTTGAATTTTTAGATCTTTATTTCCCTTATCAATCACACTAAGCTCTAAATAATTTGGTTTTAACCAACCAATATCTCTCTTTATGTTAGATATGTATCTCTTAGGAATAATTAATCTCCAAGTCTTCATGACCCCAAACCAATTAAGTTATCACCTATTTGATTGGGATTCTCGTTTACTAAAATCCTCCCTTTGATCCCATGTAATCTCCCACAACCTTCATTCTATTTCACCCTCCACATTCATCCCTTTCTCCTCTACCCATGCCTCCACCTTCTAATTTTGTTTCCACCACCACTGTTGTGTCATTATCTACAATTTTGGGGACCATGGTCAAGAAAGTATGGATAGGTCCCATAAAATATTTAGGTGCAAAAATAAAATAAATGATCTATCATGGGGACTTAAACATATAAATGGGGTTTGATAGGGACTCATGTCATATGTATAGGGTGATGATGCAAACCCTCACACATGATGGAGATCTATTATCTGGAGAAAAAAGTAGGACCTCTTCTCCCTCAAAAGAGAGTAACTCAACATGGGAAGATAATTCTTGGGAGAAGAAAAATTGATAAGAAAGATGCATAAGATATTCTTTGAATATTCATGCATTATATATGAATTTTTTGGCAAATGTATTTTGCTTTATCCTCTAAACTTGTGAAAGGATAGAAGATGAATAATCTCCTCATTTTTGTGTCAACATATGAAGAATAATATGAATAGTCAAGAACTGTAGTGACTATAAATATGTATTCTTGTATGAAGAAGTTGATGATCATTTACTGAGATCAATATAGACTTTTTGGTTCATGGTTACCTATCAAATTTATTATGTTAATCTTTATTTGTATTATCATTTTTAATGCTTTGGTATTATCTATATTAACATAATATTAATGCTCTATATACTTAAATAACTCTTGTTTAATCTTATTTTCTTCCTATCGCATGATCAATCACTTTTGTCATGCTTCTAGTTAACACAAATTCATTGCACTATCATACGGAGACTAATAAAACTTAGCTATCCTCATCCTTAGCATATTCTATTGAATTAAGAACCTTTTATAAAAATGGTGTGATGAGTGATGAGCCCTATAAAATTTATTTTTATTATGTCCATATATTGTACTCATCTTGCTTGTTTACCATACTTTTGAACACTTTTCCATATAGTTCCCTACTTTCATAAACCATATAGAATTATGTTTTAAAACTCTTTTGAATAGTTAGACTTATGTATTGAAACTAAATATATTATGGTTGTCTATTTATTTAGGATGATTTTTCTATAAATTTATTTTTAAGATGTTTTGGAGAAATAGGTATATAACATAGAGCATCTTGTAGCAAAGGAATATCATTTCATAGACCATTCTATAGCCACTACATGACCAAATCTGTGAATGAATAGATTTTGATTCTCTTTCAACCAAATTGTATAAATGAATCTAAAATACATACACCTCAATAAGTGGTTGAATAATTAAATAGCCTTATTCATCATACAACAAAGTCACAAGATTCATAGGAAGGACGTCTTCAGTGAAAGGAACTAATTTTAGTTATCCCAATTTGAATGTATCTTAGAATATATATATATATATATATATATATATATATATATATATATATATATGTATATATATATATAATTTTAAATAAAATAATCTCCTCTATTATATATAAATATGTATCAGTAGAGTTGAGAGATATATAGAAAATAGTATATGTTGAATAGAGGTTGTCAGAAGTATATTGTGTTAAGTAATTATGATTATAACTTCATGAAGTAATTCAATATTTCAGTTTTGATTAATATTATTGAGAAATTATAAGTTTAATTTAGTTTTGTAAAAGTTTTGAAGTTGAAGTTGGAAGGAGGAATGGCCCCTTTGGAAGGTTGTAGCAACAATCCAACCTATTTGTTTAGCTAAGCATGTTATTTGATTTCCTTAAGCATTGTGTGTTTCATTTATGAGTTGTGTAAATCAAAGTATTTATTAAATTAAATAAGGTAAGCTTCCATGCATAATAATTTATTTTAACATACTTTGTTTATGTTTCATTTCAAGCATTTCATTTACTGCACTTCAACATCTTAGATACAATTAGTAAAATGTCAAATTAGAGATTGAGTGTGCACATATAGTGGCATCATCCTATCAAGTCTACATTCCTAGGTTGAAATTTAAATGAGGTATAAGGTATATATCCATGGTTACTCTCCTTATTAATTTTGATCAAGAGAATTATATTTTATTGTGAATTAGCCACTAGTCATTTTTGGTGTCATTGTTGGGGAAGGATGTTACACACTTGTAATATTCAATATTGATAGAAATTGTTTTTGGATGTTTATTGTTGTTTTTCCAAATATTTTTATTTTTATAGATTAAATATTTCTTGATTTCATAGTTTAAATTTCCCTTTTTTCAAGTAGGAAAGTGGAAATTTCAAAAACCCCATATTACTAACCCTGTAGAAGCAGGGTAGGCAAAAAGTAAAAAGTAAAAAAACATTGGCTAAGGTATGTAAATATAAGTGGAATATGTAGGAATATTTTTTCCTAAATAATCAAACATTTATATAAGATCATAAATCCATCCTATAGTAACTAAGGAACATGAAGGAATTCCTAAAGATTACTCACAATTGTGAATAGAAGAGGTAGAGAAAGAAGAAAGTTTTGGCTAGACTGGTAGCACAAGATTAAGATATTTAAGAGGTTTATACCCATAAGATAGAACCACAAGCACCACCTTTGATAATTCCCACCTTATCACCTCATACTCAAGAATCTGAAGTTCACTTCCCTCCATCACCCAGATTGCTTGTTGAGGCATTCAAAGCTATTATTGCCCCTAGAAGAAACATCATGCCAATATAATATTCAAATTTAGAGAGACTCTATACCAAGACACTATAAAAATATTATAAAACCTCCACACCATCCCCATTTTATAGGAATCCATACATTCCTAAGGAAAAAAGATAAAGTCTCCATCTTCTATACCCTAGGAAATAAAAGAATTGATAAGAATTTTGAGTGTTGGGTAGAAACAACTTCCCATATACCAACAGAAAGAGTATTCATGGGGGATAAACAAGAAGAAAACACTACAAATGAGTCTAATACTTTTAAATTTCCTATCCTTACTCTTAAATAAAATGCATCCATGAAGAATATCCCTCACTTTGCCCTCCCTCCCTTTAGAGGAAAAGTGTCTGAGGATCCATATACATTTATTTTTAAGTTCAACATCTTATGTTGTAGCTATGATTATAACCAAGATGATAAAAAAATCAAACTATCTCCATAAACACTCAAATATGTAGTACATTGATGGTTCATGGGACTAGGAAAGGATGCCATTTCTACTTGGGAAGAAATGGAGAAGTTTCTAATGAAATATTAAGACTATTGTAGGGGTAGAGACTATAGGAGAGATGACATTTCTGAATGACACAAGCTGATGATGATTCATTGGAAGAGTATATGGAAAGATTTCTATTTAGCTTTAAAAAATCTAAGAAAATTATAATGGACAAGGAAACAGTCAAGTTGATATTCTTGAAAGGAATTAGAGATGATTATCTAGAAGCACTAGATCTAATGTCTGGTGGTGATGTTTCTACACTATCATTTGATGAACTAATAATTTTATGTATGAACTACTCCAGATCAACCATGAACAAAAGTAGGGGTAGAACCCTTCCTATAACATCTACTATAGGACTATCTAAAGGTGAATTTAGAAACTTTACCTAGGACATGAAGCAAGACATCATTAGTCACCCTACTACATAGCTTGATACATTACATACATGGACAAATCAAGAAGAAATTGAGAAATATTTATCCACCTATTACCCTAAATGCATAAAGAATAAGGTAGACTACACATGCTATTCCATGAAAGCTAAGGTAGACAGTATCATAGAGAAAAATATTGAGATAGTAGAGATACATGCCATAAAAGAAGATGAGATCCAAGTGTTTTTTGTGGCTCAATGGAAACCATAGGTACAAAGACTAGGTATGCCATCAAACTCTATGTTTACAAATTCTCAATTCTTAAATAATACTCAATACGGTTCTTGGATTATTATATCTAATCCAAATTAGTCAAAAACAAATTGATAGCTACCCTAGAATTAGTTATGGATGCAACAGAATGGATAACTACCTCAAAAGGGATAATTCTAAAATTAGAAATGGCTTTACCCCTCTAAACCATGGTAATAGTATTAGAAAGGAAATTAAGGCTTTCCCTAACAAATGTAATAACCACAACAACATGCCATAATGACAAACACTTAGTAGTCTATTTGAACCACTCAATTACCCACTCAACCCATCCCTAATCATACCAATAAGTTGGTTAAACCAACATAATCCACTAAAATAATGCAATATCCAACATACACCTTGGATATTAATCAAGTTAAACCTCATTTAGGTCATGTTCTCCCATAACCCACCTTAACCATAATCATAGAACACATTGAACCAACTTCATTTCATTCTAACCTACAACCACTCATAGCTAATATTGAGCCAAGTCCATCAAAAAATAAAAAATAAACTGGCAATCCTCTTTTTCCATAGAGATTATATATATCACATCCTAAAGCAGAGCTTGAATTCAATATTTTAGGAATAACTCAAGAATGTGTGCATCAAAATCACACTCTTTCAAGTAATAAAAGATGCTCTTATTTAAAACAAAGCTGTTAGAGAGCTATGTTTGAGAAAACCAAGAAGAAAGAAGAAGGATCCTAAAATATTCCAGGTCATTGGCCAATTAGTAGATATTATGTTGGGAAATATAGCTTCCCCAAAACATTATAATCTGAAAAGCCCTATAGTTAATGTTAGCATCCATGGCCAACCCATCTCCAATACTTTAAATGACCTAGGTACAACCATTAACATAATGACCATGGAGACCATGCAATAATTAAAGCTTACCACTCTCCATCCAACACCTACCATCCTCTATATGGTTGACAAATCAATTGTTAAGCCTAAAGGAATTATTGAGGATATTATTATCATTTTGGATTATTGGAATTATCTAGTAGACTTTATTATCCTATAGCTAAAGAGGAATTTGGGGGGTTATCCTCTCATCCTTGGTTACCCATGGTTGGCTATCACCGATGGCTTTATTTGATGCAGGTTAGGTAAAATGCTAATTTCCAATGGAAATGAAACCAAGATATTGGTGTTATATCCACCAACTCAACCTTCCCTGAATGATGTACCAATCCCTTGGATTGATCACCTTAAATAATTTTTATCTTTATAGACTTTATGCATAACTGACCAAAGTATAACTATATAGGTTGAATAAGAAGACACTATCCTTACTATTATCTTTCAAAACACCTATCAATAGGATCCTATAACCACCAACATGTTGGAATGTACACCATGCCCTCTTAAAAATACGTTTCCTAAGAACGGTTTTGTTGAAACTACAAGAGATATTTGGACATTCCATCAATTAATTCCCCATCAATGAAATTATGCTCCTTTTATTTCCAATGTATAGACCATGCTTTTTTTAACAAAGCAAGTAGACATCCTCCCAAACCAATCTCTCAACATCAACACTTCTTTAACACCCCAACAAGAAAGTTAGTTACTTATAATGATAAGAAGGCACACAATAGAATTTTCTTAGGATTACCATGACATGAGAGGATTACCACTAGATTTATGCACACATCACATTTACATTAAATAAGAATTCAAACTTATTTGCCAACCCCATTGATGAATAAATCTTACAGTCAAAGACATTGTCAAAATTGAGTTAAAAAACTCTTCAATGCAGGATTTGTTTATCCTATCTCAAATAGGTAGTGGGTCTTTCCCCTGGTCATTATCCTTAAAAAAAGGGGGTAAATGGCATATTTGTGTTGACTACCAATATTTGAATGGTTCTACCAGTAAGGATCAATTTCCCCTTCCATTTATTGATCAAGTATTAGATATGTTAGAAAGCAAGAAGTACTTTTCATTCTTAGATGGCTATAGTGGTTATAATCAAATATGAATTGCCCCACAAGACCAAGATAAAACCACTTTTACTTGCCCTTGGAGAACCTATGCCTATGTCATATTTTCATTTGGTCTTTTCAATGCCCCAACTACTTTTTAATGGGCTGTGCTGAGCATATTTTTTGATCTCTCCTATGACTGTGTTGAAATATACATGGATAATTTCATCATCTATGGGTAGACATTCGAAGAAACACTAACCAACTTAGAGAAAGTCCTTCAATGCTATTATGACCTTTAATTATCTTTGAGCAATGAAAAGTGTTACATGCTTATGGCTAAATAAATTATGTTGGGACAGCACATATCCCATAATAAAATTCAACTTGACCTAGCATAGATGATTATTACCAAGGATCTACCCACACCAAAGATGTAGAAAGATGTTAGAAGTTTTTTAGGACATATTGGTTATTATAGATGATTCATCAAAGATTTAAGTAAAATTTCCATGATTACTAAAGATGTTGAATTTACATGGATTGATGATTATCAAATTGCCTTTCAAAAACTAAAAAACTTTCTCATAACAACTCTTATTCTGAGAGGTCCTGATTGGATGAAGCATTTTCACATTCATAAAGATGCATCTAAAACCACTTTAGGAGTTATCCTTGGTGAAAAAAATGAATCTTTGAGCTATGTAGTCTATTTTATCAGTAAGAATCTTTAAGGGGCTGAACTTAACTATAATGTAATGGAGAAGGAATTTATGTCCATCATCTATGCCATCAATAAATTTTAACACTACATTAGAGGTTATCAAGTACTTACCCACATCAATCATGCAACAATAAGATATTTAATGAATAATCCTTACATAATAGGTAGGATAATTCATTGGTTGCTTTTGCTATAAGAATTTTATATCACCATTATGGATATACCAAGTATGGATAATGTAGTATTATATTCTATATCTCCATTAAAAAATAATGAGCATAGTCCTATTGTTGATGATTTTTTCTTAATGAACATTTATTTTCCATAACAATTAAATCTCCTTGGTTCATAGATATTGCTAACTATCTTTCTATACGATCAATACCACAACATTTCTCACCTAGGGAAAATAACACCTAATCTAAAAGAGAAGGCAATTTTCCTATATCGGAGGATATATCTTTATCACTAGACTGAATTTATTTATGATAAGATGTATCCAAGAAGATGAAGCTTATGATATTCTCAAAGGCCACCATGATCAGCACTATGGGAGTCATTTTTCTATCAAATAGACTACCATAAAAGTACTCACTACTATATATTATTGTCCTTCTTTGCATAAGGATGACATGATGTACACCTACAAATGTGATCAATGGTAGCATATGGGAAATCCCACTCATTATAATGAAATGCCATTACAATCATAATTGGTTCTTGAACCCTTTGATAAATGGGGATTTGATTTTGTAGGTCTCATTGATCATAAATCTAGTAAGGAATACATACTAGTGTGCACTGATTATATCACCAAATGACCAAAAGTCAAAGCCTTAACCCATGCTTGAGATGAGAAGGTAACTAAATTAATTTATGAAGAAATATTTACCCACTATGGAGTTCCAAGAGAGATCATCATAGACCAAGGGCCACAATTCACATTAGACCTAAAAGTTGCCCTGATAAAAGAATATGAAATCAGACACAAGAAATATACCCCCTACCATCCTCAATAAAATGGTCACATAAAAGTGACAAACCAATAATTTTAAAATATCCTCACTAAAACTATCATCTTACATACAAAAATTGGTCAACTCATCTTCTAGAAGCAGTTTGAGATTATAAAATCACTTATAAAACTACAACTAGTTTCACTCCATATAAACTAATTTATGGTAAAAATCATATTATGTCCATTGAGTTTGAACATAATACATTAAATATAACACTTGATTTGGGCTTATATATTTCTCAAGATCAACAAGACAAGATCATGCAACTGAATGCAATTGATGAACTTAGAAAGGAAGCACTTCATCATACTAAAATAGTATAAAAACAATATGTAGAATGACATGATAGGAACATCAAGACTAATAATTTCCAACCAGGAGACTAGGCACTTCTTTTTGACTATAAATACAAGGATCATAAAGGAAATTTTTAGTCTAAATGACTTGGGCCTTATAAGATCGAATAAGTTTTTGACAATGGAGTTGTAAAGCTCATGACCATTACCTCTATTTAGTTCTAACTACTTATTAATGGCCACAAGATCAAACTATACATGAAACCATTTTACAAAGAAACTCTCACTTGCCAACTTCTTGAAGAACAACATCCATCTCTTCTTCATGAAGTAAATCAACCTATTCCTATAGCTGAAAGGTATTTCTATCAACTCTTTTCTAATATTTTCCAAAAGTAATAAAGCTTCCTATTTAAAGAACAATTCATTCCTAATGGCTTAGTTTAGGCTAAATAAAATCCTAGCCTCTATATTCTTTTGATTTTATTTGGGTTCAAACCACAAAATTTACCAAAAAATAAATAGAAAATCTAGTAATGAAAACCTTCTAGCATTACTGATATTGTTGTCTAAGAAAACCAGGTCACTAGCTAATCAACATTCATTAAAAAAATTTAAAAGATAAAATCAAATACTACAATAAAAATGTTTTATTGTCCCTTATTTTCTTTTAGATTCATTCCCTTGGAGAAAAAATATATTTTCTTTCTTGCTAAGGTGAGAAACTTGTTGCTACATGATAAAAACTTACTACTGTAGGAGAACACTTACTGCTCCAAGAAGCATATATTTCTATAGGATGTATTCCTACCTCCATCTTACCCCAATAATTTTATCCAACTCAAATGATAATGTATGCCACCATCGCCACTTCACATCATCATTTGCATATTTATGAAATGTATTTCTATAGGTGATATGGTAATTATTTTATATTTATTTTCTATTATACATTTTAATTATTTATAAAAGATGATAAGACTTAATGCTATTAATGTGTGACCATATCCTATACTTATCATGCCCAATTACCATCTCTTTTATTGTTGTGACCATTAACACAATTTCTACTACTACCCCTTACTCTTACCATGAGTCTTTTGTGTATGTCAGCTTTGTCCCTCAAGGACAAGTGACATATAAGTCAGGGAAAGATTTTTCATTAATTCAAAAGGATTATTTCACCTTTAGTTTCAAAATTCATAAATCATTATACCATTACCCAAAAACCTTATTGAAAACACCTAGACCTATAATTCACATAATATGGGAGGTAATTTGTTGAAACATGAATAACTGGATATCAACCCCTTAACCAACAACCCAAAAATCTTAGCCTTGTTCTAGAATATAAGATGGGTGTAGTATTTTGAAAACATACAAGCCCTAAATGAAGGAATTGAGGAGGAATTTTTTGGCACATTAAATAATAGATTATCTATGGTAAAAGGGATGGAATTAAAACTAACAAAAACCATCGATAGAGTAACAAGACTGCCTAGAATAGGGGAGTAATGGTAAGACAAATATGATTATGAGGCTGGGAGATGAAAGTTTAGAAGAGTAAATGAGTGCCTAGAAATCTTAAAGCGTAGCATCACGAGGTTGTCTCTACTAAGACTATGGGTTAAGGATGTTGAGTTAATCTCCATATATTTCACTTTTAAACGAAGTTATTCTATGTTGCATTTCCTACAATTCAAGTTCCTGAATCATTTGTAACATGGAATGGAGATAAACATTCCCAACTTTTTGATTCACATAATCACAAAAATGTTGAAAGCTTTTCAAAAAGGTAATTCTAAAGCTCTTTTCCACCATTGTCTCATCTAATTATTTATTCAAGACTATCTAAATAGAACTAGACCCAACATCAATTCGGAGAAATTTCTCTAAGTACCAAGAAATGAAGAGACTAATATAGAAGGAAATGAATTATAAGAAGAATTTTAGGTTGAAGAAAAAATATCAAAAAAATAAGCCCCCCATGTAGAACCATAATAAACTATAGTAAAAAAACTTCCTATAGCCACACAAGAACTTGCAATAAACACTGATGAAGGGACTTCCAGGAGTAGGGAATCTAGAAGGAAGAGGAAGAAACTCATTCTCTAGCCTGATTTAGATGAGTCTAAGGAGAAACTTTCACTTTCTTCCAATAAGATCAAGGTAACCCCTACTCCTTGTAGATCTCCTAGATTGAGGAGAAAGATGAGAACTAGACTTTCTTCTATTATTCAAATAAATGAATAATCTAGGGAAGAATAGACTACTAGTAGTAATGAATCTGTAAAGACTACAATAGATAGGGAAGAATGTTCTCTAGTATTCCACTAGGAAGAAGAATAACAATTTGATCATAGTTTTGAAGAATTCCATGAGGAGTCAACACAAGAAGTAGAATAAATTGAGTAGAGTTTTGAAGAATTACATTAGGAAGAAGAACAAGTTAATCATAGTTTTGAAGAACTATATGAGGAACCAATACAATAAGAGTTACATGAGGAACCCATGTAGGAAGAAGCTAAATAATTGGAGTAACCTACTATAGTACAAGTGGAATTTTCCACTCTTGAGTAAGCCTTACAAGAAATTGAGAAACTAAATAAGTAGCTACAAGATCAATCTAGTGTAGGTTTGGATGCACTTACTAGAGTAGCTTGTTAGATACAATCCTCAGCCAAAGATCATCTTACAACTAGCATTCCAAACCTTTTATAGAGGTTAATCAACAAGAGGAACATAAAGCTACCCCTAAGGTCAGGTATCACTCCTATTTTTTAATATATTCTAAACTATTGAATTATATGGATAATTAATTTAAATATTTGAAGGAACTAAGGAATGAAAATAGGAAATTGAAAGAGAAAAATAATTTAAAGGAGGAGAGGATCACCAAACTAAAATAAAAAGTTGAGGACATGGCTGGTATAACACAAGAACTCCTTAATTATAGGCTTCCTACAAAAGTTTATTCAGTTCATCTTGAAGAATAATGGCACAAGTTCATATTTATTAGAATTTAGTGTGATATGCCCCACAAAGTTATTGATCCCCTTTTATTCTTTACTATTTATAAATTAAGTTCATAGGAAGAACAAACACAATTGTACAAGTTTTACCTACATAATTATGTTGTTTTTTATGATAGAGAATGGAATCCCAATCTATATGTTAGAGATATCCAATTGTAATAATTTTCATCATATTTGTTAAATGAATAAAAAAGAGAAAGAGAAATAGTAGAATATAAGACAAAATGAAATGAAATCTAGTTACTTATTAAGGGTGAAACAATGGCACCTGATGTTGTATTAGTTGAATAGGACAATATCATGTTAAATAAATAAGTTAGAACTTGGTTTTGACATAAATATGATGAGGTTCAAGTGTTTTATTTGAGATTGAGAACTTATGTTGGTACTTCAACAAAAGAGTCATGTAATAAATGCTAGAATGAGCTCATTAGTATATAAAATAATATGGATCCCTCTTCCCCTTTTAATTTAAATGTAGCATTTAATAGGACCACAAAATACATTCTTCTTATAGGTGATATAGGATTCAAATTACTAAACCTAAAGTTCTAGTCACCCCTATTTTGGTATCATGTTCTAGACCAGTAGGACAAAATCTTGGTAGATGAAGCTTGAGAAGACAAAAGTTAGAAAATATTTGAGTAGAGATGGGGTTTTTATTCTTAATTTACCAAGGGCATTGTAGAACACATGGATTTTAGAGTTCTTTTTACACTAGGAATGAATAATTATGGTGCTCAAAGATGAGAATGATCTTAAGTTGGGGGGTATGATGAGCCCCATAAATGTATTGTTATTATGTCCATCTATTGTACTTATCTTGCTTGTTTACCATGATTTTGAACACTTATCCATATAGTTCCCTACTTTCATAAACCATGTAGAAGTGTGTTTTCAAACTCTTTTGAATAGTTAGATTTATGTATTGAAATTAAATATATGATAGTTGTCTATTGCTTTAGGATGTTTTTTCTGTAAATGTGTTTGAAGATGTTTTGGAGAAATAGGTATTTAGCACAAAGCATCCTGTATCAAAGTAATCTCATTTCATAGACCATCCTATAACCACTTCATGACCAAAGTTGTGGATGAATATATTTTGATTCTCTTTCAACTGACTCATAGATATGACTCTAACCTTTCTATAGCTCAACAAGGAAGTGGTTAAAGAATGAGATAATGTTTTTAATCTTACAACAAAGTCACAAGATTCATAGGAAGGACGTCTTTAGTGAAAGGAACTAATTTTAGTTATCCCAATTTAAATGTAGCTTATAATAGAATGTATATATATTTTTTGTATAAAATAATCTCCTCTAAAATATATAAATATGTATCAATAGAGTTGAGAGATATATAGAAAATATTATATGTTGAATAGAGTTTGTCAAAAGTATATTGTGTCAAGCAATTGTGATTGTAACCTCATTTAGAAATTCTTTGATGCACTTTTGATTAATATGAATGATCAATTCTGAGTTCACTTTAGTGTTGTAAAAGGAAGGGCTGAAGATAAAGTTGGAAGGAGGAAGGGCCCCCTTTTGAAGGTTGTAAAAATAATCTAACCTATTTGTCTAGTTAAGCATGTTATTTGATTTTCTTGAGCATTGTGTTTAATTTTTTTAGTTGTGTAATTTATATTCTTACTTAAATTTAATTAGGGAAGCTTCCATGCATAAGCATTTATTTTACCATACATTTTTTATGCTTCATTTCAAGCATTTAATTTACTTCACTTCAACATCTTAGATATAATTAGTAGAATGTCAAATTAGAGATTGAGCGTGCACATATAATGACATCATCCTATCAATTTTAAGTCCCTAAGTTGACATTTAAATGAGGGAGAAGGTATATATCCATGCTTACTCTCCTTGTTTATTTTGATCAAGAGAATTATATCTGATTGTGAATTAGCTACTAGTCAATGAGCATGGAACCATTTATTTTATAGAAATATATTATAATATGGATACTAAAACAATGAGATATTGAAGCCTGGTTAGACTAGAAAATAAGGCACTTCACAGAAGAAGAATCCAAAAGGATGGGTCTCACTATGAGTGAAATCATTCAAGAACATATATATGGTGAAATATATGAATTTTTTTAATGCAAACTACCTAAATCTATAGTTAATTGGTTGAGAATATTGGAGTACTACTAATTCCATCCTCGAGTGGAAGAGACCATTACTTAGACTGAAGAAAAGATAGACTAGTTAGTGAAACTATAAATTGATTAGATAAGAGTGATAGATTATTGGGCTGTAACCACTATATATAGATAAACTAATAAATTCATAGTACAAGGCTATATATAATTCAAAGCTATGTATGACTACTTCATCTAAGAAATCAAAGGAAAATTTTTACATCAACTACCTCTTTTGTTAAATATGTTAGTGATGGAAAAGGCCATGGTGCCTATTCTATCTAGTATGGAGTAGTCACTTTGGGTGTATAGGGATGTGTGTACATGATGGTGAATGATGGATATATGAGTGAATATATTTTAATCCTAAATCTAAAATGGAGATGTGAGGGAATAAGGGTTAGATTAAAACTCTAGATTTAGAGAGGGAACTAAGACAACAAAATAGATGGAATAAACATATGAATACCCAAGTAGCTATGAATAAAATTAAGAATAGTAATAGAGTAGATGATGATCGAGTACACAAAATTGATAAGTGAGGTGATGAGAGAAGGTTAAATAAAGATAATGATTTTGTATGGTAGCAAAAAGAATGAAAATATGAAGAGAAAGTAGAAGAATAAATGCACGAAGAGGAATATGAGAGTAGTTTAAGGGTATAACAAATAGAAGATAAAAGTAGTGCATAATTAAAAGAAAGGGTATTGATATAATAATAATAATTACAAAGATAAATATAAATTTGCCACATTTTAATCACATGCTCAAGTGCAGTAGAGAAAGAATTCAAGGGAAAGGATTATTCACCAAAAGTGTATGCATCCCTGCAACGCAATCTTATACATCATAGTAGAAGTTTTTATCTAGCTAAGCAAGAGGAGAAGACTTTTTAATAATCATTTTTAGATCATGTGAACTATTAGGGTATGAATATTAAAAAAATAAAGTAGTGTATAACTACAAGAAAGGGTATTAATAGAAGAAGTATTAAAAAGAGAAATATAAATTAGTCACATTTTAATCACATGCTCAAGTGTAGTAGAGAAAGAATTCATGGGAAATGATTATTCACCAAAAGTGTATGCATCCCTATAACCCAATATTATATATCCTAATAAAAGGTTTTAGCCAATCGAGTAGGAGGAGAAGAGTTAGGAATAATAATTTTTAGATCATGTGAACTATTAGGGCATGAATATTTAAAAAATTCAATTAGGAATAATTTAAATTAGATAGGATTAGGTGAAGTTAAACAAAAACAACAAGGAAGTACAGACAAGTAGAGTATGCATTAAAATTCCTCTAGTGCATAGAGTAGTATGTAGGTAGGAACACTTAGGATGAAATCTCCACCTTATATAATAGTTGAATAAAATACTATGTTATACCAATCACTATGATGAATCAATCAAGTGGATTCTTAAATTTGGCCATCTATGATGGGTCTACAGACCCTAAATAGTACCTTCTAACTTGTAAAATGAAATGGTGAGTTAAGGGTGTTATAGATAAAATTTTATAAAAGTGTGAATTAATAAGGGCTCTAGATAAGAGAGCATTGGAGTTCATATAAAAAACATATATACAATAGGTAAGTCTCAAATACATGTAAGATTGGTTCATCATTGAATTTAAGATTAAGAAATGTACTAGCTAGATAATACAACACCTCAAAGAGATAAGGCAAATGTTTGGAGAGTTAGTCTATGATTATGATCATAAATTTTTTAATGTAATGAACAAAGTATAATTATCTTTGAAAGATAAAGATAAGGTAACATGGTTTATTTAACTACTAAGATGTAGGATTTGGTTTGTCACTGCATAATCATAATGCAAGACAAAAGTAGATGCTAAAACTGCTATATTATAGGTAGAATAGATTAAATAATATATAGAAGCTCCTATTACTAACTATAAATTTGAAAACACATTATATTCTTTCATGAAAATAATGGAGTAGTATCAAAAAATAGAAAAACCCAAATTGAGCCTTTGGTGTACAGAGTGTAGAAAAGGACACCACCAAAATGATTATCCTAAAGTAAATATAGAATTTTGAAAACTTTGCCAAGTAGTAGGGCATGCCAAGATACAATGTCACCTACTGCAACAATATATAAAAAATCCTTAGAATCTATATAATAATTTATACAAATCAACTATTTATGATAAGAATAATTTTAGAGATTTGTAGGAACTTAAAGAGGGTATCTCTAAAAATGTGTTTGCTATTATAGAAAACAAATCTCCTTGGTGAAGCAAACAATCCCAAGTTTAGAGGTTGATGAGAATTGTGCAACCTAAATGGGTCCATATTGCATTCCAAGTTCACCATAGTACCAACCTCATATCCTAGCTAGATGGACCCCTTATTCACTATGATGGATACCCCATCCCCTTAATACTAATATATAGCACCTTAGAGTTCACCCATAATATAGTCACAATAATTGACTTAGACTCCACCATCTATGCAACAACAATTTAGTATGGGAGACAATAATCATCATTACCAACATTGGAATTCTATGCATCTATAAGGAGGATACCAAGATGGATATCAATCTAATAGAGGAGGAGGTCAAGGTGGTTACAAGGGAGGATAACAAGGTGGTAGAGGAAACAACTATCAATGGCCTCCTATACAATGCTATCTATGTGGAGAGTACAATCATGTCCAAAGAAATTTCACAATGAATTTGTAGAGATAATCATATAGATTCTCTGATCTACATGATACAAAATATTTCCCTACTCTAGAGAAGTAGAGGAAGGAAAAAGCTATCCAAAATGTAAACATGGTAAGTGCAGAACCTAAATAAAATGCCTTTCTAAATGCTGTGACATGGTAACAACATGAATAAAAAGGATTGCCTTCAGTTGAGATGCCTCAGAATAAGGTAATCAAAAAGGTTAGACAAGACAAATACCAAAATCTAACTATAGAAAAGAGTCTTATGAAAAAAATTGCATAATTATTGAAAAACATTCAACAATAAGAAAATATTAATGGTGATGTTATAGCAATTGATACAAAAATTTATGGTCAAATTATGCACATCATATGATAAGACAAAGTTGTCACTACACTAATGGATCTACTGAAACTTTTGAGTACTCTACATAATGAAGACACATCATAGAACATCATGAACCTATTACATAATCTTTTGGAATGTGTATAATCTAGCCAACAAAAGATAGAAAAATTAGTCTAGTATGTCAAGATAAATAAACCATGAGATGTTGATCTATGAATTGATATTGAGGTTGTAAGATATGAAATCCCAAATGTTGTCTATGATTTTGGTAGCATAGTAAACATGATTCCAAAATCCATATGGGAAGTGATTGGATGACTAGATCTTAGCTATAATAGCCCAATAACTCTAAGCTTGGTTGACTACAAAAAGTTGAGCCTATTGGCATATTGGATTATGTTAAGATAAAATTCATGGACTTGTCTCTATGAGGAGACTTTGAGGTCATAGACTTGAAGACTTTGGTAATACACTACCCTACCCTGATAGGAAAAATGGGCATATGATGGTCAGATGACTATCAAGATAGTAGACAACTAGCTTGAGGCACATCAAGGAGATAAGGTTGTGGGAATTCCCCTCAACAGAGTGCACAAACAATACATAATTCCTAATGAACAAGACTCTCCACATGTTCCATAAGAAACTAGCTAGATAAAGGTCAATATTGAGGAGAATCCAAATGATTTGTGTCTAATACAATGAAACATCCTATACCAATAGACCAAACCTCAACTACAATCATTGATCACTAAGCAATTGAATACATTAAAATAATGGAGACTAAAACCTATAGTGACATAGCTGGTTGTAATTAAATTTCTTATCGATGACTGCACCTCCATGTCTACAAAATCTCCCACTCACTTAGAAGTTGATTTCCTATATCAAACTAGTGATCACATGTAGGACTATATAGAACCAACAAAGGAAGTCATAGTTACCTAAGAAGTAGTCTCATCTATTAATGGTGATTCAAATACTCATCTCCTTAACTAGGCCCGTAATAACCATGAACATTGACCCATAAGGATGGCCTTTGCACACAAACATCAACTACCTATATATTATGTAATGGAAGATATAAATAATTTTATTTTACATCTAAAAGTACACATTCTGACTATCAATCAGTGGGTTGGCACACTAAACTATTATCTAAATGGAGTTGTTATAACCTGGTGGGCAACTCATCAAGATAATCAACATGATTAGGATGATGCTTGTGAACTCATGATCAATATATTTTAGTTTCCATAATTTATTCACACTAACTAGGCATTTTTTAAAGATGGTGAGTTCCCTAAGATTCATGTACATAAATGTGATGAAGTTTGGAATGAATAAAATGTGGCACCCAAGTATTGGGTTCACATTTTCAAATATACACTAGCTTCACTCCCTACAATATGGTAAATACATTAGGAGAATAGGACAGAAACCAAGCATTTGGCACAAGTGTAGAGTGATTTCATACAAACTTTTATCTTTGAAGATGAAAATCCTTTAGTCCATAACACATTCTAGAAACTCAAGTAATTTATATGCCATGGGTGCATGAAAGATGTGAGCTCCACAATAGAATCAACTTCACATAAAAATGTAGCCCCTGATCTTAATTCAACACTTCAAAGGTATAAAGTTGCTGAGATTGAAGAATAATATTTAGTGCAACCTTATCACAAAATCCAATATGAGGTAGAAGACAAGGAAGATTTGATTTTGATGTTGATTTGGATTTGAATGATTTATTTGGACCTGAGCATCCTATATAACCATTCAAGGACACTGACATAGTGCTAACTAAAGAATATAAGTTTCACGACACCCAAATATTGGAGAAGGAAGGGCAAACGAAGATCTAGTAATCAATGGATGAATGAAAATACAAAATATATCAGTAACCTCTCAAGAAACATGTTGTTAACATCATAATAGAGGAGGTTCCAAAATTGGTAAGCGTAGGTGACTATTAAATAGTGACTAAATTTTTTGAAGCCCTACAACTTTTGAGGGATTACCAAGACATCTTCCCCACCAAATGTTTAGAGGTTCAAGGAGTCAAACCATCTCTTGGTGATATGCACATTGAATTGAAAAAGTGTGCACATCTGATAAAGAAGTGACCATATAAACTTAATCCCAATATGAAGATAAAATTAAAGGAAGAATTTGATAGAATACAAGACACAGGGATAATCTATCTAGTATAAAAAGCTAACTAGGTAAGCCCAATGGTATTACAACCCAAGAAAATAAAAGAAATTTGGGTATCTAAAGATTATCACATTCTGAATGATGCTTGCATAAATTATCCATTCCCCATACCATTTATATATTAAGTTTTGGAGTTTATCATAGGACACAAATTATATTTTTTTCAAAATGGGTTCATTAGATAACATTAAATATTTATCATAGAGGAGGATCAAGCCAAAATAACATTTATGATAGAGTAGGGTTCTTTTACATATAAAGTCACATTTTTTGGCCTAAAAAATGCACCTATGATGTTCTCATACACAATAGTTATAGAATTAAAATATTGCATCCATGAATTTTTGGAAATTTACTTAGATGATTGGGGAGTCTTTTCCTTATTTAAATAAAATTTGTTCAAGTTACATTTGATTTTATAACAATGTCAAGCTTTGTTTATTAACTTAAATTTAAAGAAATTTTTATTCTTTATACCTTTTGGTGTTTTACTTAGACATGTTATTTCTAGTGATGGAATTTTGGTGGATTAAGCTAAAATCATACTAATCTTGAGTATGTCACCACCTATTAGTTCCACTTAAGTGTTCTCCTTTCTCGAACATACATGATACTACTAAAAATTTATCAAAGGCTACACAATGATATCATATCCATTAGAAGCCTTACTATGCAAGAATTATATGTTTGTATGGACATTTCGAAGCCAAACAACTTTCATTGATCTCAAACAATGACTGGTCATTGTGCCCATACATGTTTTTCTAGACTAGATTAAACTATTTCATTCACATGTAGACACTTTAGATGTCATAGTTGGTGTTGTACTTGTGCAACCCAAAGATGGTACTCTTGATCCTCCTATCCACTTTACTAGTTGAAAATTGTTAGATATAAATAAAAATTATAGAACTACAAAATAAGAAGCATTGTCCACTGTGTTCACACTTCAAAAATTCTAGCACTATCTTTTGGTGACACCAATCAAAGTTTTTATGGACCATCAAGATATGCAATACCTAATCAATAAACCAATGTTAGGAGGATGAATATATCATTGGTTGATGTTGTTTCAAGAATTTTAATTCTATATTAATGTATAACTAAGTAGAGAGAACATCATACCTAACCACCTCAATCATATTTTAAATGATGGAGATCTAAAATAACTATAAGAAGACTCTCTTAATGTGCACCTATTCTATGTCTCTATTGTTCTTGAAAACTTTGAAGCTATTATGAACTTGATCAAGCAAGGAATCTTCACTACACACTTTCAAGAGTAGGATAAAAAGAAATTCATGACTAGATCACTACTATATACTATCATTAATGGACTACTATATCACTTTAGAAAGGATAAAGTCCTATGCGAGGTCCTCAAGCATAAACACCCTAAAATCTTAGATGAATCTCATCAAGGAGTCATAGGAGGACATGTCATAGGAGAGGCTATATCTAGAAAGATTATATAGAGTGGACTATGGTGGTTGAATTTGTTCTAAGATACACATATAATTACGTAGCATTATGATGTCTACCAACGTATGGGAAAGCCACTAAATAAAAATGAGATGTCGTTATAGACTTTATTAGTAGAATATCCATTTGAATAGTGGGGTATTGATTTTATAGGTCCAATTAAACCCCAAAGCAAGTGCATCAAGTGTGTGTGTGTGTGTGTGTGTGTGTGTGTGTGTGTGTGTGTGTGTGTGTGTGTGTGTGTGTGTGTGTGTGTGTGTGTGTGTGTGTGTGTGTGTGTGCACGTGTGTGTGTGCATGCGTGCATGTGTGTGTGTGTGTGCATGTGGGTGTGTGATTACTGTGATAGATTATTTCACTAAATGGGTTTAATTTATTCCCACACCTAGCTATGGTGTGAAGGATGAAATAAAGTTTTTATATGAAATTATCATTACCAAGTTTAGATGTCCAATAAAACTATATAGTGATAGAGGAACACACTTCTTTAACAATACCATCAAGGCCTTGATTGAAGAGTTTATGATCACTCATCATAAAATCACTACATATAATTTACAGGTGAATGAATAAGGTGAAGCTTCAAATAAGGTACTGGGGAAAATGATCACAAGATTCTATAATGTCACTTGGGGTGACTGGGAAGATTGCATTCTTGTGATCTTATGGGTATATCACATAAATTATAAAAGGGCTATAGGATTTATAGTATTTTAGTTGGTGTATGGTCTAGAAGAAGTCATGCCATTTGAGTATCTAGTACCCAGCCTATTCATCACTATGGTTATGCACGTAGGAGAGTAGGAATCTCTTACTAATCAACTCCTAGAACTAAATAGAATTGATGAGTTTAGATAAAAAAAACATGGACATAAGAATTACATAAGTAAATTTAGAAAGCATGGCATGATAGAAACCTATGCCACAAATAATTCCATAAAGATTAGTGAGTTTTTTGTATGGTGCCCAGTTTAGAGCATTCCCAAGAAAACTACAAATAAGATGGAAAGGGCCTTACATTATACATGACTTAATGCAACAAAGAATGGTAGTTTTAAGGGATATACAAGGAACTATATTACCAGGGTGAGTAAATGGTTGTAGGTTTAAGCCCTACTACCAATAGTCTATTGATCTCATTTTGTAAGCTAAGTGGGTATCGAGTAGAACCATATAAATTAGGATTTTTTCTAATTTGCATGTTTTCTATTTGCGGTTATTTTATATTTTATTTGTTTTTATATGATCTCAGTAATGAAATTTGTGAAGTATATAGACCAAGCATTGAGTGAGCCAGACATTCATAGGAAGATCTATGTGTATAGCCAAAAAAGGTCAAAGATGAGTGACTGAAAAATATTAAGTCTAGGAAAGAAGCTGAAATGTCACATCAAAAAGTTATCCATCAGATAATAGTCATTTACCAAAAATAAATGCAATATCCAAGGGTTGATGGATGTGGCATTCAATAATTTGGTAGTTGTTCAACATCAACAACTCATACCCCTCATATAGACACCTAAGGTCATAATGGCATAAATCCACACATGCGCCAATGACTAACTACTTTAATGGCCAAATAGGAAATTGATTCACCACATCCATAATTTCATTGAAGATGAGTGGACAGCTATGCATGGCCTCAATTTGAAAGCCCAGACACACAAAATTTATAAAATCTAAGATTGAACTCCATGTTTATATTTCATCCTTAACATATTTTTAGGATATGTAACTATCAAGAGCTAAATTATTTCTTTTGCACAGAACACTCAAACACATTAAAATTTCTTTTCATGTAGTTATGGATAACATGTCACTAATATGACCCCTCTCTGAAGCACAAAAGGAAACCATGGGTGTTGACATGATACTTTGGTAGATAAAATATAGTGATCAAAAGCCATTTTAATACTTGAATAAAGTTGAGTAGAAGATATTCCATTCAAACCCTATTAATGTTGCACAACCTCTTGCCCTTATAGTTTCCCATAGATTCCATAACATAGATTTTGAGCACCTACTCTAAATTCCATCCTTTGGTGACATAGGAGAAATTATTCAAATATTTTTAGCATGATACAATGATAGAGCTATGTATTTGGGTCTAAATGAGATGATCATCATCAATACCCAAGTGATGGCCTGAGCATTAGGCATGCCTACATGTATAGACTCAATAATACCATATAAGACCAAGATACCACCTATTTTTTAATAAGTCTAAGATCTCTATGTGTGATATAACTGAGGAATATTTATTGATGAGATCTGAGATGAACCTATGTGCATCCTTGTCTAATGCATCACAAGTAATATTTGCAAATGACCAAGTTTATCAAACAATACCTAAGGGAGTTGTGGACATCACCTATAGGATGATCCACTAAGGTGAACAATTCAATTATCTAGAATAATTTGTATAATAATTTCTAACCAATATTTACAAGTGTTGTAACACTCCAAAATAGATCTTTTAGTACCATTTTTTGATCATCTTCCTTTATTTCACATAATGGAAATCACTTGAAGGGAAAGTGCACTTAGATATGGACTACTGGTTGACACAATAGTTCCACAACATCATATGGACATAGGAATGGAGATCCCTCACAAATGAGGAGAAGTTTGAAGCATAATGGGAGGAGTTATTGGATCTCATCACCACTCACCTTAGAGTTCCACCAGACATCCTCCAATATTTGGGACAAGATGCCAACATCACGCTACTACCTAAGAGAGTTTTCATAACAATCTGTGAGATATCATGTTCATCTTTCAAACCACTTCCATTTTACATTATGATGGATATGGTGTAGGCTAAGGTTGAGAAGAAAAAATAACATGTCATAAGGTGACCAATACCCTTGTAATCAATACCACTGGGCATAGACATTCCTATGGTACAACCATCAAAAATAGCATTCAATTCATGATAGTAGAAGGGGAAGCATAAATTAGACCCTCATTTGATATCCCCTCCTCCAAAGCATAGAACACATAGCATGGTAACATGGAAGGATGACTTGAAGATGCCTCATATATCTAGTTCTTGTGATCTCATGGAGATGGGAACTGATGCATAGGAGGTCTACCAAGTCATGTTGATAAACATGGTTGGAGACTATTAAGACAAGGATGAAGAAAAATAATTTTTATATAGAAAGTGATGCACATAGTGTAAATATGTAAGAAAGTTCACCCAAAATTATGGGTATAAATCCCTAACTATCCACCTTCCATTATTATGGATATAGTTAAAGAGGAGGCATATAAACTATGATTCATAATGGAATTCCTCCTGCCAACTACTATTCTAAAATTTAAACCTACTATCATCTTCACACCCATATTAGAGAGTCCACTAGAACAACTTGTGTATAGGCCACAAATGAAATGGGATACCAGAGTCTCTCCTACACTTTAAGAATGCACATTTGGCCAACTAGATATTGTTTAAGAAGCATAACCTCCCCCAAAATCTTCTACAACAGAACCATAGTGTAGATTGGTCATCATAGATAGAAATAAATAGCAGGTTCCAAGTTTTGAGGTGCATCTTGAGGACTCGCACCTTCATTGCAAGTGAAAGAGGTTAAATACATCACATTGAAGTAGAGCACAACTGAATAAAAATAGGCTATAAGGGAATAAGTTTCTCCCTCTACTGAATGAACATGTAGGAAGGGAGAAAAGAATAAATAGAAAGAAGAATCTCAACACCAATAATAAAAATAATAATTCAAGGAAGTAGATGCCTCCAAAAAGGCCAAGGATATAGAGATAGACCTATAAAATGATCAAGAGATGGACATGAAAGCCCAAGAAGTAGATACCACACAACAAGTGTAGGAAGAGAAAGAGAAGAAGGAAAAAGAAAAAAAAGAAAAATAGCAAAGGAAGCTTCCAAGAAGGAGAACCATGATGAATCCCCACAACAACCAAAAACATAGCCACAAGTACAAGCTTAGGTGTATGACTGAACTACATAGGAACATGAACTGAAGAAGAAAGAGGAAGAGGAATGGAAGAAGAAGAAAGAACAAAAAAGGAATTAGAAGGAAGAAGAAGAGGAGAGAAATAAGAAAGAGAGAGAGGAAGTTGAAGAGAAAAATAAAAAGGAAGAGGAAGATAAGACCAAGATAAAGGAAGAGGACCAAAGAATGCAAGAATCAGAGAAGAAGAAGAAGAAGAAGAGGAGGAGAAAAATAAGATGGAGGAAAAAGCAATAAGAGGAAAAGGATAAATAGAAGATGAATAAGGATTTTGTATAGAAATATAAGTTAAAAGTAGAGATCATAACATAAAAACAAGCAACCACCACAATGCAAGCACAAACTTAGTTACCATATCTTCCACTATGAGGTTTATGACTTTGGGATGTTCTAATAGTCACTACATGGTGTACCATCTTTTCCCTTCCTCTAGCCACCATGACATGATATGATAATATAGTAATTGCTAACACATTTTCTAATCTTTTGGTTAGGTATGAGGCATATTTGGATGTCTCTCATATACCCTTGAATAAATAATTAAGTGGAGCTACAACACTCCATAAGTCTATCTTATAAAAGGCTACCTCCTTAAAATAAGAGCAAGACCAAGCAAAATTCAATAATGTGGAACTTCAAGCTCAATTACATGAATTAGTGAAGGAAATTGAAGACACTTTCCTAGCCTTGGCTTCTCAAGTCATTAGATAAAAAATCATTTCAAATCATTGTAGGCTAATGACATTGGTAATGGAGCTTACAAAGTATTGGTACATAATGTAACAACTTCATGTAATTGATAACTTGAACTACAATGTGAAGAATGACACCATGAATTCGATTAATATAATATAGGAGTATAAAATTATGTTAGAAATCGTATCTCTTCAAGCACATCAACTCACATGTAGTCTTATATATTAGAAGTAGCAACTTGACAATTCCTTGACCAGCTCTAGCAAAAACTTCAATGTAGCTACCAAAACCCACATAGCCATGAACAACTTAATTGCATTGATTGATGAAACTGATCTTTCTCTCCAACATTAATTTAATTCTTAGGATAATTTGTGAGACCAAATTCTTATCTGGAAATGCAACCTATGACATAATGCATTTATGAGAGAATAGGTAGAAATACATGCATAAACATTAGAGTAGATAAGCATAGAGATCTAATTGAAAGTTAAGAATACAAGGGCTGAGCTAAGTACTACATAGAAGGAGGAATTTAATTAATTCATTATGATTTATTCACTAATGTACATCTTAATTCACATGGTCTAAGAAGTCATGCTTGATTGGGATGCATTCAACACTAACTTGGCTCCATTATATAATGAGGTAACTTTGATACTCAAAGTTATTATTTATAGACCATAAAAAAAATCTATAAATAGTTCATGTAGTTCATAGATGCTAAAAAATAGACCATAAATTCCACTAACTAGCCTTCCTCCATAGAAACATCACCTCCTACCAGTTGAGTATGCAATATGCAAGTTTTTCAAAAAAATTGTATAATTTTGAACAAATTTTTACATTAGGGATGACTAATGAGGCAAGTAGGGCTAGGATGGTTAAAAACCCATAAAGATAAGCCACCTATTTATTCCATAATATTTATAAACCAAAATGGTGGTAGGTTGGTATGTTTCTTAGTTTAAAACCTAAAAGGGCAGCTAAGTAGTGCACAAGAGGTGAAAACCAAAAATGGTGCCTTGAGCAATTATTGAAACTCTTGCTAGTCTACCCACATTTTAATATTCTACCCAAAATTCATGGATAGATGAACCTATGATTTTTTCTTAGGATGAGATAACACTTTAAGTCCAAGAAAGTTTTGGGAGAATAAAACTAGATAAGAAAGCTATGCAGGATATTATTTGAATATTTGTGCATTATATATGAAGTTGTCAGCTAATGTATTTTGTCCTATCCTATAAAACTATGAAAGGATAGAAGGTGAACATTCTCCCTATTTTTGTTTTAAAATATTAATAGTCAATAAATTTAGTGACTATAAATATGTATGCTTGTATGAATAAGTAAGTGACCTTTTACTAAGATCAATATCAAATTTTTGGTTCATGGTTACCTATTGAATTTCTTATGTTAATCCTTATTTATATTATCATGTTTAATTATTTATTTCTATCTATATTAATGTAATTTAAATTCTCTATATACTTAAATAACTCATGGCTAATCTTAATTTCTTCTTATCATATAATCTTTCACTTTTGTTATGCTTATGGTTAACATTACTTCATTGCACTATCCTATGTAGACTAATAAAACTTAGCTATCCTCATCCTTATCATGTTATATTGAATCAATAACATTTTATAACAATAATATTTTATATGACCCAATATCCATAATAAAATCCACTAATGATCTCATAGAGAAGTTAATGGAGGACCTCATAGATCAAGTCATGACTCTAGAGTCTCAAGTGAGGAGCTCATTCCAAGTTAGGTTGATTAGTAAGGCTAGATAAGCCCTAATATAATTTTTTATAGTTATTTATAATTTTAATAAGGATATTTCAAATATTAATGTTCTCTTATAAAGAGAAAAACAATATTTGGATAGGATCATTAAAGTGGACAAGTACAATAAGATGGTAGTAGTTATCAACAAGGGGAGCATGAGGCCATCCATTAAAATTTAATTTTGTATTACACATTCACTAGGATCATGATGTCATCCCTTAAATATTAATGTAGGAAAATATAATCCACTATTTTGCCCTTGGAAAAGAGTAGGGACCAAATACTTTCATAATTAAAGGAGGTTAGCATCACAATCCTCTTCCACCTAGATGGCACCTTGCTCAATTTTATCAAATTTGGGGTTAACCTCAATCACTTCAATGTAGTAAAGAAGAAAGGTTGCAAAATCTAACAAGGATGGATCCAAGGCTAACCTATATCTTACCAAATATTTTACCATAATCATTATCTAGGTTAATGAGGTACAATTCTCATTAGAATCCCCTCTCAATATTCATGATAGGTTTCTATTCTAAGAGTTACCTATCAACCTACCAAAGCTTGATCATGAGGGTATCTTGGTGGCAAAATCACTAGTATCTCAATATAACTTCCCAAAGTAGTTGGTAATTAGTCCCAAACTAAGATCAAATTGAATACTCTTGGGGTCCCAACCATGGGTATGTTTTCAATACCTTAAGTCCTATTTAATTCTATCTTTTTTGGGAACATCAAGGTAATGATTGGATTTTGTAACTATTTTAGGTCATGATGGGCAAGTATCAAATCTAATGATATTTTAATATGGGTCCCATATCATTTATTATATATGTTATTACATAGATCTTTATAGATTTCAACACTTTTTTGTAATCAAACACTTTAAGATTAATGAAAATCATTGTTTACTTCTTAGGACCTCATCGATCAATTCAAGACTCTAGAGTCTCAGGTGATGAGCTCATTCTACGTTGGGTTGATTATCAATGTTGGATAAGCCCTAATATAATTGTTTATAGTTCTCTAGAATTTTACTAAGGCTATTTCAAAGAGTAATGTGCTCTTTTAAAGAGAAAAACAATATTTGGATAGGATCATTATAGTGGACAAGTGCAACAAGATGGCAGTGGTTATTAGTAAGGGGAGCATGAGGCCATCCCTTGAAGTTTAATTTTACATTAGACATTAACTAGGGGCATGAGAACATACCTTAAATTTTAACCTAGGTAAATATAATCCACTATTGTGCCCTTGGAAAAGAGTAGGGACCAAATCCTTTCATAATTAAAGGAGGTTAGCATCACAATCCTCTTTAAATTAGATGGTGCCTTGCTTAGTTTTATCAAATTTGGGTTCAACTTCAACCACTTCAAGGTAATTAAGAATAAAAGGGTCATAAAATATAATAAGGATGGATCCAATACTACCCTATATCTTACCACATAGTTTACCACAATCATTAGCTAGGTTAATGAGGTCACATTTTGAATAGAATCGCATCTCAATGTTCATGATAGGTTTATAATTGATGCAAAAGTAGTATTCTAAGAGATACTTATCAACCTACCAAAGCTTGATCAGGAGGGTAGCTTGGTGGAAAAATCATTAGTAGCTCAATAAAACTTTCCAAAGTAGTTTGGAAGTGGTTCTTCACTGAGCTCCACTTGAATTCTCTTTTGGTCCCAACCATGGGTGTGTTGTCAATACCCCAAGTCCTATTTATTTCTTTGTCTTTTCTAGGAAAATGAACATAATCATTGGATTCTATAACTATTTTGGGTCATGATGGCCAAGTATTGGATATCATTCTATTTGAATATGGGACCCATATCATTTCTTATATATGTTTTTACGTAGCTCTTTATAAAGTTTGACACTTTTTGTAATCAATCACTTTAAGATTAATGAAAATCATTGTTTACCTCTTACTATGTTGTGTTTTCATGAAGATACTGAAAATTTACGTGGTTTAATGCATAATTTTTATTTATAATAACTAAAACATGTGTTTTATGTAGGTGTATACATTAATTACAATGAGAGTTGAGTTATTCTATTTCTTTTCTTTATTCTCTCCACTTTCCTTAAACCCTCATACATTTGTGTGTGATTGGAAATAAGTATAATGTGTGTTTATTTATATATATAATTATAAAATTAATTTTCCATTACTCTCCTTCAACTCCCTTCCCTATATGACTGAAGTTTGAGATCTTTTAAAAATGGGTATATAATGGTAAAATTGTAGCTAGGCACATATTCAATTCTCAAGCATTGGTGTTGTTTTATTATCAAGAGAAATTAATTTTATTCCTTACCTTATCCTCATTTTGAATTTTTGTTTTTGTCTATAATTTTTTAAATCTATTATAAAATTTTAAGTGAATTTTCTATAGGAATAAATATGTTGAATTGAATCGACTAGTGTGAAGAATCTTTGTGTTAGTGTGAAACATGAATTTAATCTTCTGTGGTAGCACTGCATCTCTTAGATATTTGATTAAAGTATGATATTTAATGGAACCAAATTAATTCAAATTTTATTCTATATTATTTCATCAACAATCCTAAAATGATAGTATGGAAGTCCCCCAATTGTCTCCCAAGCTTGTTCAGTGCATCTAACTCAATAGGTGTATTTGGGAGCATGACATCTTGGGCTAAAAAATAAAACCATTCCAAATAAACATGGGATAATTATGTCAAGGTTAATTTTTTTTTTTAAAATATCTATTCCCAAGTGGTTATATGTCTTCTTGATGGCTTATTTAATATATTATTTAATCTTCATATACATATGTACATATGGTCTTTCATTGATCATTATTATATCATTTGCTTTATTGTGACTTTGATATTTTCACGTGGCCTTTAAAATTTCATTTCTCATCCTAATATAGACATCATGGCATATATCATACAATGATACATCATTTAAAATAAACTTTAAAAAATTACACATTTTTGGGGGCATATTATTTGCTCACTCTTTCATATGGATTGTCTATACTCATTATGGCCTAAATTGAATTTACATGATCACATACATTATGGATAAAAGTTATATGATTGTATACACCAATTAATCCTCATCCTATCCACCTCCCACATACTCTTCATGCCTCAAATATTATGATTCACATTTACATTAGGGGTATATTATTTCCCTTCTCTTATTCCAAACGGCCATGCTACTACATTTTATGCACATTATGACTTAAAAAGTGTTACAAATTGTTTGGACCTCTCTCATTCTTATATTTCATATCTTTTCTAATTTAAATTGTTTGAATATATCGATATATGAAAAAATTTAAATATTAAAAAAATTAAATTATTTTAAAAAATAATAAAATTACCTAAGCATGACATGTTTTATAGTTTACATTATTTCATTTATATTCCTTACTACATGTTTGATATTTTACATATCCTTTTATATACACACATGAATTTTTAGTTAAATATGAGTGAGATGCAATAAATACAAGTTTAACATTATACATGGATGTCAAAATGTAGGATATTCCTATACCCAGGGCCCATACCAATGATGGGTGCATCTCATTCCATAGGCTACATTGTTAAAAGCTATATCATTATCTAATAATTACATTTATCATGTTTAATTATATTGATTGATTAAACATTTTTTGATGTTTCTTATATTATTTTAAATAATACATTTCATGGATATGATACTTTTTTAGGTAGTGACATTACCATATATTGATAGTGTGGACTAGTTTAACTTGCTTTATGATTCATTGTTACTATTTAATTTTTTTTAGGTTAATAATTGATTATTATTATTTATCTCTTGCTTTAGTATAATACATTTTTTTAAATGAATTTATAATTTTGTTCCTATTTTTTGGGCCCTCTCCTTTTAATTTTAATTTTTTTATTGAGTGTATCATTATATGCCTCTTTCTTTAGACCCTTGCATTTTTATTATTTATTTTAATTGATTGAATGTTAACTACTTGATTCTTTCTTTAGGACCTTTCCCTCTGTGACATATATTTTATTTTGTGTGTGTCAATTTCCTTATGTGACATTCAATGGTATTGTGTGTGTCATGACCATGTCAATTGTGTGCTTATGAGTGGATAAATCTATAATTTTATATAGAATTTTTGGTTCCATGATCCATATCACACACCAACCTATTTTTTTATGGTTACATGATCCATATCATTCATATTTCATTTGTATTACCGAGTTTATATATCTATCTTGACATGAAACTTGCATGACTTTTAATATATGTTTCATATATGCTTTGATGACATATTCATTACTATGATGACATATTATGACATGCTTATAAATGATTGCATATTTTTGCATAAGATGATGAAGCTATATATTTTATTTTGAGATGAATGATTTCCAAGATACATCCCTCACCTTAAAAGGTGAATTATTATTGGTATCTATTTTCATATATATTTAAGCCTCCAATTATATAAAATTTAGATTTTATAATAAATTACATGACTCAAAGAGTTCAAATTGGTAAATATTATCTTCATTATATTTATGGTATATATATATATATATATTAAGAAATATTTTTTGGCATATGTAGTGCATATGCACAAATTTTATAGGAACATAAGTTATACATTCGCAGATGTTTCATATTTAGGATAAATGTGTAAAATTATATATATATATATATATATATATTAAGAAATATTTTTTGGCATATGTAGTGCATATGCACAAATTTTATAGGAACATAAGCTATACATTCGCAGATGTTTCATATTTAGGATAAATGTGTAAAATTATATATCATGTTGGCATAGATTAGAAAAAATAATAAGGCATTAAAATTATTCATGCACACACACTAATACAATTTTATAGTTGAGAGCATGGCATTGATGGTGCCAAAGCTTACATATATAATATATAATACCATCTACAATAGTTGATTCATGAGACTAGCATACCTTTATCCTTTCATGTTGAGGTTCAAGATCAGTTAAATGAGTAGTGTGGTTGAGATTATGTGCATTAAATGACATAAAATAATATCTAGGGTTGATTAATTTATTTCCCTAACCTATGGCCCTTGCCTTAGTTAATTTATACATTGGGGAGTGATCGCCGAATTATCCAAATGGTTCATAAGGAAGCCCATTTCTCCATTGTTTCATTAGGAAACAATCTACAATGCTTCAATAAGAAGCATCATCTCCAAAAACATCATAGCGGGAAAATGGTTAACCCACTTACAAGTGTACTCCTTCCTTTCTCTTTAAAATTAAAAAGTTTCACTTTCATTTTAGATTTCATTTAATATATGGGAATTGATTGTCGTATGTTCAGTATTGGTTTTATTGGAGAAAGTTTCACATTTAAAGCCTTATCTCAAAATTTTGTTTTACATGATAGATACATATCTTTATCCCTTTATTCTAGAATAACATTCTATTTCAATACTATAATAAAATGGAGGAATTTTTAGACACTAAAATATGGTACTAAAGTCTTGGAAATGCCATTATTGACCTATTTTCACTTTACATAACTTGTGCACACATATGGATATTTCTCACCTTTATCTTATATCCACATGTTTTATATAGGTCTAACACTCATAATTTTATATCAGTCACCTACAAGAATCCTCTAGTTTATGCCTAAATTACTTATTATCATACTCAGAATATGTCCAGATCATTGAATATATATACCTATCTCTTAGATAAGTCTAGTAGACTTAGATGGATATGGAATTATTAATGTGTTTAAATTTTATGGACTCATCCACCCACTAATAAACAACATTTTTTTTAAATTTAAGTCATATTTAGGTGTTGGCTCCCACATTTTGAATTGCATTTGCATGAGAAAGCATCCAATGATTTCCATATAAGTAAATATTAATCTAATAATACTTAAATATATAGCATCATCTAGCATTGTCAATAAAATATACTCTAACACTTTCACACTTGGTGAGTACATATCATAGATGTATCTTCATCTTATAGATCCTTGTTGCTACCAAAAGTCTCGCATACACTATCTCTTCATGCCTAATTTATTATCTTATTCCAAATTATGTATTATGATGACCCAAGGCTTATACCTTGCCTAGAATGTTATGAACTTGCTTATCTTCCACCTCTATAAGTTTTGGACATGTACATACTCTTCCACTTACCAAACACTTATGTCCCAGTCAGATGCCTACATTAACACAAGTGTCCTTACCTGACACAAATGTTGAATGCACTAAAGTAATCAAATTTACAAATGAAACATATCCTAAAGGTTATCCTAAGTGCTTTAATGTGATATGTTCTTCAATAAGTTTGGTATCAATATAACATCAACCCTCATTCATTTTGAGACCTAGCACAAAACTAGAGAGACCAAAGCAACTTAATAAAATCATTTTATCAAACACACAAGTGAGAAAATATTCTTTATTTTATCCTATTTACATAATATTTATAGGTAAAACACGTATATAATTTTAAAGTATTGAAGGAACAACCCAAAATATATATTTTTGAAGTTAAAATCTAGGTCATTATTGTAATTTATTATCATACATTACATAATTCACACAGAAGCCAACATGTAGGGGATAACTACATAAGTTTTATGGTCTCTTCATAGAATTGGTAATGTAGGTATTACTCATTGACATAAGGGCCTTTGGGTCAACTCAACATTTTGTGTCTATTGACTAATTTAACCACTTGGCCAAATAAGTCAACCCCTTATATAGTCAAATTTCCTCTAGGGGTTCGCATGGTCATTTTAAGGTCATATTATATGTTTCACCTTTGTCATATGTGTCATGACTTAATCTTTATGTCACATTTTTTTACCACCTTTTGAGTCATTTTGTGAAATGTATAGTTTCTTACCAAAACACAAGTGTGTCTAGGGAATATCTAATATACCAGGTGTCAATTGAGTGTCATATTTCAGTTTGAAATTGAAGAAATGTAAGTTTAATGTGGATTCAATAAGATAATAATAGCTTCAGATAGGTAAAGGTAGTTATATGACATAAAAGGTACAATTGGCACATGGGAAGGCTCAAGAGTGTCATTTAAAATCCCCATAATACATTTCAATGCCTAAAAATTTATGATAGGTTATAATTTGGCAAAAAATGGTCTATCTCCTTCATCACTCTCCTAGACAAGGTTAAATAAGTCAACCAGTTTACTCTCAATATGGATAGGATAGGAGGAGTTGAGATGAATGAATATGATGAGTGATAATATAATCCATTCACTTCCTTTTCATGGAAAAATTTTATGGTTTGGTGTGCTATGTTCTATGAATAATAACTAATATTATTAGTATCTCAATTCCACCTATTCATCCCCATGACCTCTAGTTTTATTATCTGTTTATAGTTGCATTATGATTCCAAGTAGTGAACATAATGTTTCATAGCATTTTAATCCTTTCCATGTTATTTATAACGTATTTTTAATATGTGATCATAAATAGATAAGCAAGATCATCCTTTAGTTTAGAATGAGCACCATTAATGGTCTACAAATAGTTGTTTTTAGTTACAGTATTTTTTCCCCTCATAATGGATTTATATCAAAGGTAATACATTTGTCTTACCTTATCTCTAATCATAGTGATGGTATAGGTAAATTCAATATACCAATAGAGGTCTCAAGGATTTAAAATTAGGTGGGGTTTAAAATGGTTCATATACATAGTCATACTTTTTTTAATAGCAACCTACAGAACTATGTAGGAGGTCTGAGATAGAGTGTTTAAAATTATCTAGAGGTGTTTGGATTCAATTGAGTCCTTTAACTAAGTGTGAGAACATAAATGAATTAATTATATGAATGATGAGGCCAATACACAAAGCCAGATCTAAATCCATATTCACAAGGTTAAAATAGGACTCATTACCTAAATATCTCCAAAAAGGTATTTTTCCCTATATAGTGATACCTTGTGACGAGAATCTATAATGTCTCAGTAAGTCATATGAATCCATTTTTGTAGCCTAGATGTAGTGATAACATGTAAACATGATAGGAGGTGTAAACATGTAAATGAGTTTATGATTCCATCAAGTTTCCACTGAAGGTACTCAATAAGCACAACCCCATTTGAGTCTACATGAATCTATAACTTTTAAATAGGTGTGTTGATGGTGAGAATGATTTTATGCTCTCATGGCAAGGGAAAAGTGAATTTAAGGGTGGAATGGCCATGATAACTTTAATATGGAACCAAGGGAGTGGATCATAGTTTTCAAATTATAAAATTTCCACCTACAAGATTCTTGATTCTCCAAATGAGTAACTACATATGACACAATCAATATATGTGGAAGAGTAGTCTAGACTAATGTGTGATTACAAGACTAGAAAATATAAGATGGATAATCATGTTGGATACATTTCACACTTTTATATCATACTTCCATATGGTCCTCAGATAAACATCAACACCTAAAAGAGCCTTGTGAATTTTGAATACACACCTACAATTGAAGGCAGTTTGTAGACTAGTCTAGGTATATGAAAAATGCAAGTTAGCTTGGTATGCAATGGTGTAACATTAAATGACTATGATAAAATATCCTCATAATGATATATAACACTCCATGTGACTCTCATGGATAGGATAAATAGATAAAGGACTAGGTCTTTAACCTTAACCTATAGTAAATCTTAAACCCTATCTACAATAAGCAAACCTAGAAAGCTAGTCTTATGAGGTTTGATGTTTGAGACTTCTAGGAGAAAAATATAACCCTAAAATGTTTTTTAGATGGTCATCATGACCTTATATATATATATACATATATATATACATATATATATATACACACACATATATATATATATATATATATATACATACATACATATATATATATACATATATATATATACATACATATATATATACATATATATATATAATATTTTGATTTTGAGTAATAGGGGAGATGCCCTCTATTTTATCTTAGATAGAGGGCACTCCCAGTCAATAAAAAATCTATAGAAATGGTTCATAAGAGAGTGAAAATATGAATGAAATCTCTTAGATGATTGTATGATGTTTTTTATAGTTGAAATTAATAAGGAATTTTTTTAAAAATACTTTCATCAATTGGATCACACACATGTGGGTTACATACATAGTTAGAGATAGTTAGGACTATTAGGCCTAAGACTAGATATGAACACTCAGATGCCTAACTTGATTCACATGACATTATAACATTACAAAAAAATTAGTTACCTTCATGGGAAAGTGGAGAACTAGTAGGAATAATTGGTTTATAGAAAAATATCCAAAATTGGTTATTTTGACACAAACCTCTCTCAAGCCTACTCAGATTGCACACAAGGATCTCTAAGGTCACTTTCATATGCTAATATTAGTATGAAAATTCTACATGGTGCCCCAAGGATTTTATAATATTTTAATTATGTCTCTAGCTTGTTTTCAATATAATTCTTTTAAGATTTAGATGTCTAGTTTTTATGAATCATCACTAACAAGCAGAACCCCCTAAAACCCTCTCAAAACCCTAGTTTGGACCTGATGGAGAAGATATAGAGAGTGATGCATTAAAAAGGATAATTTGGCCATGAAAGTTCCATATACATGTTTTTAACTCCTTCAAGTTTCTTGACATCCACTTTTGTCCTACTATCACTTGTACGAACAAGGATAATAATGAGTTCCTTATAGGATTTGAGTTGTTTTTTAGGTTTATATGAGGATGGAATAATGATAACCATTTTAGGAGGTGTTTATAGACATTTTAATAATTAATGAAAATCATTTCTCAGCTTTTTTAAACACGAAAAGGCATCTACTATCTCATTCATCATAGGTAGTCTAAACAAATAGTGAGAAGGCAAAATGACTATCAAAGATTAAAACTGAGAAGTGTTCTATGAGTTTTAGTGAAGTCTATTTGATATACCAAAAGAAAAACGATATCTATTTTATTTTCCTAACACCCCTTTAATTCATTTATTTGAGAAAATACAAATCACTTTGATCACAAGTATCATGATAGACCTAGGGGACTTGTGATGAATGACTATAGATAGTGAATGATAGGTGATAAAGATGAATACATTAGTTAAGGAGGTATATATGACATTTAATGACCTATTATCTACCTTACCAAATCAAATCATATGTGTCAAGGTTTTTATGGTAGTTTTAGATAATCAAGTGAAACCTTCACCATCATAAAGGTAGCTTCAAATCAAGACATTGAAGAGTTTTGTTTCATCTTGATGAAGGTCCTCTATTTTAAATTGACACATTTTCATGACAACCCCATGAATTATTTTTATCTTAATTCCATGTTATTATAACTATTACTCGTAGTTTGACACTTGGCCTTGTGACCCTTGAGCTTCACTTATTCTCTCTCTTCTCCTATGTTCTATAAATTCAAGCCTTTTTGGCTTTGTATTGTATCCATAATTGGTATGGTGAAGCCCTATTAGTTTTGACACCTTATTTTCCTTTGAATAAATTTTTATAAATTTTATTCATTATCTAAAATCTCTTACTTAATTATGTTAATTTTTTTGTGTGGTTGATAAGTGATGAAAATGTTTTCCTTGCTTCCATTTCTTTTCTTAAATGTTGTGTGAGTGATATCTCTTCTAGAAGGTTTCATAAAGTGTATTGTTTATTAAGTATGTCTTTAAGTGTGTGAGGGAATAGTAATGTATTTTATCAAACCTTATTTTAACCAACTTTTATATGGCATATAAATTCACCTCTATGATGAATACTTATGATAGAAGGACATAGAGTTGAATTTAGATTGAGTAGTCTTCTTTCACAAGTGTAGATGCAAGTGTGTTCTATGGATTTATCTTGGTGTATCACCTCATTATCATATGTTTATTTTATGCTTCCTTCTCCCTTTTCCACTTATAATAGTGATTATACTAGTGTAGTGTGAGCACAAGAGACAAATCAAGGGAATTATCCCTTTCAAACCTAGAGATTTATCTATTATAATAGGTTTGTCTATGAAGAGAGATAGTTACACATTTTCCTAAATTTGACAAGGTATAATTAAATTCTAGAGGGTGTAATTTTAGGCTAAAATATTTTTACCACACCCAATGGGAATGAATTCCATGAAGTTTGTTTAAGGTAGAAGTTGGCTTTGACAACAAGGAGTTATAACAATCCACTTCTTATAGTATTTGGTAACTCTAAAGTTTCAATCTTGGTTACATACTAGAGAAATATTTCATGCCTAAGGTAAACAAAAGGTCTCTCACCAAAGTCATACCTTTTTAAATTTATTAGCTTCCTCATTATTCCTAAAAATCAAGTAGATTTGAAAAGACCCATCCCTCTCCAAAGAGGTCATATCTTTCTCATAAACCCATAAGAAAGTTCATCACTCTAACATTATTGCAAAGTCCTAGGGCCACCATGGCAAGTAACCATCATTTTATTGCCTTCAATTTATATATAAGTCTAATATATGATAAATATGATGATAGCCCCATATATTCCCTAAAAAGTGTTCCATCAAACACTAATGAGTCTTCCATCACACCCATTGAGCATATAATAAATATTGCTAACTTCTAAAATATCCATCACATCATAGAAGATAATATTTCAATTAGGTTTTTAGATATCTCCTTCAAGGTTAAGGATCTTGATTGTTATGCAACATTGGCATATAAATAAATCACCACTTGGGATGAGCTAGGAGATTCATTAAGAAGAAGATCTGGGGATAAGAGTGACAACTTGTCATGAAAAGAGAAGATAACCACCATTGGGAGAGAACCTCAAGAATTTATTCAAGACTTCAACATGATATTTTAGAACACATGGGATAGGATACTAATCTTGGTAAGACTAAAATATCATGATGTTTTCCTTGACTATCTTAAAGCATTTGATAGTGACATTTCAATGATGATACAATCTATGAGAGGCGTCACCCTACCTAATACCTATGAGGTGGCCATTAGGGTAGAAAATTATTTGATTTAGGCTAGGAATATTGACCCAAGACCTATCACACCTCTTTTTCCTAATTTTTAAACTCTTACACCTATTTTTGCTCTTATTCTTGCACCTTAACACAAGTTTTTTTCCCTTAGTCAACCAAGTAAACGTAGTGAGTCAAAAAAGATGAGAGTTGTAAATAAAAATATATTAGGTTTAGAGAGGATCATTCAATAGTAGCAAGTTAATCCTTTAAAATTCACTATCAACCTAATTAGTCCTACCCCAACTATCAAGGAAATATACCTCCTTTCTAAGGTCATACTCAAGGTCAAGGACAAATAGTCCAATCTAAGCCATATGGTGGTTACAATCCTAGTGTTTCTTCCACCTCGAGGACACTAGTGATTAATAAAAATAATATTTATCAAGAGAACAAAAATAAAACTTGATTGGATCAACCTTATGATCCATCTCCCTATGTCAATGAAGTCATCAATCAAGCCTTCATGGTAACTTTGGGAACAATGTTATATATGACTCAATATAAAGTACCAAATAGAGGAATACTAATGGTAAGGATGATCAAATGGGATATAAATTAGTAAATTGGTATAAATATTACTCATGTTTAGTTAATCATCAAGGGTAGTTAAGCATTGATGTAAGTTATATATCTACAAACATAAGGAACAAGAGGAAGGTAGTTGAAGAAGTTTAAGGGGTTGTAAATGGTTCTCCAATGAATGTTCAAACAAGTACAAGACTAGGTATGTATAATGTCATTCAAAATACAAAAGTAAGCCAAAGAGACTATAAAGTTATGAATGCTTTCATACCTAAAAACTCTGAAGGTGTAGGCAACACTATTCCTCCTAGTGGACAAGAAAGAATTAATTTTCCTTTCACTAACATTATGGAGAAAATGAAGAGGTCTCATGTGAATGTGTCAATGTAGGATACATTATAAATACTTGGATATGTAGACCTACTTCAAGAGGAGATATCCAAGCTCAGTTTGATAACCAAATAACTTATCAAAAGAGAGGCAAACTTGATAAACACTATGAATCCAAGTGAAGGACAATCAAGTAAAGTTAAAAATTTAGACAAACCTCCTACATTCTATCTATCCATCATTATTTGAGATATTTTGGTATGTAATTATCTCATTGATAGTGGATTTATCACTTGTGTGATGACCCAGCAAGTAGATAATAAATTGAACTTGAAGTATGAACCCCATGCCAAAGGAGTACTATAATTAGATGGGTCAACTACTAAGACCATTGGTACAATCAGAGGTATGTAAATCATTCTCCATGATTTTCATACCTTGACCATTTCTTAGGATGGTGTAATGGTATATGCCCCCCCTCATTTTTCACTTTATTTATCTAGAGAGTTAACTACTAAAATTAGAGGTTATCTGACTTTAGGCTGGTCCTACATGGGTTCTAAGACTAGATATGGTGTAAAAGTAACAATCAAGTGTGAAACTATTTATATTTTTCATGTTGAAACTTATAATCCTTACACTTATAACATGAATTTCTATGTGATCAAAGAAGATTATCACACCTATTCAAATAAGTCAACCCCTTATATATTAATAATTCTTATAGGGCATCACATGGTCATTTTTAAATTCATATTATATGTTTCACATTTATCATATGTTTCATGTCTTAATATTTCCCTTATGTCACCTTTTTAACCACCCTTTGAGTCATTTTGTGAAATGTATGGTTTCTCACCAAAGAACAAGTGTGTCAAGTGAATATCCAATGTAAAAGGTATTGTTTGCATGTCAGATGTTATTTTGAAACTTAATAAGTTTAGGTTTAATGTGGATTTAATAATATAAAAATAGATTTAGGTAGTTAAAGGTAGTTACACGGCTTAAAAGGTACACTTCTCATGTGGGAAGGACTAGGAGTGTCATTTTAGATCCCCACCATAAATTTCCATGATTAATAAATTATTATAGGTTAAAATTTGGAAAAAAATGATCTATCTCCTTCATCACTCTCTTAGACAAGGTTAAATAGGTTAACCAGTTTACTCTCAGTACATATAAGATCAGATGAGTTGAGATGAATGCATCTAATGAGTGATAGTAGACTTCATTCGCTTATTTTTAATGGCAATATTTTAAGGTTTGGTGTACTATTCTCTATGAAAAATCACTAATATTGTTAGTGTCTCAATTCTACATACTCATCCCTATGGCCTCTGGTTTTCTTATCTATTTGTAGTTATATTATGCTTTCAAGTAGTGAAAATGATCTTATGGATAATTTACTTGTTTTCCATGTTATTTATAATGTTGTTTATATGTGTGATCATAAATATATAGGTAGGATCATCCTTTAGTTTTGAATGGGAACCATTAATAGTCTATAGATAGCTATTTTTAGTTGTGTTTTGTATCCTCATAATGACTTCAGATCAAAGGTAATACACTTGTCTTACCTTCTCTCTGAGCATAGTGATGGTTTAGGTAATTTCAATAGACCAATGGAGGCCTCAAAGCTTTGAAACTTGGTAAGGTTGAATATGGTTCATATACATAGTCATACTCCAATATAATAGTAACATACAGGTCTATGTAAGAGGGTTGAGATAGAGTGTCAAAAATGCTATATAGGTCTTTAGATTTAATTGAGTCCTTTAACTAAGCTTGAGAGCACAAATCAAGTCATTATATGAATGAGTAGGCTAATACACATAGCCATATCTAAATCCATATTCACAAGTTTAAAATGGGACTCATTACCTTAATATCTCCAAAAAAAAAAAATTCCATATACAATGCTACCTTGTGATGAGAATCTATAAGGTTTGAGTAAGTCTTGTGACTCCATTCTTACAGTTTGGATGTATTAGTAACATGTAATCATGATAGGAGGTGGATTTGGTCAAGATAAGATAATGTAAATGATTTTTTAATTCCATCAATTTTCCACTGAAGGCACTTAGTAAGCACAACCCCATTTCATTCTACATGAATCTATAACTTTCAAACTAGGTATGTTGATGGTGAGAATGATTGTATGTTCTCATGGAAAGAAACAATTGAATTCAAGGGTAGAGTGGCCATGATAAATATAATATGTAACCAAGGTATTAAATTTTAGTTTTAAAACAATAAAATTTCCACCTACAAGATTCTTGATTCTCCAAATGAGTACATGCAGTGATACAGTCAATATATGTGGTAGACTAGTCTAGACCAATGTGTGATTGCAAGACTAGAAAAGATAAGATGGATAATCATGTTCAATAATTTCTCAAACCTATGTATAATAATTCCATATGGTCTTGATATAAACAAAAACCCTTATATGAACCTTGTGAATTTTGAACACACACCTACAATTGAAGGCAGTCTATGGACTAGTTTAGGTGTATGAAAAATGCAAGTTGGCTTGGTATGCAGTGGTGTAATATTGAATTAATATTATAAAACATCCTAAAAATTATATATCACTTTCCATGTGACTCTCATGGATAGGATAAATATATAAAGGATTAGGTATTGAACCTTAATCTATAGTCAGTCCTAAACCTTGCCTATAGTAAGTAGACCTAGAAAGCTAGTCTTATGAGGTTTGATTTTGAGACTTCTAGGAGTAGATTCTAACCTTAAAAATTTGTTCATATGGTATTCATGACCATATATGTGTGTGTGTGTGTGTGTGTGTGTGTGTGTGTGTGTGTGTGTGTGTGTGTGTGTGTGTGTGTGTGTGTGTGTGTGTGTGTGTGTGTGTGTGTGTGTGTGTGTGTGTGTGTGTGTGTGTGTGTATGTATGTATGTATGTACATATATGTTTATGTATATATATATATATATGTATATATATGTATGTATGTATGTATGTACACACACACACACATATGTATGTATGTATGTATATATCCCTAGTCTCATTTCATTCTGAGGAATATGGGAGATGCCCTTTATTTTGTCCTAGATAGAGGGAACTCGTAGTCAAGACACAATCTGTAGACATGGTTCATGAGAGAGTGAAAAGATGAATAAAATATCTTGGATGACTATATTAAGTTTTTTATATTTGAAATTAATAAGGACAAAGTGTTGTAAATCCTTGTATCTATTGGATCACACACAGATGGGTTATATTCATAGTTAGACATAGTTAGGCCTATTAGGCCTAAGAATAGATGTGAAGAATCAAATTCCTAACTTGATTAACATGAAATTATAACCTTAAAAACACTTTGAGGACCTTTAGGGAAAGTTAAGGACTAGTGGGAGCCATTATTTTGTAGAGAAACATCCAAAATTGGTCATTTTAACCAAAACTGCTATCATGCCTACTTAGAATGAACACAAGGATCTCGAAGGTCAATTTAATCCTCTCATATTAGTATGGAAACTATGCATGGTTTCCAAAGGAGTTGGTAATATTTTAAGTGTGTTTATGTCTTATTTTCAACGAATTTTTTTTTGTAGTTAGAAGTCTAGTTATTTTGAATCGTCACTAATAAGTAAAACCTTCTAAAACCCTCTTAAACCATTGGTTTAGACCTAGTGAAGAAGATATAGATATTTACTCATTCAAATGTGGTAATATATCCATGAGTTTTACTTATACATGTCTAAATCCTTCAAACTCCTTGACTTGACATCCACTTTTTTCATATTGTCACTTGTATGAACAAGGCTAATACTAAGTTATTTATAGGATTTGAGTTTTTTTATAGGTGAAAGGGATGACATAAAAGTAATTATAATTTTTTGAGGTATTTAAATACTTTTAGTAATTCATAAAACTCATTTATAACCTTTGTGGAATATGAAAAGGCCTTTACTATCTCATCCATCACATGCAGTTTAAACAACTAGTGATAAGACAAACTGACTGTCAAGGATTGGAAGTGAAAAGTTTTATATGAGTTTTATTGAGGTATATTTGATATAATATAGGAAAAAGGAGATATATTTTACTTTATTAACACCTCTTCAATGAATTTATTTTATAAACTATAAATCACTTTGATGATAAATGTGAGGACAGACCTAGGGGACTAGTGATAAATAATTATAGTGATGAATGACAAGTGATAAGGATGAATGCATTAGTTAAGGAGGAATATATGAAATTAACTAAAATATTATATATTTTATCACATCATATGATATGTCTTAATGTTTCTTATGTAATTTGTAGACAATCAACTGAACCCCTTACCATCATGAATGTAGTTTGAAAGCAAGACAATGAAGAGTTCTACTCCAACTTGAGGAAGGTGCTATATTGTAGATTGACAAATGTTAATAATAACCCCATGACCTATTTTAATCTTCATTCCATGGTATTTTAATTGGTCCTCATAGTTTAACACTTGGCCTTATGACCCTTGATCTTCACTTATCTCTCTTCTCCTATGTTCTATAAATTCAAGTCTTTTTGGTTTTGTATTGGGTATATGATTGGTATGATGAAGTCCTTATAGTTTTGACACCTTATTTTCCTTTGAATAAAGTTTTATAAAGTTTATTAATTCACATAAATCTCTTACTTAAGTATGTAAATTAGTTTATGTGGTTGATAAGTGATGAAAATGCTCTCCCTACTTCTATTTTTGCTCTTGCATGTTGTGTGAGTGATTTCTCTTCTAAAAGTTTCATAAAATATATTGCTTGTTAATTATGTATTGAAGTGTGAGAGTGAATAGTAGTGTCTTGTATCAAACATTTTTTCACCCACCTCTTGATAGGCATATGATTCTACCTCTATGAGAAATACATTTTTTAGAAGGATATAAAGTTGAATTTAGTTTGAGTAGTCTTCTTTCTTAAGTATGAATGCAAGTGTGTTGTATGTATTTATATTAGAGTATAACCTCATTAAAATAGGTCTATTTTATGTTTATATTTTCAATTTTAAATCCTAATAGTGATTATCCTAGTGTACTGTGAGCCTAAGAGACAAATCAAGGGAGCTAGCCATTTCAAACCTAGAGATCTATCATTTCTAGTAGGTTTGTCTATGAAGAGAGATATTTACATGTTATCCTAAAATTGAAAAGGTGTACTTATTTTATAGGGTGAAAATTTTGGCTATAATAATTCCCTCTAACCCATTTTTACCATAAGAAATATGAACATGAAAACTAGGGTTTTCTCATTTGACAAGGAGTGACAATCCATGAACCAGATCTAAAATGTACTAGAGTGAAGATGCCATAGAACCTAGAAGCATCTAGGTTGTCACATATAGTTTCAATAGATATTTAGTACTAGACACGTATGTCTTAGTTAGATAGTAACATTTACATAACCATCCAAAGTTCATACATGTGTCTATGGTTATAGAGGTATATTTTATAGAATAAGGATACTATACTAAAATCAAGATCTAGTCCACTCTCTACCTATTCCATATCCAAATTTTTATTAACATAAAAACTATCTTATTTTTCATTGTTATTTCAATATTTAGCATAGTTTAACTTTATACTCTTATCATCTTGACATAATAAATTTAATATATGTTTATATATGTTTTGTAAACAAGTGACCTACTTTAAGATATTCTACCATCCTTATGTCTTAGGATATCTCTACCCCTTTAACCCTAGATTCACGCTAATATATATTTAGTGTTAAACAAGATCCCCTCCCCATAAATAATGTGACTAAAATATTAAACCTTTGATTTTTCAAAATCAAACTTCCATAAGCTTTTGTATAAATGGTTATCTTTAAAAAAATTAAAACCCTAATTATAGTGATCCTCATGTTTCTTCTCATTGCATGAATACATAAATATTTCATCAAGGAAGATCAACATGAATTTGTATAGAAAGGTACCAAAAAACTCATTTATGAGGCTTATAAACTTTTTTGTGGCATTAGTCAACCTAAAGGGTACCAATGTAAACTCATAATGCCATATCACATACGAAATGTGGTATTATGAATATTTACCTGGTACTCTTAATCTAGTGATAACCAAAATTTATCTCTATATTAAAGAAGATTGAATTTTTTTATCTAATCAAATAATTTATCAATCTTGGATAATGGTTAACTATTTTTTATTGTCACTTTATTTAGTTTTTGATTGTCAACATAAAGTTAAAGGGACCCATCCTTCTCTTCATGAAGATAATATGTGATCCTCATGTAAAAATAATGGGATAAACTATGCACTTCTCCAACAATTATTATAGATCTAACTTGAGTTCATAAAGTGTATGGGTAATCATATGATATGGTTCCCTAAATGGTAATTTATCCCAAACTACAAGATATGTCCTAAAATTGATATCTCAAGGTGGGTAAATCACTAGAAACTCACTAAAAAATACATCAAAAACTACCAAAGGATAGAATGATAATATAATTAATCCCCCTATGAATCCTTCTCTAACCTATCACTCATTATGATATTAAAAATTATACATCGATTCCACATGCTCCAATTGAGTTTCATTATAGAAACTATGAAAAGGGAAATGGGTCTCTTGACCCCTGAGATACTGGTATTGATCCCAAGTTCATTGACACATTCAATGACTATAATCTAATAATCCATATTGATTATATGAGATGTCAACCAATCTATACCCAAAAACTCTATAAGCTCCCAAGGTTAGAATGTCCAAGTCACATTTTATTTGGAAGTAACCCAAATTAATAACACAACTCACTATTGAGCTAATAAACATCTTGTCCCTAGTGGCCAACTCAAATACAAAACTCTCATGCTACCTATAATCTACTTACCTATAACAGTTGATGATGAAATAGAATTTTAAGGATTATGAAGCTCTAAAATAAAATAACATTACAACATATAATATATCAATCATATTTGTGGTATTAATGACCATAACTTAGTGCATTTATTAGTGGTTATCTACCATTATTTACATCTTACAAATGTGATCCGCATCGATCACTATTTTTTTACACACCAAAGGCTTCTATCTTATGGTCATCGATAATATATTTTGATAATTTCATGCATAATGTTGTGGTGATCCACAATTATAACATATATCCTTAACCTTATCTTGCCTTGATGGAGATCCAATAGTCTAATGCCGAACTATAATTTTAGACCCTAAAGGTCCTACCTACATAGAAATATGAATCTACACCAACCCAATATTATTTATATATATATATATATATATATATATATATATATATATAATCTCCTCTTAGTGTTTTGTCCTTTCTAGTTTAAACACCTCTTAAATCTTTGATTACATTGGTTAGGGTGATTGCTCTCCTATTTCTTATGATAGGGTCCTAGAGATAATTGGGTAGATATTTAACATCCCCTAGGTGTGGAATACAAAATATGTGATCTAGTAATATGTTATGACTTTAGATTACTTTGGAATCTCTTTCAAGCCTCCTAAGAATCCCCCAAGTCTCTTATTCAATATAATCCTTCTCCATTATGATTGTTAAGGTTTGGGGAGAATATGTGTTCTATGTTTACTAAATATTCATTAATTGCTTTAATAAGATATATCACTTTCATATATTTATATATAGAATATTTCATGTATTATAATAAATCCAAGAAAAGACACTCATATTATGCCAATATACCACTCCCATACCAAAACTCATAGAAGTCATCCACCTTACTCTTTGTGTATCTTGATGAAATGTAAGGGTTTCTAAAGTAATACTCAGATATATCCCAAGTACTAGATAATTGGGTCAAATAGATTTTATTCTCATCTATCCCTCACCAAATATTCCCCATGCCCCTCAAAAGGTATTTATTCAAATGTGGTTTCTTGTTGGAATTAAAATCATACATGGTGAAGCATATAAAAACACTAGATATTCATGCCTTAGTGACAAAACCCTCATGAATGACATAAAATTTATGTGGATGGATGTTGTTCAAGCCTTTGAATAGATATCTTGATGTTATCCTATGAGTATTATCATAAAATCACCTCTCATAACACTACTCTCTATGTCGCTAATATTCTCTATCTCCTCTACACATAAATGTGAGAAGATGTCAGATCTAATCCTCTTTTTCTCCATATTATATTTTATGTATTGGTATATGGGTCTTCTTATTATCTCCCTCAACTAATCTCTATCTACCTTGTCATATCTATGGAGTGTGCCCCTTAAAATCCTCATATATAATATATAGTGTATCCTAAAGTATTTCAGTAATATACTACATAACTTGAAGTATCTAGGGCCTAAGGTATACTAACCCATACATAAATAGAGGTGGATGTATAGGATCATTAATGTCATGTTGAGGCAATATGTGCCCCTTGTGCGAGTCATAATACACTTGGAAGGATGAGTGTTAGATCAAGGTGGAAATAGATGAACCCAAGGTTATCAAATATAAAATCTTAATAATCAATGACAAGATAACAAGATCAAAATTTACCAATAACTCCTAGAATTTAAACCATTATCTCATACCAAACTGCCATGCAAAAAAAAATCATGACTAAAACTACACAAAATATTGGCCAATTCTATTTTTAATAATGTACAAGTATATTATAAAAAAATCCAAATGGTTATCCATGTTTGAGAGCATTACATGTAATATGTCTAAGAAAACTAACATTCCTAAAAGACGGGTGGAAATTTACAAGTGGATACATGGTTTTTATGTGACCATGTATGCCCCACTTGATCTAATCATCCTATTGCTATCAGTAATCCTAAAAGTTTATAACATAACAAAGTATTACCCACATCCCCAAGGTATATAATTTATATATACTTAAAAATATATGGTTTTAATCAACCAATAAGTTGAATGATTTGTCCTAACTCTCAATGGGGTTTAAGGAGGACCCCAAGTGTTTATATCCAATATAAGGGCTCATTTTGCACCTAAAGTCATAAATAAATCTAATTTTCAAGTTGAGTTTAATTTTTATAATTTTTTTTATAAATTATGATGCATAATCATCATATAACCTCAAAAAGGGTCTAACATTTCCTTGATTAGCTTCCTAAGGATGGATCACTCCATCTCATCCATTGGATCCTTTCCAAATCAGTTATCAAATTTAATCAATCATGAGAAATACTATAAATAATTAAGGGAGGAAATTAAGGTTTTGAATCACTCATTATGGTTCAATCTCATATTTTTTAAAAGAGGAAGTTTTGTATGATGACTTGTCCATAGTCATCCCCTTCTCCTTCTTTAGTCTTGTATGAGTGCCATTAATGGAGTCTTCAATATTTTATCCTTTATCATTTTTATTTAATTTTTATAATAAATTTTTATAAATGAATGCTTGGATTGTTTTTTTATGTACATTTATTATTGTAATATATCCAATTGGTTCCATGATCCTACTTTTTTTGAAAAATCCTTCGAGAGCTTCAAGCTCCATGACAACCATTATGGCCACCAAAGTTAAAGAAGGAATTGATTTTCATTTTCATAGTAATGATTTGATTTTTAATTCATGTGGAAGGGGAGATAAAATTAATGAGGGTTCCATTTTGGTTCAACCCATCCCAAAAATTTTAGGAGCTTGTAAATTTCTAAAAGCTAAAAGTTGCCCTCTTGAATAAAACAACCATATCTTAAAAAATATGTACTCCCAAGCCCTAATTTTTTTTTTGGAAGAGTAAAAATAATTTATAGATGCTTCCTATTAGGTTACCCCACATCAGGGTATCCACATTTTTTAACTGGTTTCACAAAAAAATGTTGGACCAAGAGATACGTTTAAGTTTTAAATTTTTTTGCATAGGGCTCATAATTTAGGAAAATGTATAGTTTTAAAAACATCAATAATAAATAAAAATTCATTATTCTATATAAAAATAAAATATTTTATGTTTTTATGGTGGTTAGCAAAGTTGACCATGGATTAAATATTATGGTGAGGATTCATCCTATGTCTTATAAGACACATGGTTCCATAACCACATACATTAAAATGATGGTGGTCATATACACCATTAAAACCATTAACCATGGTGTACACTAACACTTTATTTCTCAAACCTTTTGGGATATATAATAATTTTTACATGGTCATATGGATGACCACATGTATACCTTTTGCATGTCTCACAAAATAGGGTCATATTCCCTTCCAATGGGTTTCTAAAACAAGAAATTACCTTATAGACACCCATAATTCAAAAATTTATAACATATAAAAATAGGCCTTAAATTCATGAAACTAAAATAAATAGGTCCTAAAAGTTAATATAAAATCAGTTTGGAAACTTTTCTACCTCATTTGTTGTGCACAAAAATTACGTGAATAATAAGTAACTTATATAGGAATATACAATTTCACCAATTTAACTTTAAAAATTCATAACAATTATACTATATTTCCTAAAATTAAACCATAAAATGATATAAAACCTAGGTTGATCCTATTTTTTACTAAAATTTAAATTAGGAAAAATGGGATTTTTAAAATTATATAACAATTATTTATATGAACTAGCCCTTCTTGGGCTTAATGGAATCTATTAAAATGAGAAATATTGTGAAATATATTAACTTTATTTCTTGATATAATATATAAAATAATGAATGAAATTTTTCATACTAATTTACAACTTGATTCTAAGTGTTAAAATGATATTTCATTACATTTACTCTATCTTATTTTAATTAGATTTTTAATAAAACTACTTCGTGAAAGGTCATACTAAATACATTAGATTTGTAATTCCTTATATTTAAAATTTATTAAAATATAAAATAACATAAAAATTTATTTAAAATTATCAAAAATATTTTTATTATAATTAACATTTATAAATCTATGAAATAAAAGTAGACTCCAAGTAAGCTCCCAAGTGTATTCATGAGACTAATCCAAGGAGGGGATCACCTCCCATCCTATTTATATCATTAGGTATAAACCTTAGGCACCACTATATGAATCCCATCTCATATCATAGGTGACACCAAAGGTTCAAGGAAAATAAAAATAAGCAAGGAAGGAGGTGGATATTACCTAGGTATATGCCCAACTAGGAAGAACAACTAGGTGTATCAACTAACACTTCCTTATATCAAGAGGATTACATATTCACCCAAAAAAAACATAAATTCCATAAAAATAAACTTAAAATAAGATGAAAAAATAATATTCATAATGAATTTATAAATATCAAGACTCCACACTCACCCATTGTGCATGATAATTTCTACTCTCCACACTATGGGGGTGGGAGAATGATAAATTTGGATTTTATCCCTTACCAAAAACATTATCCCTTAACATGTGAGGACCTTGGAAACATTAGGGTTTCAATTTACAAACTATTGGAAATATTTTCATTGATGTCAAAGGTCTAGCATTATTGGTGATAAAGGCCCCATTGCATTTAATAATGTTTGTAATAAATATATCTTGGCTAATGTGTGTTAATATTTATTTAACATTAATGAATATATTTTTGGTTGCATATGAGACAAAAGAAGGGCCGATGGAGAAGTCAAAGAGCCAAGGGGTAAAGACAAAAGAAGGATGGGATGCATTTTTCCATGAAGAGTCATCTTGGGGAATTCCAAGAGTCACCAAGTGAAGGAAAAAGAGGAAGGGCACAATTTCTCATGAAGGGACACTTTAATGAATACAAAAAGTCACCAAGATAATGACAAAAGAGGGAAGTACATTTTTACTTGTGAAGGGCCACCACATGACTTTTCAAAGGCAAGGATATGAAGGGTCATACAAGTTTGGTGCCATTTTCCATGAGGATTGAAGGGTCACAAAGGGGGAAGGCCAAAGGTCATTTGTAAATATATAAATAAAGGATTGAGAAGCCATTTATAATGTGAGAGATAGAGGTTGATTTGATATTGTAATATCTAGCTTAGAAGAGCAATTGTGAGAGATGAATATGATTTGTATTTATTATATCTAGCTTAGAAGAGTAAAGGTGAGAGAGAGGAAAGAGATGTTGTAATGAACTATCATTTATTGAGATAGCAACATTGAGAGATAGTTGTGTGGTATACATAAAGGGGTTGGTGCTCCTATGGGTTGGTGCTCATGAATTGTTGCTGTGTTGGTACTCAGTAAAGGGGTTGGTGCTCCTGTGGGTTGGTGCTCATGAATTATTGCTATGTTGGTGCTTAGCAAAGGGGTTGGTGCACCTATGGGTTGGTGCTCATGAATTGTTGTTGTTTTGGTTCTTATAAAATGGGTTGGTGCTCCTATGGGTTGGTTCTCATTAATTGTTGTTGTGTTGGTGCTTAGTAAAGGGGTTGGTGCTCCTATGGGCTGGTGCTCATGAATAGTTTTTGTGTTGGTGCTCAGCAAAGGGGTTGGTGCTCCTATAAGTTGTTTCTTGTGAATATTTTTTGGGTTAGTGCTCATTCATATACTTGAGATTTTTCTCCATGGTTTTTCCCACATTGGGTTTCCACGTTATATCTAGTGTCTCTCTCTATCTTGTATGGTGTTTATTGTTTTAGTTTTATTGCATATCTTGAATGTTTGATTAAGTGGAATTTGATAAAGGGAAAGTTTTATAAGATATATGATATACTGATTCAGCCCCCTCTCAATATATCCCATGCTTAACATAAACCCCCATTCATATGAGCTAAGTTGGAGGACTTGTAACTTGGTTCCCTTACCCAAACCTTACAGAAGAAGATATATAACATGCATAAAATTTTAAGACTATTTGGGAAATATAATTTCATGAATTTATATATTTAAATGGGTTATTATAAGGCCATAAAATGGGTTTAATTGGGTATCTCCAATCCAAAATATATAATAAAAATATATGTGGTGGTAATAGGCATAACCATGAAAACTAAAAAGAGAGAGGGTAAACTAAATGACCTTACAACTATTTAAAGTTTAAGACAATAAGGGAAGAAATATAAATCTTAAAAAAATGAAAATTAAAATAACTGGGTAGCATGGAAGCTTACATTATCTCCACCTATTTTATCTACACAAGGGAATCTCCTAAAATTTTGGAAGCAAGATAGTTCTTTCCAAAACCAAACTCCTCCTCCTCCTCTAAGCTCCTACTTTCCTTCCTCAAGATCTCCTCCATTTTTTAAATTAAAAATGAGAAATAAATGCCTCAAAATAAGGATTTAAAATACCTTATAGATAAAACAACCCAACCTAATGGTCAATTGGAAGTGACACATGTCTATTCCCATTCCTTGACCTTTCTCCAAAATGTATTCTCTAGCATAAACTCACCTAGGTAAGTAATAATTGAACACACCAATTAATTTTATCACTTACCCATGTAAAATAAGGTCACATGGGCTGTACTATGACTTGATAGACACTCATAAAACATTTTAAACCATCGTTTGGTCATAAGGGGTCTCAAATGCACTAGCAACTACCTCTAAAACTCTTTATATCCACTTATAAGCATGAGTCCAAGTTCCCATTCACGTTTTGGTGAAGGGGACCACTTAATTAGTATATAAAATTACCTTTATCAATTAATTTAATGTTAAATATACTTATTAGGTCTTTTATAAAGGTAATTAATAGTGTCAAGTGGGTGTGAATAGTGATAGGAGGGTTAAAGAAGGTCAAAACTCAAAACTAGATTAAATGATGACACTAGGATTGGAGTTTGATCTAATGGTGTAATTAAGTCCAAAAAACTAAAAAAATGGTATAGTCACACTCAAAATAGTCCCAATTTCCTCATTTATCCCCCTATCACTTGCATATCATTTTATCCATAAATTTTCACTATCTTAGGTAGCCAAAGCTCTTGAATGTAAACATCTCAAGTGAGATAGCTAACAATAAAAAATTCATAGGTAAAACATTCAAGGAGAAACATTTGAATAATACACATGAGGTAATATTTAGATGCTAAAAACATATATTCATAATCTCAAATCAGATGAAAAAATAGTATTAGCTCAACTAATATGCTAATATAGAATGCATTTTAATAATAAAAGTGAAATATCTATAACTAACATCTAAATAGTAGTCATGAAAGTAACTAATATCACCAAAGAAATAAATTTTGTTATCATAGTAATAATTAAATAATAAAAATATCATGTCTCAAATAACATAATGTCATGACATGTGTACAATAAAAAAAATCAAACAAAACTAACATTGTGAAAATTTGTACAATGATACAAATTCAAAAAAAAATAGCATTATGAAAATTGGGGCCTCAAAAAGTATGAAAATGAATAAAAATAGGAAATTATACACTCATAATGTTATCAAAATGATTGCAATTTCCTATTAGATAGATTAGGTATACATGCTTATGGTCATAATACTTCAGAATTGATAATTTTAACTTGTTGCATTTATAATCATTAATCTAATATGATTCAAAGTGATAATAAGTATTTGTATAATCACTTATTTGTGACATCCCTAAGTGCACAACTCAATACATAGGTTTACACAAGCTACCCATCTTAACAATAATATAACAACCATCTCTAGAAAATAATACAAATTTGATCTTCAAAAAGTACACAAGGGATAATTTATCACATGAATGTTCTATACCACCCATTTGAGATAGTATCTCACCCACACTTTGAAAGGATAATATAATAATTTAAGTAATTTTATTTATTTCAACTATAAAGCTGTAAAAAAAATCATTTATTTTTTAATTATTTAATAAACAATTATGAAAATGTCACCAAAAGTGAACTCAACATTATTACTCTCATCTTTGTTTTCTAATCAAGTAATGTATATTATATGGTATAATAATATAATTTATAAAAAGGATAATAAGTATTAAAATCTAGGTTTTATGTTTCTATTTAACCCTAATTCTGATTTTGGAAGGTTTAAAGATATAGAACTGATGGGGTGCAAGGGTGAATATTAGATCTATAATAAACCAATTAATGTTCTAAACTCAGATGTACCATATGTTGAATTTATTAAAATAAGATAGGCTATTAATGGATATTATAACTATGCTAGATATATAAATGAAAAATAAGAGATTACTTATCTAGTTTTGATATTAATATAGTTTTGGATCTAGTATAGGTTAAAAGTAGGTGGGAAGATAGTTTTAGAATAGTCATTAGATTTTGAATCTAGTGTCTCTAGCTCTTTGGATAATTACATCAGCTTGGGATGGTTGTATCGACACTAATATCTAAGTCCAATGCTAGTGTCCTATACAAAAAATTAGTTGAAATAGGATGTGACCACCTAGATGCTTCTAGGTTTGCTTTACCTTCACTCTATTGTATTCATAAATGGATCATACTCTATCACTTCTAGTGAAATGGAAAAACCCTAGCTTTCCATATTCAATGTGACCCTAGGGGAAAACGGGTTAGTGGGAACATGGTATCAAGTTGACCTAAAATGAACTAATTATCAAAAAGTGATACCTACATAACCAATACTTTAGAAGAGGGAATTAGACTCATATAGTTATCCCTTATGTGTGAATCATATAATGTGTGTAAATAAAGTATAACTGTGACCTAGATTTTAACTTCTAAAATAAGGGCTTATGACTACTCATTTAATACTTCAGACATATAGCTAAGTGTTTCTTTTGATTGATATTAGAATAGGTAAGAATATGAAAGCTTTTAGTAACTTGAGTACTTCTTGAGTGATCATTCGATCTAAATGCTAGGTGTGAAATGAATGAGGGTTGATATTGTATTTATATAAATCCTATCAATAGATAACTTGAATTAGGTTGAAATTATGATACATTTAATTGAAAATTGGATAATTTGAGGGCATTTGACTCTTACATCAAGATAGGATAATAATGTCAAAGCTACTATCTATCCTGGATGTTAGTGTATAGGGAGAAGGAGAGCAGGCATAGGCTCAAAACTTTTAGAGGTGTAGGATAAGTATATTTTAAGCATTTTGGAAAAGATAAGATGTATTTGTCATCAATATAAGGCTGGTCAGACTAAGAGATAGGCAAAGGGCACAAGATATATAATATTTTAGGCTTGTGGAATCAAGGTATGTTTATAACTAAGAGGAAAAACCAAGGTATGAGTTTGCTAAGTATACAAGACTGAGGTTTTACATAATCACATAATATCATTTAAATTTTCCTCCCCTTTAATCTAGTAATGACATTTATATTTTAAAGCAAATGAATAAGTACCTGGGTGTGTGTGCACACCTTGTCTTTGCTTGAACTAAATTTGAGTGTTTTTTTGGTGATTGAAATGTAACCAAGAGAATGTTATAGTGTATAATAAATGCATATAATATGGGTTAAAAGTACTTGAAATATATTAAAATTGAAACAATAAGGTTTAGGAGTACACCTATGTGTTAATGTAAGCACCTTACCTATGTGTTAATGTAAGCACCTTACATATTATCATGTTATTTTTACAAAATATGTATCACTTTAAGGATATAAATCCAAGATTAGGATAAATATAAATAAATATTTAAATGTATTTATCCCATAAGATAGAGAGATATTAGAAGCTATATACACATAATATTTTTAAACTTTATCAATTATCGATGCTCTCTCCCTTGAAGGAACCCATCAAGTCTCAACCTCTCTAAGTACATGCCTTAAAGGGTGCCCTAGGAAAGGGGTGGGAAAGCCTTTGGTTATTCACAAGATTATTATTCCCTATACTTTCACCTAAAACCAATACAAACCCCTCATATACATTTACTTGACCTTTGACACCTCACTCACACTCCTCCCCAGATAATTCCCCACCTTAAATAGCCACTATCCAAGCCAAAAACCCTTTCACCACCTTTTCAAAAGTATTTGATTGGGTTGTATTAGTTTTTGGATTTGAGCACATTATGGTACTAAGTTGGCCTATTTGACTTAGTCTTGGACCTAACAACTCTATTTCTTAAATAACTAGGTCAATTGGACCGATTGCATTGGCTAAAATTTTGGAAGGGTCTAGGGTTATATTAGGCTATATATACACATACTTCACCTTATTTCTAATGGAGATAATAATTAATTTACACTTATTTATCTTCTTATCTAACATTATACATGAGGATTCATTGCTCAAGGTTTTGTACTACTTGGAGAAGAATCTTGTCTTGTGGAAGTGTCTTAGATGCATAGGAGAAGTCTTGTATCTTAGAGATGACCTATCTTTGTGATCCTTATGAAACACAAAAACCTCTTGCAAAGCACCATTAGCCAAGGGAGGGATTGAGACTCGATGGGTTCATCTTCAAGGTATGTATTACTATATCTTATTCTTATTTTTTTAGTAGATAAATCTACATGTATAATGGATAATGAATGCATTATATATTCTTGCTTAGTATTAACTCTACACTAACTTGAGTATAGTTCTTTACATGTTTATTGTTTATGTTTATCCCCCATTTATGCGACAAGATTTGATGAACACTAGATTGTGTTTAATTTACTTTATTATTACATTGAAATACCAAGACTTAGCTAGCGATATTATGTGGTATTGATTGACTAGAGGCTTTGGAACCATATCTAGCCATGACAAAATGATAATCAATCCCTCAGGTAGGTTTAATGGATCCATATTAATCAAGACCCCAATTATAAACACATTAATAGGGGCATAGTTTGTTTATTTATCTTCTTCATTCTTAGATTTATTTGTAGATCAAATTCACTTTCATTTGCATACATCCTGGTGAACCTAACGTGAACTAACCCTTGCATGTTTTAAGCATTCATTTTTAGACTATTAGATCAACTATGTCAACTCAAAAAAATAATTTTTTTATAGGTATAAATACTTAGTCTATCTAATTGAATTCATTAAATTTTTTATGTAGGTCTTTCTCTCTTATAGATAAATGGATCGATTTAATTGAACCAATTTTTGAATCTTCATAGCTCAGCTTCTACTTCATCATTTTGATTGACATAGGGCATCAAATTGTAGGTTTTTAAATTGAGATAAACCTATTGATATTTTTCATCTCTTTTTGATCATATTTGTCCCTTGGCACACTATATCGATCTTATCAATTTATCTCTTCATCTTATTTTTAAATTTTATAACTTTTGTCTAGAATACTATATCAATCCTATCAACATAGTTCTTTTAGTTAGTTTTAATTATTCAATCTATGTAAACTTCATTAACTAGTTTGAATTTATTTTAAAATATTATTTTATAGGTTTAAGCCCTCATCTAGATAAAATAACTCAAAATTAATAACTCATCAAATAGATCACATTATTAAAATTAATCAATAATTAAATTGATAAAACAACTTCATGTTCATTCTAATTAATTTAGTCATTTCATTTTCAATTAAATTACAGTTATGTTTCTAATTTTTTAGTCCTATAAAAATTATCACCTTAAAATATATTAATTCCAAAAAAGCATAGGCCCCTTGGCCTTCTGTCCTCTAGACAACATACCATACATATCATGCACAAGCTACACCCAAATAACTAAGCCCAGGTCATACAGATTACCCTTCTCCAAAATTGATTGACACAAGGCCATCGTGTTTATTAAGAACTTCCTATTTGACTTGTGAACAATCACATGTGATGTAACAAGACATATCATAACCTTCCATATGTTTTGAAGGGTTAATATAAAAACATTTAGCAATCACACTCACAACCCAAAAAAATACCTCCCTAACCTTATTGCCAATAGATCTAAGGCCCACCTCCCAACTTTAGACTCTAGGGTACCATATATCAATAAAGTACCTATGAAGTGTATTCCCCATAGTGCATGTAAATCCTATAATGTAATCCCCACCTCTATAGTATACCCATCCACCTCCCACCAAAGGTATTGGTTAGTCACTCCCATGCTTTGATGAACATGATGACTAAGTCAACACTCAAGGGGATTCAAAACATATCCATAATGAATCTAAACCCTAAAGTAGACATCCATGCATAATCATCATCTAATAGTCTATCTATCAACCATGTCACATCAACTAGGAATCAAAATCTATATCACCTCTATAAAATACCAAACAACATAGAATGTATCATATCTTGATAGAGAAATCATAAAAATACATTCTTAAACTATTAAATTTTAACAATTAACTACTTTATCAATATGTTATTAATATTTTCTCCCCTTTTTCTATGTATTTAACCACTTTATATTAAGTTAGCCCTGTTATCCTACATAGTTGACCACTTTATACTAAGTTGGCCCTATCAACTTACGTAGTCACCAAATTTATAATAAGTCATCCAAGTCACTTTACATAATCAACCACTATAATACTAATTCAACTCTCTTACCCATTCCTAAAAAATATATCAGCCCTCTCCTATGTAGTCAACCCAACTTTTTAAACTATATTAGCCACCCTCCTACAATATTAATTCAGCCAAGATATATTAAATCAACCACTTCACCCTTCTAACAAGATCATCCTTCTTTATGTAGTTAACCATACAAATCAATAATAATACAACCCTCTACTATGCAATTGACCCATTTAACCACCCTTGGCCTTTTCAACTTAGTCAGTTGGGCCAAATCCATTCAATAAGGTGGTGAATTTTCTAACATTTACCATAAATGCTTTAGTAATTTATTACTCCTACCACTTACTACCCATTGACCCACATAATTCCTACTCTACCTAAAACTTTCCTAGGGACAATTATGCTACATGATTTCCCCTAATGTCTAGTTTTCCACAAATAACATAATTTTTAACAAAACCATCAAAAAGTAATTTAATGTACCACTTACCTGATCTGCAACTACTACCATTGTTAGGCATCCTTCATCTCACAACTACCAACTCTTCACCTCATTTATCTCTAGGTTCCTTTAAGTATTTAATAGCTCTATTTTATTAGAATAGAAAAATTATAAATGAATTAACTTTTTACCCTATTTATATTTACCATTCCAAAATTATTTACCTCTCAATTTTTTTCAACCATATTTTGTATCTTAATCATCACTTTGTTTCTAATATCTCTTTTTCAAAACTGAAATATGATCTATAATCCTAACTTCATAGAGAATTTGTATACATACTACATGTATCTTCGCAAAAAAAATCAAATTTTACCTTATTTTATAGGTTTGTTTAACGTTCCCTACATTGGATGCCTCTCTATCTCTCTCACGTCATTTATGCTCTACATTACTAGGGTTAGTAAAGGTATGTATTTTTAAATTATTTTATTTTAATTATATTGTTTTCTCTATAATAAAATATATTTAGCTTAGTGTTATTTATTGCTACATTCTTTTCTTGAAGAACGATCCCATGTTATAATTGTGTGACATATTATGATCTTTGAGTAGGGCATATGTATACAGACAATATTTTTAAACTTTATCAATTACTAATATTTTCTCTCTTGTAGTAACCCATTGAATCTCAACCTCTCTGAGTGCACACCTTAAAGTCTACATCAAGAAATGGGTGGGTAAGCCTTTGGTGTTTCACAAGATTTTTTTTTCCTATACCTCCACCTAAAACTAATATAAAACCTCCTATACATTTCCCTAAGATTTGACACCTTCCTTACACAACTGCCCAAATAATTCACCACCTCAAATAGCCCCTATCCAAGACAAAAAATTTGTTATCACCTTTCCAAATGAAATTGATTGGGTTAACTTAGTTCTAATAATTGAGAATGTGATAAGACTAAGTCAGCCCAACTAACTTAGCATTGGACCTAACAACTATATTTCCTAACTATCTAGATCCAACTATAGTTAGTTCCAACTATACTGGTGGATGGGTTGACTATTGTTGAATCTTATTTGACTTGATCTTTATCATGTGTTTCCTTAAATTTGCAAAATCTCTTGATTGCTTCAAGAACTTCTTTGATTTTTGGAATCAAAATATGTAAAAAAAGTGTGAACCATATTTGGGAAATGAATGTCAAGGAACACTGAGATTTAAACAAATTTTCTAATTAGGTGTTTAACCCTTCTAGTGAAATATGAATTTCATCAAGATTTTTCATTGAAGCTTTTATAAATTTCCTTTCATTTAAAATTTAAAATTTTCTACCTTTTGAAATTTAAATTTTAATTCATCTATAATATGTGTCATAGTACCATCTTATTTATATAAATGGCAATGGATCTTATCTAGTTTTTTGTAAATTAGTTTGATTTTATCTTCACCCATATCCCCACTCTCCATTTTTTTTATGACCTTGTTAAAGATTTCCATTTTTTAAATTATACTTTCTAACCATTTTTAAGATGTGTCATCATCTTATTTCTATAATACTCCTACCATTGATTTATCTTCCATCATGATCATTTCCTTCACATCCCTGATCATTTCTTCCCAGACCTTCAAGGTGGAGGTATGGGATTTGATTTGTACATAAATATCCTATAATTATTGATTGATAATATCATATATCTTCATGAATTATTCAATGTGATTCATTCCAATTCTGAGGAAATCATTTACCCATGATTTTAGATTTTTACCATAAGTTTTTTATTTTTTGATAATGGAAATAACATCATTGTTTATTCTTGGAAATTGTATTATGGCATCAACTGGTAGTAATACATGAGTTTCCACTAATGGAGTAGATAATTAACATTGCTTGATAGTTTTTTTGATCTATCCTCTAAATTTTTCTTGACTCAACTCATCTTGTTTAGACATTTTAATGATCCTCTTAGTGGTTTCCCAAATATTATAAATGTTACCTTCTCTTATTACTTATTTTAGTGATATCTTTTTTAGATTATAATCTCCTACCTTCATTTCTATGATATCTTTCTCAGCATTTGGTTCAATAATCTCCACAAATTATTATCTTGATGAATATGATACCAACCTAGAGGTGGTATTTAACTTATTTGGTGTAGGAGTCTTTAAAAGATCAACTACCACATTAAAATTTGGTAATTCAGGTTCAACCATCTTTTTCTTTTCTAGATCATAAGTTATATCCACTAAAATGAAATGTCTTTGAAGGTAACTACTTGAGTAGAAAATGTATAAAGACTAGGTTGATTTAGAGGAGGAGTATGAGCTTACAAGGATCCAGATGGGGAATTTGGGTTCTCTTCTTCGACCCTTTTCTACTAATTAATCTTAATAGATGAGAACTTCTATTAATATGTGGCATTTGGGATGAAAAAATTAGGATCACCCAAGGTTTTAGTTGAAGATCATGGTCTCACCAATTTATTGGCTTGCTTCTTTTTCCCTACTACCATATTTTTTTCACATTATTTTTCTAATTGATTCTTGTGGTTAGGATCCTCATCTCCACCATCACTTAAACTAGAGGACCCTAAGGATTCAGTAATCACCTTAGAACTAATTTTATTATGAATTGATGGAAGATATGAATTTGGGGGAGATGAAGCTTTTCTTATCTTTGAGACCTATATAGTTACGCTAGTGATTTGGTTATCTAACCATTTATTTATGAAAGTCCGTACTCTTTACATCCTTTATTGCAAGTCAACTAGTTATTTGATTCTTTAAGGGAGCTAAAACTTTTCCTCTCTTTGAGATAATTATAGTTACTCTATCCAATTTTTTACCTAATAATTTATTTTTACAAGTCCATATTTATTACATCCTCCATTTTAAGTCAATTATTTCTCTGCTTGAAAAATTAATAGTTGGAAAAGGTGTATCCATGATTGTGTTAGCATTCAATATTGAGGATATCCAACTTATCATCTACCATTCCCTCAATAACCCACTCATATATGAATAAATTTATTTGATATAGGGTCATCTAACTCCAATATCTTTATATCACCTCAAATTCATTTGCATAATATTCTTTGAGATGAGGTTTTTATTCATATGTAGACCCTATACCCATATTTTGCTTCACATACCACTTTGTATCCATAGAGTCTCTATTGGTTTAGGTTTGAAGAGTGAACTCAAGGATGACTAGTTTTATGTCATGGGAATTTATAGTGGACTTACAAATAAAATGGCCTAATGAAATGTGAAGCACATGTTTATCTATACATCATTTATGGATGGATGAGAATTATTTTCATAGCTCAATGAGGATGATCTTATCATTATCCAATCTTAAGAGTCTTAAGGGATGCCTATCATAACCTCCAATTCTAATGTATGAAAAATTTTGGAACTAAATATAGTATCTACCATATCGGTTAATCAATTTGGATATTTTGGAATAGATCTTCATTCCCTAATCTTCTTCAAGCAAATATACTACTCTCATTGTGAATGCATCAATGACCTTGGTATAGTGTTTGTTGTTTTATTACAAATTGAGCTATGTAAATCACTTAAATACTTATGTAAAATTAGTGATATTTCACCTCTAAGATAGACGTAGGTATACCATATAGGAGACTAAGTATACTAGATAAGATGTCATGAAAATCTATCCTCATGTTTACACACTCAACAACTGATCATATAGGGAATTGTTGATCAATTAACCCTAATCCATAATTTTATTTATACAATAAATTATTTGCATTGGAAGGAAAATATAATGGTGGAAAGGTCTGGTGTCTTCATTATATACTATTTGATTTAAGAGGGTAATCATATCTAAAAGTTAATCTTTGAAATATACTCTATATAAGGTCTTGGGAACCTCAGAGATTTTTTTCTTTTTGTGTTTTAGCCAAATTTTTTTGATAGTGGTCAAACACTTGGTAGGGTATTTATTCCAATGTGCCTCTTCTTAACTTACATTGATACTAAATAAATCCTCATGAATGGGGATTATCAATGCCATGCTTATCACCATTCCATCTATATTCACCATGATTTTTCTAGATTTTAACTTGATTTTTCTAGCCTATGAATTGTAGTATCTATCATATGTACATATTAAATATAAACATTGAATTGAAGTGGTAAAGATATCTTCCTATGGAAGGTTGATCTCTTTTAGGTATTCAATTATAATTTTTAGACTTTCATAATTTAGTCTTTTATGAAAGTTAGTCAGGTCCACATTACCAATTTAAAACTCAAAAATGTTGGGTATGTTTCAATATAACACCAAAAGTGGTTCATATCCCATGTAGTTGATTTCATATTTCCAATTCTATATTGGCTGATAACTACTTGGTAGGTAAGTGCAAGGATATCTAGTGGGCCAAGAGGTAAAAAATGTTGAATTAGTTGAAATAAGTGTAGGGAAGTGGACATAAGGTAATTTTGAATTATATATAAATGGATCCTTAGAATAGGATTGAAATGAGGGAGCTACTAGTCAAACAAATGTTATAGTGTTTCTAGATAATAAATGATAGAGTTATAATCTTATGGGGTAAAGGGGTAGGGAAACAATGAGGGAAGAGGATATAAGAATGAGTATATAAATCTTATTTTATTATCCATTATGAACGTCAATCCCTACACATGTTCATCAGATGAGGAATAATAGTCTAGTTGATCATTCCTTAGGGATGTGTGGATGTGGACACAAATTTCACTAGTCTCCCATCTCTACATAACTAAGGACCTAGAAGTCTAGCTGATGGTCCCCCAGGGACATGTAACCATAAAATAGGGCCCATAGGTTTAGATTATGATCCCCTAGGGACACATGACTATAGATGTGATAAATGTCATATTTTACATCAACATGTGGTAGAGGTCCCAAAGGCTTGACCATGGCCTCCATATTTCTATGAATGTTGTCTTACTTTATAAAAGTTCTAAGTAAGAATTTTCTAAGTTATTTGATATTTCATACTAAAAATATTTAAAAAATAATACTTGGCTTAGGTTGGGGACATGAATTTATACAAAGGCATAGAATAATACTCCATAACTCTAGGTTTTTATTAGAGTGGTGTCCAATCCATTAGGCTATGGAGTTAACTTGAAAATTAATGGAAAAGGAATCACACAAATGAAATGAAAACACATTACTAAAATGGATACACATGAATAAAATGGAAACACACAACTAAAAGGGAAATACATAACTAAAATGGAAATAGTAGGATAAATCCTACCATCATTCTTTATATAACTTTAGATATTGCTCATTGTATGGTAATAGGAGGTAAAACCATATCTATATGATAGATAGTATGTATTTTAATTATATAAGTGTCAGATTTTGAAATATCCCATCCATATAGATTGAATTTCCTATTAATTCCCTTTGGATCTCTTCTTTGATCCCAAAGTAAGACCATGTAACCAATTTTTAAATCACATTATTGTGATTTTTAGTCAAATAATTCTTTAACCTTATCTTTATGAAATGTGATCCTATCAACCATGGTTTTTTGTTTTTATTTAGTCTTAGCTAGGTATATTACTCTTTTCTTTATTGCATTTTTGAACTATTCATATTCAATAGCTTGAGATAGGTTTAAATTTGATAATTATATAGAAATGGGAAGGTCAATATCCCTCCCATATAATAGATGAAAAGGAGACATTCCAATTATTCTTTTAGGAGTCATCCTATCATCCCACAATGCATCATATATCTATGTATGCCAATTATTTTGGTTTTCATTGACCATATTATGAACAATGGTGGCCAAATTCTTGTTACTAGACTCAACCTGACCATTACCCTAAGGGTATTAATCTAAATAATTTGGTAGATAGATGTCATATCCATAACAAAAATTGATTATTTATTTGGATGAAAAATTAGGAGCATTATCCATTACTATATTCTATGTGACACTAAATCTTGTTAGAATGTGTTTTTTGATGAATTTACATATAACTTTGAAAGCAGTAGAATTTAGTGGAATAAATTATACCCACTCTATGAAGTAGTTAGTGGTAGTCAAAACATGAGTGTGTCCAACACTATAATGACTATTTCAAGTGCCAATGAAGTCTAACACCCATTATTGAAAGGGTTCTTCAATGATTATTGGTTTGAGAGGTAAAGCAACAAGCTTTGGCCTCACAACAAAATATTGACAAGATTCACATTTAGAAACCCATTCATGTGTATCTTTGAATAGTGTGGGCCAATAATAATGAGCCTTTAAAATTTTTAATGAAGTGACTGAGGATGAAAAATGTCTTCCACAAGCTTTGTCATGAAAAACCTCTACGATCTTCTTTTTCTATTCTTTGTTTATGCATATCAAAAAGATGCCATCTAAATATCTTTTATACATCATAATATCCCAAATCACGTATCTAACTATTTTTAATTTAAGAGTCCTTATCTTCTTGGGATTCAAGTGAGTTGGAAATTCTCCATAAGATAGGAAAAATCCTATATCTAAGTAACATTATTCAAGGGAATAAACAAAAACAACTAATGGTATCACTTCTTTTTCATTTCTCTAAGATCAACACTTTCAACAACCAATTGGAAAAGTCCTTGTCCCATTACCAATTTTTTAGGTTTTATCTCTAGATAATATTAATGTAATTTATCAATATAACCACCTCTCTTTGATCAAGGTTCTTACTGAGTGAGAATTGATTTTACTACTAAATATAGAACTATGATGATTGTATGAGAGTTTAGAATGTAGAATCTAAAATGTTTTATGGATTTGACCATAGCATATGAATGTTTTATATTAGAGAATATTTGATTTCATGATATTTTAATAAAAAACTCATGAAAGTGATCAGGGACTCAACTCACTTGTCATTCTTTTGTACTAGGATAACTAATAAAGTATAATCAGAGGAGTAGCAATAACTAGTGAATTTTTTACTAAAATATGAACACACTAAAACTAGTTTTTTAGTGATCACTTATTTGATTTCGTTGAATTTTTTCTTCTCATAGTTGCTCCATCTAAATTAATATTTTACACTCAATATTTACATGATGTACCTTATGAGGTTTACAAAGTTTATAATGAATATTCTATAGAAATTGACTTTAACAAATAGTGAATGAGTACTAGGTTTACTGGTTGGCAAGTATAATTGTTGAATATCTTTCATCATTTATAGATTGCTATTATTACCTTTTTTGTATGCCACATGACCTAATATTTTACCTTCCATTACCACAAAAATGGACTTCTTTAAATTCAAATAAATGCCATGAAAATGACATCTTTCAAAATCCTTTTTTAGGTGTTAGAAATGATCTCCCCTCTTTTTTGAGAAAACTATGCGATCATCTCGGTAAATGACTATGATTTTTTTTTCATGTAAATAAATGTTGAATCTATTTCTCTTTAAAACATTTTTCCCATTTTGATGAATTGGAAAGACATTATTTTATAGGAAAATGTTATCCAAAGGGTAGTGAATGTTATCTTGAGTTAGAAAGACATTCTTGACTTGATTATACTCAAAAAATCCATCTAACATTGACATCATTTCAAATACTATGATAGTTTATAGGATTTGATCCATTCTTGGCAAGGGATAATTATTCTTGAGTGAGGCTTGATTAATATTGTGAAAAACCACACAAATCCTAACTTTTCCATTCTTATTTTGAATGGGTACAATGTTAGCAACCCAAGTTAAGTGATAAATTAGAAAGATAATTATAGCATATAATATTTTTTTCATTTCTTCATAGATTGTGGTAGAGATATTAGGATTATAATGGCTCAAAATGTCCCTGAATGGATTAATATCAAGCTTTAGTGAAATGTCATGTTACATGTTCTTTAGTCTAAAGGATTTCATGTCTACATAAATCCAAGAAAACACATATTTTTATAATTTAAAGAGAGTAATGAATATTATGCATTTTTATTTGGAACAACATTTTCCAATATTCACATACCTTGGTTCTTACTCAGTGGTGATGTTTACTTTCTCATATTCAAGAGATCCTTGAGGGTGTTCTTGAATTTTCTATTTAACATACCTATCATTTTTATCAAACATTTATTATAAATAAATGAGACATTTTGGTATCTTATTTCCTTTTAACTAAATAACAATGCCTTTAGGTTACTCCTTTTTTATATCTAACATTGATGAATCTCATTCTCCTTTATCTTTAGAGGTAAAGGATTCTCTATACATAGTTGGAATTTTATTAAAGAATTATTTATGAAATTATCTCTCTACTCTAAGAAGGCAATGATTTGTTCATCATTATTAAAAACTTGCCAATGTCCAAAGTTGTCTATCAAACTAGAATGGTATACCATTTCAGTGACATATTGATCCTAGTCAATATCTTATGGAAGAAGCATCAAGGAAGTAGAGATGGATAAAGCATCTTATTTATAATTTCTTCTCTATCGATAAAATTTATATAAAAAAATTGGAATGCCTTGATATAGTCCCAAACTCTATTTTGGTAATGCTTGAGCCTATTATTTTGAAATTGATATTGACCTTGCACTTATTTAATGATTAATTTAGTAGCACCTTGAGTTTGGAGGTTTTGAATACTAATTTATTCTCCTACTTGTTATCCTAGTAGGAAAGACTCATATTTATTATATTTTTTATACATTTGAACTAGAGTTTGTATGAGAAAATAAAATGTTCTTTACATGGAGATATTAACAACACACCAGCTCCTAAACTAGTGATCAAACAATTCCTATCAGATTCTAGAGTCCAAAAATCATTATAATTTCATTTTATTAGCTCTAAGAGTTCTATATATTTTTATAATATCATTATACAAGTTATATTTCTAATTTATTCATATACTATATCTATTCTTGGATCATTAGATTAATGCACTAGGAGCTTGGATTTTGGCTTTGGGAGTAAATTTTCATTAATTTCTTTTACTGGAATTACTTCCTAAGTCTAATTGAGTTTTATTTCTCCCCCAAGATGTTTGTACAAGGACCTAATCATTAAAATTTCATATTTATAAGGAATGTTTACCACCTATGTAGTCATCTTCATCCTATTTTTTAGAAAGGTGTTTACAACAACTTGCACATATTTTATCTATCTAATCAATGGAACCTAATTAGCTTCCATATTGAAGTAGAGTCTAAAAGTATTAGTGAAATTTAGCCCCAAAGCACATGCCACTTTACCTAGCATGGCATTATAAGAAGCCCTTAAACCAATTATCTATTTTTTTAGTTTATAATCACCCATGAAAAGAGATACATAGAAATGTTCAGGCTTCTCATTCCTTATGGTGGTGATGACAACAATATTATAAATTTTAGAATCAACCATCCTAATGTGTACTCCATTAATGGAAGTAATAGGACCCATTATTTTGATAAACTTTACCAATCTATCTAACTATTTAGGATTGTTTCTAAGATATTAAGTCCGAGAAATTTGAACCTTAGTTTTATTCATGTGATTAATTATATCAAATGAAGAATTGATGGGCTATTTATTTGTAATCAAATGATAATTATTGGAATTTATAGACATTTTTAATTATTTATAGATTGAAAAATTCCAGAACATGGTGCCTCTATTGAGAATAAATTTAGGACTTATCTTAGCTTTAGGAACTTCGTTGGCCTTTATTTTATCGATGTCTCTATTATTTTATGAAGCTTTAATCTTTTCATTATGAGCTCAAGTGAATACTAAATATGAATGACTATTAATATCCTTTATTATTTCTTCATAATCATCACCTTTGGGTTCATACTCAAACTAACACACAGTGGATTCACCATCAGTTTTCTAGATTTTAGCATCAGAGGTTCCTAAAACACCTTCTTCAAGTGGTTCTTTGATTGTGTAGATTTATAACATTCTTGCCATTTCTAGGCAATTTGAATCATCATGATAATTGGTGGTGTTAAAAATATAAGAGTAATGAATAATAAACGGAGCTACTTCAATAATGAGTTGAGGAGTTAGAGAAGGAATCAAGGTCAAACATTGTCATGATACAAAACAAAATGCCTTCTAGATATATCTTTATATGGAGTATTTTGAGATCAGAGAATATGTTTCTTCAAATCCAAAATGTCATTTTCTAATTTCTAAACAAGAGGATCAACTGAATTATGTTCTTTGATTTTGAAGGATTCTTTCTTCATGTTTCTAGCCATGATCATATCATCTTCAATTTTAGTGGCTTGGGTTTGTGCTTCAACCAATGTTATTAGATGATTTATTCACAAAAAGAAAATTACTTAGGGTATTTGAACATTAATAAAGAAAAAACATATTTTCTACTATCGGCATCTTAGCTACAGGGATTTTATGTACGAACTTGTTAAAGTGAGCTATGAAATCCTTCATGGGTTTACGGGAATCATTTTTTATTTGAGATAGTTATACCAAAATGGAATGTTCATCTTTGGTAGGTTTAAACCTATTCTCAAATTTTTCTCTCATAATTTTACAATATGGGATGGAAGCAATGGGAAAATTATAGAACCACTTTACAACCCCTTTGACCAAAGTTTTCATGAACAATCTAACAAATACATCCTCGTGTTCAACACCAAGGATGCCACATGTAGAAAATAAAATTTTGATATGTTCATCAAGATGTTGTCTCCTATATATAGCGAATTAAGTTAAATTATTTCTTGAAACTTTTGTCAGCTCATGGATTTGATTATCTAAAGATAGTGGACCTATATGAGCACCCTGAGGTATAGTGACAACCATATTTATGTAGTTGAATACTCTAGAAATGAGTATATCTTATAGAGATAAGGTTATAATTCAAGGTTATACTTATTTTATTGTTTTTGGAGAAATTTTGACACTTTATTATTCTTTCACATCAAATAATGCATAAGATATTCCTCTCTTCTTTACAGATCTTATACAACTTTTATTAGCCAGGATGTAAAAAAATTCTAAGGGACTCTAAATATTATTCTTCCATCAACAAACATGAATATCCTCTGAGTAAAATTAACACATTACTCTTCTTCATCTAACATGATTATATCTCTTTATATTTGGAGGTTATCTACCTAGTGGTTCCAAACGAACTACCATAAATTAGAAGAATTATCTAACTATACAGCTTGTGTCTAATCAGGGTTTCATTGAGTGACTAGGTTCAGATTTCTAGGAATAGTCATGAAAATGACTATGATTGGAAAATAGTGGGTTACATGGAATGTACAAAAACTACCCCATTATGGTAATTAAAAAAATATAGGTGAAATATTTTATATATGGTGATAAATCATGATTTCACTACAATTTACGAGACTAGAGTCTTTCCTCTATTATGAGGGGAGGTTCCTTTTATTGAAATAAAAAAACCACCATTATGTATAGCATTTAAAATTTAAATGAAATTATAGGTTTGGTATAAAATCAATCTCACTAAAAATAGAGGAAATGAAGAGTCACGAGAGAGTGAATAAACACAAATTTCACCCACTTGCATAATAGATTTAAATATTAAAAAAAGAATTTTACTTTAAGAGATCAAACACCATTCAATCTTAGAACAATGAAAAATACATTGAAATAATAAAAATGTATGATAATTAATGAAACAAGTAGAGACAAAGTTCAAGTAACTCCTCATTCTTGGATAAAGAGTGAACACAAAGTTTGCTGCTTCTACTTCACGTTTCATAAATCATGGACATCAAAAATCCCTTTTTCAATTACCATTACTTGTATTTATAACCTCCAATTCATTTACACAATCAAACCAATAGTATTTGAGATGATTTTTATATTCATATGTAAACCCTATATCTATATTTTACTTCACATACCCATGGATATCCATAGACTCTCTATTGGCATAGTTTCAGAGAGTGAAGTCAGAGGTCACTAGTTCTATGTTGTGAGAATTTACAACATACTTATAGATGAAATGGCCTAATGTAATGCAGAATTAAATTTTGATCACATGTTTATCTTTACATCATTGATGAATGGATGATAATTACATAGAGAGCTTAATGAAGATGATATTATCATTAGCCAACATTGGGAATTTTAAGGGATACCATTTATAACCTCTAGCTCTTATGTATGTATATTTTTAGAACTAAATATAGTAGTTGTCATATTGGTTAATCAATTTGGCTTCTTCGATAGAGATACTCATTCTCCAATCTTATTCAAGAAACTATACTACTCACATTATGAATGCATCATTGACCTTAATATAGTCTTTGTTATTTTATTACAGAGTGAGCTGTGAAAAATATCTAAATCCTTATGTCAATTTAGTGATAGTTCTACGAAGAGAGAGATATAGGTATACCATATAGGAATCTGAGTATACTATATAGGATGTCATGAAAATATATCATGTTTGCACATTCAACAGATTATCATTTAGGTAATCCTTGATCAATTCACCTCAATCCAAAAATTTCTTGTGCATAAATAATGAATTTTGTGTCTTGTGTCCCCATGAGATCGAGGGCTTAGAGGTCTAATTGATGGTACCTTGAGGACATGTAGGTACATATTTGATGAATGTCATATTTTACATCCCTATATGGTTGAGGGCCTAATGTTATATACATAGCCTCTAAATTTATTTGGGTGTAATCTTACTTAAAAAAAGTTCTAAGTAATAATGTTTTAAATTTTTTGATATTTCATAGTAGAATATTTAGCAAACAATAGGATGACTTCATCATTTAAAATTAAAGAAGGTTTTAAGGTTAAATTAGGATATATACACATCCTTTACCATATTTTTAATATAGATAATCATTCATTTGTGCTTATTTATCTACTTATCTACCATTCTACTATAGGATGCATTACTTAGGGTTTTATACTACTTGGAAAAGAATCTTGTCTTGTGGAAGTGTCTTGGATGCATAGGGGAAGTCTTATATCCTAGATTTGACCTATCTTTATTATAATTATGAACCAAAATAACCTATTTTAAAGCACCACTGTCCAATAGAGATTGAGACTCAATGGGTTCATCTTTAAGGTAAGTAGTCCTAACTCTTACTCATCTTTTATTAGTAGATATATTTTTATATATAGTGGTTAATGAATGTATTATATCTTATTGATTAGGATTACCACTACATTAAATTAGTTAGAGTTATTATTTTCATGTTTATTTTTAAATTTATCACCCATTTATGCCATAAGTTTTGGTGATCACTATATTAGATTTACTTTACTTTATTATTTCATTGAAATATCAAGACCTAGATAGGGTTATTAGTGTTGTTTCTTGACTAGAGGCTTTAGAATCATCTCTATCCATGTCATATGATAAGATATCCCTTAAGTATGTTTAGTTCATCTATATTGGTCATGACCTTATTATCAATGTAAATATAGTGGTATAGTTATTTGATTTATCTTATCTAAGCTAGGATTGATTTGTAAATTAGCTTCACTTTTGCTTTCATACATAAGGTGCATGCCCACAACTTTGGAGAAAAAATAAGTTTACACCTAGTAGTTGATATCATCTCAATCATGTAACCTAATGATACTTATAACCTAGTGGGTTTGGATGATATATTCCTTAATAAAAACTTGGAAAGGTTTATGGATTTAATCACCTCAACCATACCAAAAGTTAAACCAATTACTGTAGTATATTGGCTCACTAAAGAACGTAAAATTTTGTGGGGTATCGATATGTGAAACATTTTTAGAATATGAGATTGATTTGTATTTTTAAATATCATACACATGTTGCATAGAATATGCACCTTAGATATGTCTCATGCTAAAACTATGTATAAAAATGGTACCATGTATAGAATTTCACCATAACTATTAATATGAATCATATAATTATGTGATGTGGTTAGTTAATATAACCATGTAAGTTTGGAGGAAACACTTACAAAACATTCCCCCATTATATATGGATAAATATGAAATTGATATAAGTACCAATATGGAGGGCATGTTTCTAAAACATGCCCCTATTATAAAATGTAGATATTGAATATTGAGTAGGTGTGGAGAACATGCTTTCAAACCATGCCCTCACTAAATCTTAAATTTCTGAATGTTTGGAATAAATGTCCACATTAAATACCCTAATTTAATTTTTAAACTACTATAAATACATAATAATAAATAAATGTGGATTATATGCTTCCAAGGCATGCCCCCATTGAATCTAAAAGCTATGAATGTGTAGAAACCATGTATATATGACATGCCCCCATTTAATCTAAAAACTTATGTAAGTACCAAATAATTAATTAATGTGGATAACATGATTTTAAATCATGTCTCCACTATAATTTGAAAACTATGAACGTTTGGAATCCATGTGCATATGTTATGCCCCCGCTAAATATAATAACTATGTAAGGTTTGGAGAACATGACTCCCAAGCATACCCCCAATAATATTCCCACCTTTGAGGTGAGGGAAAAATAGTACCTATAATTTACCTCACATCAAAAGGGTAAGACAACTATAAAATCTATGAATTTAGCCATGTAGCTTATCAAAAGAAACTTGTCTAGGTAAATGTATCATTGAAGCACATAGAACCAATGTGATCACATGTAGGCCTAAGATTCATGATAAAATAATGGAAACATATAGATAGTAATAATACAATATCAATAAATAAATAATCACACACACACAATAGAACTCAAAAACAAGTCAAAAGGCAATGGTCCAAGGAGACTGTAAATAAGTAACATGTTCAAATACTACAAAATTAAATGGAAATGACTTATTCAAATGTCCATCAAGAATTATATGACATATTTAAATGTGTATACAAAAAATAATGACATAATCAAATGTCTAAAATGGTAATATTACATATTTAAATGTCCATACAAAAAATAGTGACATATGCAAATGTCAATGAAATCAAAAATAGGCATAGGGTATATATACAATAGAGAATATTCAAATTATTTAAAAATCAAGACAATAGCAAAGAAAAACACTCATGTGTGTAAAGTAAAAATCATAAGGAAGAAACATAAACATGTCATAGTGACCCATGGATCAATGTGTTAGCAAAAAATGTCAAGTGCATAACATATCAAGTACCATGTGTAAGATATAAGAATGGATAATGAATGTATAGGAACATATTCAAGATAAAAAATGATAATTTATAGTGATCATTGAATCATATAACTTGTGTATATCAATATTGTAAAATATGGATTCTCCTAATGTCTTAGTGATCAAAGGGAAATCCCAACACCCATAAGTGTATCATGTATCTATATATGTCTATATAAGTGTATGTAGGAGTCACTGTTATGATAAACCTCAACATGGAACTAGAACATAGATAGGAAGGGGCCAATATAACATGTAGGTGATAAAAATGTTTTTGGATTTTTTGGGTATTTTTGAAGAGTTTTTGGAAAATGGCAAAACTATCCATTTTCCCAATTTGAATGTAAGTAACTAACCATTTTACCAATCTTTATTCAAATGATTATCTAGTAATTAAATTTTGTTATTCATATGGTAATGTGTCTTATCACTTATCATGGCACATGTTGTGATGCATTTGGTAAACATATTACATTTGGTGTTATCATAGATTTATCATTGTACCCATCAAATGGCACATGCATTTTTCTATCTTGAAATTGAAATGTAAGACACATGTTTTTCATATCCATATTTACCTCCATATCTTCCAACCAATATTGACCTATATTTAAAGTGAAATTTGATTACAAATTTTTTACCTATATCATAAAATATACAATCTTTGGTATGAAGGTTATAAGTAGAAGTATGTATCTAAGAGGGTCTAGATTTAATGGATATTTCTTTAGTTCATCTATATGATGTCCCATTTGTCATAAAATATATTGTTACAAAGTGAGTCTCATTCTATGCCAATTAGAATATATGTATATCATAACCCATTAATATTTGTAAAAACTATTAAAAGTCCACTTGCATGTGGCTTTGAATGTTGGTATTTTTAAAAAATATGTGAAATATTAGACTTGATTTGTTGTGGGGAAAAATATTTAGTTATCTTACACTCTTGCATTCTTTAATTTTGGCCTTCAAAGCCCCACATTGACTTGCATTGTGGAATGTGATCTGATGGTAATTACAATATAGAAATCCTTCTTGAGAAACAAGGTGACTGTCTGATTTATGCCAAGTAGACAGTAAGGAAATCATGATATATTCAAGTAACATGCACAAAATGGTGTCAGTGTTATCCTATTATTTTTATATATATATTTTTTTTGTGAAGCCTTTTGATAGGATATTTCATAATAGATATTATATAATAAAACTTTGTGGTAATACAATTGATCTAATGTGTTCAATGAAGAGGAAGGTATGGAAGGATGAGCATCTATATTCTCATCAATTTTTTTATCATACCTTTTCTAAAGAATGTGATACATCTATCGTTGTCATATTGAAAAGTTTTGGCATCTTATGTTTGTAATTATCTATAGGTGTATAATGCTTCCATTTTATTGTTGGCTTAATATGACTTGGTAAAGATGTCATAATTTATTGGTTAACGTTTTAAAAAAATTCAATATCAAATGAAGGCCTAGAAGGATCATCACCCTTAATATGAGGAATATTATTTGGAAATATGGGAATAGGAGGGATTTTAATCAATGATCTTGAAAAAACATCCCCTATATTAATGATTTTAAAATCGTGCATGATTTCCTTAAGGAGCAGATAGAAATTATCATAATCAAATGAAATTATCTTATCTCCATGTGGAACAAATTTTGGTATAGAAGGCAAGGTAAAATGCTTTGGATCCTCTCTAGGATAGATCACATAATGTATTGAAAGGATAGGAACAAGGACTTAATTAGAGGGATAATAGCTACCACCATTCAAATATTTGATATTAAGAATTTAGAGGAATGCAAGAGTAATGTATTTTGATCCCTATTTTGAGATATTATTGAAGGGTTTCATAGTCATAATCATCAAAGTAATTAATGTCATCCATGTTGAAAGAGAAAAATAACATAAATATTAGGACAAGGTGGGAGACAAGTATATAAAATAGAATGCATATATAACAATGACGCTCAAAGGTAAAGTTCACCAAATGTTTATTCCAAATTCAGATTGTGTAATCCTTACTTGGGTAGATACAGTAAAGGAAAAAGAAATGATAGGGCACAATGGTGAATATATAATCTATAGTAGGGCAATTAATGTTATAAACTCATATGTATCATATGCTTAATTTATTAAAATGACATAGGATATTAATTGATATTAAAACTATGATAAATATATAAATGAAAAATAAGAGAGTAGTTAGCTAGTTCTGATGCTAATGCAATTTGAGATCTGGTACAAAAGTTGAAAAGAAGTGGGAAGACAGTTCTATAATAGTCCTTAGATTCTAAATTTGGTGTCTTTGGCTCATTGGATAGTTGCATTAGCCTGGGAAGGTTGCATCGATGTTACTATCTAATCCTAATGCTAGTATCCTATATAGAATGTCAACTTAAATAGGATGTGACCACCTAGATGCTTCTAGGTTTAGCTTCACCTTTGCTCTAGTGTATTTAGATCTAGGTCATGGACTATCACTCTTGGTGAAATGGTAATAAACTAGATTTCCATCTTCAATGTGACTTTGGGGAAAAATGGGTTAGCAAGAATAATGTGTTGAGTTGACCCAAAATGACACCATTATCAAAGGGTGCTAATTACATAGCCAATATTCGATAAGAGGACCTTAGACTCATGTTTTTTTCCACTATGTGTTGGCTTATGTGCGAATCATGTAATGTGTGTAAAGCAAGTATAGTAAGGACCTAGATGGCAAGAAAATAAGACCTTATGAATACTCTTTTAGTAATTTAGACCTATATTTTGGATATTCCTTTGACAAATAAGAAAATAGAGCAAAATAGGAAAGCTTTTGTTAACTTGAGTGCTTTTCTAGTTTGATTGCTAGGTTTGGAATAAATGAGGGTTGATATTGTATTTATACTAATCCTATTAGGATATAAATCTCATTAGGATAACATTGTGATACATTTCATTTTATACTTGGATGATTTGAGGGAACTAAACACTTATGTCAGGGTAGGACACTAACATCAGCACTACCATTTATCCTAGACATTAGTGTCCAAGGAGAAGGAGAGTAGGCACATGATTAGATATTTCAGATGTGTAAGATAAGTATATTTCAATCATTTGGGAAATATATGATGTTTATGTCATCAATATAAGGTTGGTCAAACTAAGATATAGGCTAAGGGGTATAAGATAGAGTAGATGTGAGGCTTGTAGAATCAAGGCATGTGTACAACTAAGAGGAAAAACCAAGTTCTAAGTTTTCTAAGTGTACAAGATTAAGGTGATACATAATAACAAAGTATCATGATCTATACTTTCAAGGGTACAAATTTCATAACAATGTCAGCTTGAATGTTCAGGCAATAATTTTATTTTAAGTTTTAATTTTCCTTGCTCATAATAAGGCTATTAATAGTTTAATTTATTAAGGTTTTTATTTATATTTTAGTTATTAATATTAAATGCATGTTTAATTTCCTCCTATAAAACTCTACTTTAAATTATTCTTTCAATTTTTATTTTTATTTGTGTGTGAAACTATAATTCACCTCTTATTATTATTATTTTAATATATTAATAACTACACTCACAACATTTTATGTTTTTAATATAAATTGAATGGATTAAATCAAGTCAACTATTAAATTGGTGTTTCATTCATAAATTATATTATTAAAATATTGAACCAACTCATAGGTAAAGTGTTAAAGAAAATAAAGGATATTTAATATGCCTATGGTATAAAATAGAAGAAGAGTTTTCCAAAAATAATATGTTTAACATGATTTTAAAGGCATTATTCTAATCAACTAAACCACTATTTATCACTCCACTTTGCATCTAAAAATTTTAGTTATTAGGCTAAATAATGTATTCATCATGTTGGAGATAAGGAGTTATTTTTTTTATTCTAAAATTTAGTATAAAATAGAGTTCAATATATAGTTACATCCATTCAAATCATCCATCGAATCATAAGTAAGTAAACATTGTCATCATACAAATCTATGCCAAATTTTGAATTTTTGAATTTGAAAGTTTACTACCCATCCATGATGCTTGAAAAATATAGGTGGTAAAAATATATTGTTTCCTAGGAGGGATTAAAACTTCTCACATGATTTTTATCCTTTCTAAGAAGCAATCTATTTTAACCACCTATAATTATCTAACCTTAAGCATTGGCAAGAGGAAATGTGTGTCTATTTTATTATTTTAAGAAAAAAATTCTAGCCATAGGTAAATGTTGTAAAGATTAAAAATCACATTATCATAATTCTAGGTTCCCATGAAAAACATCATAAACTTGTGGTGTTATAAGGTCTATATACTAGGTAATGTAGATACTAAAACTAGGTATTAAGTGCTTTAAAATGACAAGATTCATAAAATTTACCATACATGACTTGCATAAATAAATATGTTCCTAAACTACCATTATCTCATACTTATAAGATATCTTATGAGTTTTAACCTTTTGTTATGATTTTACACACCTATAGGAATGTCATTTTTTATTTCAAACTTGTATACTATCATACAAAAACATGCCCAAATGCTCAACTTAGTTCTCTTATACATCAATGGGTCAATATCACTAGTTGATACTAAATTGAGCCTAACATTACCATACCTATCCAATAAAAAAATAATTCTAAAAATAGAATTTGTCCTTAGGGTCAAACCCATCTTCTTAGTATGTCGATGGCATGAAAAATTACCTAATTAACTCATGTATATATGAATAAATCCCTCAATTGATAAGTGACATGACACTTATTTTTTACACACCTATACACTATTGCATATCGATAAAACCTTCCTTATTCTTCACAAACTAAAAATTAGTCATTATGAATAGTTAAAAAAATCTCAATCATAACAATGGGGGTAATTAGGGATAACTCAACCTAATCAATTTACTGATTTTTTAGTTTTATATCCCTCATAAGAACACATGGAGTTTCACAATGAAGGAGGCTTATATATGGATTTGCACACATCATCATGGTTCAACATCATACATCTAAAACTTTCAAAGATAGGTGAAGGTAACCATATAATCACAAACCCTCTTTTATACACATGTCATTATCAACCACTGAAGGTCAGTGTTGATACTTGATACCAACCAAAAATAATTGATGATGCACAAATAGAAACATAGTTATAGACCTATACATATCATGGTCCTAATTTATTTTATTATATGCTATAAAAACACAACCACAATTATAATATTAATCAAAAAATATAAGTAATTATTCCTTTTTTTACTTACTACATTTATTATATGTCACTTGTCAAATCATAACAATTTTCTTCAATCTCTTATAGTCAGATTCACACTTAAATGCTATATTTAGAATCTAAATTAATATACTAGTTTATATCCTATTATTTTTTATAAAACTAAATTAGGATAAACATATTGGTGAACCTATAGATTTATCAAACCATGTAAAACCCTATGTCTCCTTTAAGGTTTCATCCATCTAGGGCTTTAGATTTCAATCTTAGGGTTTTAATTTTAGACTTGATTTCTGATTATTACTTAATATACACATAATACATGGATATAATAAATGAAAATTATTTCTATTTGTTAGTGTAAGTCATTAAGGCATTCTTTTCATATTGTTACACTTTCCAATATTATATTTTGATCAATCATATAATCAAATGGATCAAATATAGTAACATTAATAAGTCTAAAATTAATAATGAACAATCCCAAGCCTTCATAAAATTATTTTTTTCAACATCTAATCTAATTTTCCTTTTGTTACCACTATATGTTAAAGCTCACACATGAATCCTTACCCTCCAGCATCTCCCTAGACCACAAGTTTGTACTAGCTACCGTATCACTCTCATTATTTTCTCATGGCTTATTTTGGATTACACAATCCATGATATCACAACTAGGAGAGGTAGGGAATCCCATAAGGGATATAATCAACATGTTCATCCTCAATCCCCTCTACCTCCCACATATCCTCTTGAGTATTATTGTATGCATGTTCAATTAGAAGTGCCTATTTTTTTATGCTTGTAAGGACCTTCTAGATTATACAATTACCATGACAAAGTCTATAGATGAATTAAAAAATAAAAATTAATATATATGTCTAAAAATTAATTAATAAAAGGCAATACTAGACATATATCAAATCTAAAGATGTTAGTGCCAATCATATATTCACATCTCCATTAAAGATGTTTTTATCTCAAAATATTTCATTTCATGAAGAGATTATATATATATATATATATATATATATATATATATATATATATATATATATATATATATCTAAAACTAATGGTTCAAAAATATTTCATAAGCATCTTAATAATCTATGTGAAACTCTTGTGGACATGATTTTGAATATGTTTATTGCATTAACTCCTATGCATCTTCTCAAAAAATAAATATATGTTTGTGCATAGAAAGCATATAAATAGTATGGATAATTATTTATCCTTGAAAAGAAAAATACAAAGTATTTTTGACATTGGTGATCCTGCATTAAATACATCCACTAAGCCACCACCAAATTCTAGCACACATTTTATAGTTAATCAATATAATCAAACTATGATTCTTTTTATAAGGAACAAGTGGAAATAATATATAAGGAAAAATTACAAAACAAGAGTGGCTAATAAAATAAAAATTCACAATGTTATGGTTGATAATAGGTCAAGCATTAACATGTGTGCCATGACACTATTGCATCACTTGGGATATATATAGAGAGATATATTCCCCATAGATACAATCATTAGTGGTTTTAGTGGACACATTTAGATCTCCATTAGGGATATTATGTTTCTATTATAGGTTGGACCAACACACATAGCCACTCCATTCCTAGTAGTACCTATTGCAGGTATATTCAATATATTATTGGGCAGGCCATGGTTATAGTAGCTCTCAGATGTCCCATCTACTATACATTGATGCTTAAATTATATACATGCTAACTAGGTGGTTAAGATTGAGGGTGTCCTATATGAGTATCCTCTTCCAATCCCATAAGAATTTCTAGTATAGTTTCTAGCTATAGTTTTAGCACAACTACTATATATTGTAAGGTTATCAGTTATAATAGAGAGTACCACTCCTATGCATACATCACAATGTTCATTAGAGTCATTAGAGTAGGCCAAGACTACTCTTATGGTATCTACACATATGCATACTCTCCCTTAGAGACCATTACTAGAGAGACCTTTGCATCAAGGATATGTCATAGATTCTAGAGGACCTTCCTCTACTCAATTTATGTAGAGATCAGTTATATTAGATTTTAGGGGTTTTCATCACATGGCACCTACAAATTTTACTTCTACCAGATGGGTCCCTATGACCCCTAAAGTTCATAGGGCATCACATTCAGTGCCAAAACATGATAACATCACTACTCAGGCAACTTTTATCTCAATTTATACAACACAGTAGATCATGGTCTTATAATTACCCTTTCACACGACATGCATGATCATTGTTCCCCTATTCAAAATTATTCCTAATGATAGTGAGTCTCTTATGAGACTAATTGGTTGTCATGGTTCCTACCCTTATACATACTTCTCTCTCTTTCTCCTTATACATAGTTTATTTTAATTTTTGTATACATAGATTATACTAAAAAAATGGAAAAATAATTTAACATGTCAAAATACAATATATATATATATATATATATATATATTTCAAAAACACAAAATTTATGTATTGTATGCATTGTTATGTTTACATTTATACTACTTTCTAGATATTGCATATTTCTAACTATCATAATATAGTCATTTTTATCATAAATATATGTTTCAATTATTCTTATAGAGAGATTGTATAATATAGATAGGACTCTGGTCCCTTATACTAATCCAAACCAACAATCATCTACCCATTGGGGGCATTAACACCAATCCAAGTTTATAAATTTGACACATATACCCTTTTGAGACATCTCCTATATAGTTATTATAACTAGGTTTTATCTTTACATACTATACATTCTATTTTACACATTGATTTATATTGAAAAAGTTCATTACTCCTCATTTCTCAAATTTTTTATAACTATTACTAGTTAGGCTTGGTACTACATAGTTATACATGCTTTCATTTCTAGTTTTCATATATTAGAATTGATTGTGTTCCTATTCTTATTCCATCTTTGAGGGCATTCAAATATGCCATTATTCTTTGGCTCTACACCACTTCTCTATTTGTATGCCTTGGACATGTACCCATGTCCCTTATGTGCAATTTTTCTTTCTTTTATATACAAACATTTGAACATATCATTATATGTGGCTCTAAGAAAAATTACTTGTTTTTTTCATATGTAGACTTTTGAACATGTCCTTATATGTCTTAATATTCAAATTTAGTGACATGTGCCCTTATCCCTTGTGTTGTGGTTGTTTGGTCTATCTTTTGAATGCCTCATGTGCTTGTATGTATGATTCTACACCATGACACTTGTATTTACTTGCTACACACCCACACACACCAATTTTAATTAGCATTAAAGATCTCATGCATCTACCCTTCCTACATAGGAGCTTTGATGGACATCATGCCCCATCCCCCTAGGTAGTTACTAAAATTTGTTGTTATAAATGGATTGCATCTATCTTGACACATTTTTACAATGCTATCTTACAACATAATTATTACATTACTTATACTCAAATACATTTACATTTTGATGTTATGTTTATACGCTATATTGGAATGTCATGCCCATGATCTAATTAATAGATTTTGTAGACTAATTTTTTAGAGGGTAGCTCTTACATAGATTTCACAACTACCCTCAAAAGAGGGGGAATTCATAGGGGTTTGTCATAGATATAAAGCTCCAATTTTATATTTAAAGATACATTGAAGCACATAGGCTCAATTTAAGACATCAAACTTAGAGTATTCATAGAATACAGTAGAGACTCAAAATTTAGTTCAAATCACTTAAAAATATGACTAGGTATAAATTAGTGCCCATATTAGGACACTAGCACCATAGGGTGTTATTATCTAGTACAAGTCATTATTATATAGTATCCCTAGCTTTAGGATAGCCAAAATCATTCAAACTAATACACCAAGTATAGTATAAATTTTTGTAAATATAGTCATAAGTTTGATAGTTATATTCATATTTAACTTGGATTCATTCATTTCAGCTTAGATTCATACCAATTTCTAAGATTTATGGGAATCATGCACACCATGATCACTCCCACATTTAGCTCAATTACATAGATTCAACTATCACATACTTAATTTAGATTCAATATACTCAGATACCAGATTGGGGGCATGTACATAACACATAGTTTCCTTATACTTAGCTACACATAGGTTGATCAGATGGAATGACAAACTCCATATCATTCTCTCTATTATATACAATTTTTATCAAATTATATGTTGTCACCATATATATGCCTTACTCCATCTATAATGGTTAGCATTCTTGAGTGGCCTAGATCTACCTAATATACCCAAGTAGACACTAAGTTGATATACATAGTTAGATACTTTTAGCACTTTACATAGTTTAGTTATGAATTCATCTACTTCACATAGTGTGAAATTATGGATTCATGGCATAATTTAGTTCTTAAGACATCTAAATGAGAAGTTTAGACACACTTATAGTCTTATCTAAATTATTCATAGAAATTATGATCCACTAAGTAGGGGTGGGCAATGATGGATTCAAAATTAGATTGAGTTCTTGAGCCACCCATATGAGGATTGAGCAAGACATCATCTTAGTCTAAGCTATTCATCGATATGATCACTATATAAACTCTCACACACGTTGTCATTGGGTTCATGCATTGGTTGGCATACCTAATGGAATGTATTTGTTCCTTTCCTATCTCTTTACTCAACTTTTACTTAATTACTTCATTTTAGCATAGTTTATTTTTATTTTAATCATCTCTTAAAATAAGGATTTCTTTTTTCATGACTATTTTCAAGAAATTCATTTGGATAATGTTCCACATACTTAGACCTAGATTCACATACTCAAACTTAGCTATGTGGGCTTCACTTCTAAGGTAAGTCTAGGTAAAATTATTTTTCCTTTATACTAGTCATTTTGCTTTGTTGTATTACTAACATAAAGGGGGGGGGGATTTAATCACCTAAAAGTGGTAATTAGATACTAAGAGTGTTGTTTGAGTTGCCTTGTTTCTAGAGTATCCCTAGACCTATCCTATAACCTTATACTTATTTTTATAGTCATTGAGTAGACCAAAGTAACCTATAGTTAGCCAAAACATAATCCTAAAACTATCATCTCATATCCTAACACAACATTAATGCCACATTTGGGACACTACAACCACATGGCACTAGTGTCCCTAATAGGGTCTTATTATTCTTAGCTATATATATTCCCAATAGATACTTTTTCAAATGTGTTTCCTTCCTAAGGTCAACTTAAGCAAATTTTATTATTCACACAAGTAATAAAACTCTATAAATACAAGTCTAATTAACCTCTATTCACTAGATGTAAAATAGATGTAAAATCACATTCAAACCAAACATAAGTTAAGAAAAATTAAGGTATTTTATCCTTATTCTACCCTAATTCTACATACTACCATCTAAAACATCCCTAAGCCTTGTTTTCAAATATTTCAAAGATCAAGCACATTAAATACATCTAAGGCCACTCTCATTCTAGCATTCACTTACACTTTCATCAAGCACTAAGTGGGAAAACTACATCAAGCTTGATCCCTATTCAAAGTATTAGTATGTAGGCAACTCTCTTCATAGATGGGTACTAAGGATATCCATTCCATCCTCCTAATGAGCACACAATTATTGATCATTCCATTCTTTCAATAAATATTATGATTTGCACATTAAATTAGGTTTTCCAAGCACAAAATAGAGCTCCAATTTTTGTGCAAGAAGGAATAGGACCTAAAACACATGCATCAGTGATCATAGAAAACAAGAACATTCCCACAAAGGGGACACTACCACCACCTAAATGACACTACAAAAACTTGGTGTTACTATCCATACTAGGTGCTACTATCTAATGAGAAAATGAACACAAGAATCATGTTGGTGACACTCAAAATGATCCAAAACCTTGTTTCCAAAACCTAGGTCATCTATGATAGTAAATTATTAGATAAGTCTTTATTTATGCCTATTAGTTAATATTTTTAGAAAGTCAAAAAATTTAAATGCTATAACAAATTTATGCTTAATTATTATAATTTATTTAATTGATTTAGACATCTTAGACCCTTTAATCTAAACATAAGATTTAGATAATTAAACCCTAAAAGGTTAAATCACCCTCCATACTTTTCTTTATGCCTTTCTAGGGACTCTAATGCCAAAATTAGAGGATTCCTATCATCTTATTGGTCTCATATGATCTTTAGAACTAGATACATAACTAAAACCACCATTAATTCTAATCCAATTTCTATAAACCATATGTGTCAAATGTTGTAAATGTCTATTTACCATCTTCAACCAAGAATACCATCCTACTAATCAAGAGACAAGTACACCCATTCAAGACACACCTAATTTACTTTTTGATGAATGGAAGGTTGACCATCATGAGTCTATAACATTGAAGAGGTTGGCTTAGGTAACTATTACTTGTATGAAGAAGATTATTTCACTTTGAATGTTGTGAATAATGATGAACATGATGATGGAGTCTAGAAGATGCATTTTGATAGATCTAAAACTATACATGGAGTATGAGGGGGTATCATGTTGGTGTCTCCCTTGAATTAGAATTATTTTTATGCTTTGATATTTGAATTCGACTGCACCAATAACTCATTTGAGTATGAATCTCTTATCCATGGTATTCAATGGGATAGGAAAAAATAATTAAACATATACAATTATCTATATACCTATGTAATAGGGTAGAATATAACCAAAAATTAGTCATTAAAGTCATATAAACATATATTTTGGGACCTCATAGAAGACCTTGAAGCATTCAACATCCAATCCTTCCCAAGAGAAATATTCAAACAAGTTAATAGGCATGATTCTATTAGTTCTTAGTTTGACATTCTGAATGATATCAAAAAGGACAAAGAAAAACAATATATCAAGGTGATTCTAATGCCTTACATACCTAATAATGCCACTAATTAGCAAGGGTTTGATAGTGATCTATATAATATTATTTTATTGTAAGAATAAAGTTGATTTTTCAAAAAAACAATCAATATAAATTGTAACAATAATATGATGACCAGGTAATTTAACTAAAGTCAAAAAAAATTACAAAGGGTCTGATCACACTAAAAAAAATTCAGTGTTGATGATGAGGTTAAGGGAGAGAAAGTGAAAATGAATATCAAATAACATCACTATGAAAGAGTTTTCATCTTCAAGGATAAGCTTCTCTACCTTGGTAAGGTATGTAATGAAGAGTTAAAACATGCATTTGTTAAAAAATTTCAAGAGTTTGATGACATCATTCCATGCGAGTATAGTGATCTCAAAGGTTTTGACCCTTGTTTGGCACAACATACTATAGAGTTGGATTTTGATGCCAAGCTAGTTAGGAAAAAACAAAGGCCCACAAACCCTAAGATAGAGCCCCTTGTGAGGAAAGAATTAAAAGGGTTGATACAGAATAGGATCATATTTTTGATTAATCATTCATCTTGGGTTTCAAACTTGTTCCCTACTATAAATAGGAATGGATCGATAAGGCTATGTGTTGACTTCATGGACCTAAACCAAGCCTCATTGAATGATCAGTACCCATTGCCTCCCATGGAGAAAATATTGTAAATGGTGGTAGATGTAGAATGTTTTTATCTCTTGTATGGTTATTCTAAATATAATAAAATTATGGTGGAGTATTAATTTAAAATAGTTGTCACCACTAAATGGGGAATGTATGCCTATAAAAAATTCCCTTTGGTTTATCCAATACAGGGGAAATTTTTCAAACAACCATTGATATAGTATTTCAAGGACTAATTAATAATTATGTACTATTCTATCTTGATGATATTAAAATATTTACTAAGCATGATGATGATTATATGTCTCATCTTAGATAGGTCTTTAAAAGGTTTATGCAATTTGGGGTCTCACTTAACCCCCAGAAGTGTAATTTTTTAACCCATGAAGGCAAGATTTTGGGCCATGTTGTCTCTAATAGAGTGATTACAATTGATCCTAAAAGGGTAAGTGTCATTCTAGAATTGTACTTTCCTATTCACAAGAAATGGATGCAAAGCTTCTTAGGAAGGATCAATTTTGTTAGGAAATTTGTTTCTGATTTTTCCAATCTTCCAAAGCCTCTAATTATTATGTTAAAGAAGAATTAGATCTTCCACCAATCCAAATAAGGGAAAGATATCTTCAAAATTATTAAAAAAATCCATATCAAAAGCTCCTGCCCTCATAAATCTAGATTTCACCAAGGACTTTACTCTCTATGCATTTGGGGGTATGGACACTATCTTGGATATACTGGTATAGAAGAATGGAGAAGACATGGAGTAGTTGATATATTTCTTAATCCAGGGCTTCAAATTTTATGACGTAAAGTATTTATTTATAGAGAATCAAATGTTGAATATTATAAGAAGTTTGAATAAGTTTGGAAACATATTTTATAATAGTAAGGTGCATTTTCTTATCTCCCACTCATGTCAAAGATTTCCTCTTAAGCAAAGATTTTAATGAGAAAAGGGCAGGGTGGATTACAAAGGTGATGGAATATGATGTGGATGTCAAGGTCATAAAGCTGGTAAGAGGCAAAGGTTTGTGTGAATATTTATGTTCAAAATGTTAGAATTATAATAATTATGTCTTATTACTCCAAAATGGCCAACACTCAGTTATACCTTTTGTTGCCAACTAGTTAGACCCAAGATATGGCCAACTTCCTCCAAACTGGTGAAAGCCCTCAAGGATTGAACAAGGCCAAAATAAGTAATTTCATATTTCAACCAATTCCTTATATTCTTATATATGGTATCCTATTTAGGAAATATGTCAATGGTATTCTATTTAGATGTGTTGAAACAAACTAGATTGATAGGATTTTGGAGGAATTTAATGATAGTTAATCTAGTGGACACTTTACTCCAAGGACTACATCCATAAATATAATGAGGGTAGGATTTTATTGGCACAAAATTTTATGTGTATAAATTGATTAATAATTATAAATAATCTACATTATTCACTAATAAATATAGATTAGATGTATACACATAATATTTTAAAACTTTTATCAATTAATGATGCTCTTTATCTTGTAGGAACTTGTCAAGCCTCAATAACTCTAAGTACACACCCTAAGGGGTGCACTAAGAAAGGGGTCAGAAGATCATTGGTGATTCTTAGGATTTTTGTCCTTTTAAACACTTTTTATCTACATATTTGTCTCCTAAAAACCATTCCCATATTCTTGTCCTTCTCTTTTGCACATTATACAGTCATTTACCACCTTCAGTAGCCCTTTTCCTAACCTAAAACCTCTTTTATAATTTACATGACTAGACTATGTCAACCTTATAATCTTATTGGCAAAACTTATTTAGGGTCTAGGTCAGCCCTTGGTGGACCTAGTATATGATATAGTGAGTTTTTTTCAATAATGATACTAGGTCAACTGGGTCGACCCTATTGACTAAAACATTCAAAAGGGTTTAGGGTTAAATCCACCTATATAAACACAATTTTTTCCATTATTTAGAGAAGAGAAGAAGTAAGATATGTTACACATCTTCTTATCCACCATTCTACTTGAGGAGTAAGCTTAGGGTTTCATACTTTCTTTAGAGGTATAGATCTTTTCTTGCGAAGAAGACTTTTGGATGTATTGATAGGTTATGTAGCCTAGAGCTGATTTATCCTTGTCATCCTTACATACCACAAAAAAATATTTGGAAACACCTTGTCCAAGGGATAAATTGAGGCTCGACGGGTTCATATTCAAAGGTAAGTATTCCTAACTTTGTTTTTCCTTTATAAGAGTAGATAGATATAAATTTATACTTCTCTTCCATGAATTAGGATTCCATATACATTGACATGAGTATATGTCTTCTATGCATGTCTAATTTTGTTGTTTATTACCCCCACTTTGTGCCACAAGATTTTGTGAGTAATAAATTATATTTCTTTGATTTACTTGTTATTATTAAAGTGAATATGAAATGATAGGACTTAGTTATGGTTGTTTCATAGTTTTGATTGATTGAAGGATTTGAAACCCTCCCTAGTGATATTATTATGGTAAGAGATCCCTTAATTAGGTATATAAGATCCATATTGGTCATGTTACCAATTATCTAATGTATCCCCAATCAAAATTGTAAGTAGGATCTATCTTCTCTTAGCTAAGTTTGATTTATAGATATGATGTATTTCTAATTGCATACATTTTGGTGAACCCAACATTAATCTAACCCTTACAAGTCTTCTTTCACACTTTTAATTTATATTATTTTATTATCTTTTCTATATTTGTGATACTAGGTCAACCAAGTTGGTATGGTTTCTAACTTATGTACACAAGCTTAACACACAGTCACATCAAAATAACTCTATTATTTCTATGCAAGTATTCATCAGATATAGGTTACTGAATCAAATAAGTCAACAAAGTACTCTTATTCACTTCTAGACAATAGATTATGCCAAACAAGTTGACTTAGTCTCTTATTTATCTCCAAAATAGAAAACTAAATTATGAAGGTGAACTTAGTATTCTAGATAACTTCTAGATAACAAACTAGGTTGACCAAGTCAACTTGGTCATCTTAGACAGGTTTTAAAAAATAAGGAATTGTAAAACTAGGTCAACCCAGTTGACATGGGTTATAGAATTTGAAAACATAATTCAAGGTAATTCAAAAAACATTCACAGCCCTCAACATACTATAACCCACCAAGGTTCCTTTTTTTCTCTCTTTCAATTTAGTTCTTCCTTATATTTCTATTTTATAAAGTTTGTATTCTTCAAAACTATAATCCTACAACAAACTAGGTCAACCTAGTCGACCTAGTTTTGTAGTTTGCCTTCTATCTAAAATACTAGGTTGACCTTGTTGACTTAGTTATTAAGGAATCATACTTATGTATTAAAATAACAACCTTGTTAATTTTTTTCTTTAATTTTTTCATACACTATCATTTGAGTCGACTCTATATCATGCGTAAATTGGGAATTAACAACTATATGCTAGTATTTATGTCACACTTTTATTTTTAGTTGTTTTCATTCTTTGATTATCTCACATAGTCTAATTAGGTGGTTTTTAAATATACCATTTAGTTACACTATTTTTCTCTTTCTTGCACAGATTAAAAAATCACATAATTTTAAAATGCATTTAAACATTTATCTACCTAAGGCCTACCTACTTAGATTTCATCACCAAAGGGGAAGCTGAATTCATTTTATAGCAAAGTATAAACATGTGGTTAATGATATATATTGGAAAATCACCTGACACCCTTATTGTTGCAGGATTGTGAAGTGAGGGGTTAGGCCTCAATACCAAGCCAGTACCATTTCTAACATAGATCACTTTTAGCCTAAACATCCTGAAACCATCCATGGATTAATTTTTAGTTCCCTAATTGAATCCAACATCCATTACACACTCAAAATAAAACTTTATAATAATCTAACAACATTTAATATGACCACTTAGTTAGAATTTACTTTTCAATTGACTTTTTGCTCTTTTCTCATTATATGTTGTATTGTAAAAACATGCATTATCTAGCATTGGTGCAATATTTTTTTGCTATGTATCAATTAGATCATTCTCATTGATCCAATTATTTGTGTGTTTACTTAAATTTCTTCCTTTAAATTACATTAAAAAAAATTTCCTTATTTTCAATACACTATTATTATTTTTGACATAGTCATTTATAGACTATTTTTCCCTGACTGTATTACTAAGTCAGCCTGGTCTACCCAATACTCATTTCTACTTATCAATCTATAGTACTAAGTTAAACCAAATAACTTTGTTTCATGATTAGACTATCCTTTGTCTCAAATTATAGTACTTAATTGAATTGGTAAACTTTGTATCCTTTTTGGATCAGTTTCATACCCTATTTTTAGTACTAGGTCAACTTGGTCAACTTTGTACTCTTATGTCAATATTGTCTCTCTTTGATTTTGAATTAACTTTTTCTTCCCTAATATCTGTCCTTCATCATTAACTTCTTATTTTAATAAAACACTAATTTTAATTCAACCAATATGATGAGTCTTAGCAACCCTAATAGGTTATCCCATATTCATCTTGTGTCTCTTATCTTAGATGAAATTAATGTGCATATATCCACTTGCACTACAAACTATGGGACCCCTTCTCATTCCTTTATTCTTTACAATCCTATTTTATCACTTGAATATCAACCCAAATTATAGTATACACTACAAATTCTCTTCTTCATCAATGATTTTCCTCAACATTGAGGAAATGATCCTTCTACTATTTACCATTTCATGATAAGTTTTCAAGCTAAGGAACCCTATTCATCTTCTAACACGTTCTCACATAGATTTTGGGATACTAGCTTCTTTTATTCTTATCCTCTTCCATCTATTTAACCCCTTCTCATACCATGACTTATTTCTCTGTAATTTTCTCCACTTGCACACTTAGTATCTCTACTAACATGGTAGGTTATAAATCAAGTGGGCCTCTTACTAGACCCACTATTTTCGATTCTTCCACTAGCGCATCATTTTCTACCCATGGTAATCATGCCATTAGTGTTTTTTCTTTTCATCCCTATACTATTCCATATTTTACCACACAATCAAATATGCCACTAGTGCCTCACTTACTAATAGTTCTTCTCAAGCTCCTACTAACACCCATAGTGGTACCCAATCCACTACTACCAATTCTAATAGTTTACACAATGCCAATAATACAAATTAAACCCATAAAGACGTATTAAAAAATATTAATCCAATGAATTTTTTTCAAGATAATAATGCAAATTAAATGATTTAAATACAAAATCATCTTATCCATCTTCAAACTAACCCTTAATATAGGCCATGGGGCACACATAGTCAAAATGTTCCCCCACCTCTTCTTCAAGATTCCCATGGTAATATTATGCCTCAACCTCTTATTTTTAATAAAAAAATCAATCATATTCAAAATAATCCTCTTACATCTCAAATTTATAATATTTATATAAGAGGTATCGCCCATAGCATTACTTACAATGGGTCAATCGCTCCTACTCTTCATTTAAAAACATTTGGAAATATATATAAAGTTTGGGTCAAATTAAATACCTTTCCACTACCAAGATATTATCAAAAATTATCATGGGTGATGCTTTATATTTGTAGAAATATCTCAAATTTCATTGCATTACTAGTTTGTAAGATATAGTTAATACTCTAGTCTAGGAGTTCCAAACTAGTGATCTCCCTGAGAATACCTTAGACCATTTTATCAATTGTAAGTAACTTGAGACCAAAACCATGAAATATTTCATTAAATTATGGAAGATCATGTCCAAAAACTTTGAACATAATATGGAATATGATAAACTTTTTCATCTATTTACCAATGCTCTTTTCCCAATTTGTAATATCGGGTTTGAATTCTCTCTCTACATACTTTAAAAGAGGCCATCAATGAAATCAAGCATAAATTTTTCCTTATGTGTCAATTCAACCCATCCCAACATTATACAAGTACTAAAATGTTACTTAATAATAAGAATCATCATTCTACTAATGATGGTGTTACTAACTCTTATGATACCATTCATATTATTGAAGCTATTATTCCCAATGAAACTTTAAAATAAGCTTCCCCTCCTAACATTATCACTAATCCTCATTTAATTTCAAAAAATAATATAAATATTTATAGACCTATATCCCTATTTTAATTACAAAAATGTCTACCAAGGCTTCTACCATGAGAAATTGATCCCACTCGACCCATTAAATCTCAGTATGATCCTAATAAATTTTGTTGGTTTGATGCTAGTTGGGGTCATTCTCATGAGACCTGTAGGCAAATTTATAATTTGGCTATGTATTTCCTTCTTGGTCCTAATTTTGACCATGATTATATCATTCATAAATTATAACAAGCATATGAAATTAACTTCAAATCCCATGAAACACAAACTAAGTCTCAAGTTTAAAGCTAGGCTAATGCTCATTTGGCCATCTATAAAGATTCTCTTCCAAATCATCAAGATAACCAAGAAAAACCTACCCCTTTTACCAATAATTTTTTTAGTATTTTTAACCCAACTCCTAAAGATAATATGGTCAATATGACTAATATTCAAATGGTGGTTGCTTTCATTGATCCTCAACCCATTAACACACATCAATTATCTCACATATTTCATATTATCCATGATTCTTCTCTAACTCACCTAACTGAGTTGGGGGAAGAAGGCATTATATTGTTTGATGAACCAATTATAACACATCCCTTATATAACACTTCTCACACCATTTCTACCATCCCTCTAGCCTATTTACCTATCATTACATATACTCAAACTTTTGTCAACACATCTTCTCAAAGCACACCTACATTAACTACCCCATCCTCTTAAGATAATCAACAAACTTGTCCTATAATTAAAAATTATGCCTATTATCATCATAAATTCACATTAAATTCATCTCTTCCTTTGTAGGACCTCATTCAACACTATGCACCTCTTTCCAATAGTCTTATACTAGGTTACAATGAGTGGGATCTTATCACATAACTTACTAATCTCCCATCTCAAATCTCATTTCTTGAACTTATGTAAACCTCTCTATGTCATCGTAACCATTTCATACATATTTTATTCAAAATGAACATCCCTAATCCTCCCCTTGAAAAACATGAATCCACTTTATCTAGATCAAAATATAGCATTTTACAATAGTGCGAAGAGATGTCCATACATATGAAATAATGGACACTTCTATTTCCCTCAAATTCCCCATTGTTTCTATGATCATCGATGATATTTTTCTTCATGAAAATGATCATCCCCTTTTTATAAATGTTTAAATTTGTGATATCCAAGTTAATCATGCTTTGATTTGATGAAGGTTCTGACACATGTGTTGCATCCCCTGATTTTATCAAAACCCTTATATATTTCAAGTGTAATCTTAAATCCACATGTATCATATGTCAAGGCTATGACTGAAGGAAAATATCTCCTTAAGGTTGTGTGTGGTTCCCCATTAATGTTCCACATGTCATCATCCATGTGAAGGTGATGATATTCAACTTTCCTCTATCTTATAACATTTTTCTTGGTAGGACATTGACTCATCACATGAGATCAATTACCTCTTCTACTTGAGGATGTGTAAAATTTCCTCATAATGGATCCATCTATAAAATTTAGGGGGAAACCAATCCTTGGAATTTTGAAAAATTCCAAGACCATGGTGTATTCAAGATTCCTACCTTGAACCCTTGATAAGCATTTCACTTCATGAATGTCAATTATTTAACTTTCCTATAAATTCCACTGGAGGTTATAATGCTCACCCAAAACTCATCAAAAATATACCCCCAAAACTCCTAGATTCTAATGACAATGAGCCTAATGAGATCAATTTCAAGATTAAAACCTTAGATCTCTCACCTCATCTCATCTCTTAGCTTCCCACTTATTTTCAACCTCATTCTCATTAACCACCTTATGATGGAATCCTCATTGCCTTAACTAAGACTCAAAATTCCATTCATCACACCACATTAGATGCCAAGGTCATCATTACCAATGATATTTATCTTAATACACCTAATTATGATGATATTTATACCTTACATGATCCATTATTATGAGGTATTGTTTAGGATTGAGATGTTGAGATTATTCATTATCATTCCTCTTTGCTTTAGTCTTTTAGTATATCTTCTATTATTCCATCCTATATCATTCCTAATTTTAGAAAATTTCCTCTTGATTTCAAGATAGATATGGTGCACACACATTCATTTTCTAAAGAACCTCATAGGATTATGCTTATGGATCATGCTATGATTGGTCCTTATCATTTTGTTAGATACCAAGATCCCTCTAGCTAACTTATCCCCAAGATGCTTTTGACTATCCTTTAGCCTTATGTACATCCAACCACTTCTTCAATAGAGCTCAATTTAAACCTTATTTCCACTCCCTTTATAACTGAGTCTCTTCCTATTTCTGATCCTGTTGTTCTTTTCATTGAGCCTTGTCCAGTTTATCTACCAACCCCACCTTCTTTTGGTGATTATTTTGTCCTTTCATCATAGTTGGTTCTTTCACCTACCAAATGGTATGATAATCCTTATTGTGAGATTCATAAATTTATTGGTCATTATACTTGATATTTTTACCTATACCAAACTTACTTCACTTTCATTTATACCTCTTCTATGATTACACCTACCTATCTTACTCACAAGTGTCTTCTATGGCACATATAACCATTCATCCACACATTATAGAAAGTTGTCAAAATATATTACCACCTTACATCCCACCACTCTTCAGCCCTCAAACAAGGCTATACCTCCCCTAAAAGTAATAATTAAGTATATTTCTAAGTATGGAGAGGTATATTGTCTCTAGCACCAATGTGGTACACATCACAATGATTATTTTAATATCCTTTAGTAGCATTTCAAGAATCACCTCCTATCCATTATTTCAGCTTCTACCCTTCCTCCCATAGGTCTCTCTCAAAAAAAGGCTCCCCCTTCTTCCCCCATGGTTCCACCTCCTATGGTCCTTTTTCCACATAATGTTCCTCCACCCATGAATCCCTCACCCATGGACCTTCCCTCACCCATGGATCCCTATCTATTAGTGACTCCTTCACTGGTGGCACCTTTTCCACTGATTACCCCTTCATATCCCCTATAATCCTATCCCACACATTCTCTTAAGCATTCCCTACATGATATCTCTCATTAGCATGATCCTTTTGGCATTCCTATATTTTTTGTCAAGGAGATTTGACATGAAGTATTTTCTTAACTTTCAATAAAGATCAATGAGAAATTAGCTACAGTTCACATTTAACTTCATAGAGACTTATCATATGTTATGGATAATGTGTGTGGACAAATATATCAGTACTCATGAACACAAGCATGGTGTTCTTACATTTTCATTTGGATTGGACATGTGCTCCAACATTACATTTAACTATTTTATATCATTTGACATTTTGTCAAATTCTTATATATCTTCATGATGACTTTTTGCATTACATATTTCTTATGATGTCATTATTCTTCTTATATTCTCTTATGGATTAATAATTACACACTTGTTCTTATTGTGTTAATTTCTTATTATTACTTTGTTGTTTTTCATGATTATTTTCTATCTTATCTCTATAAACATATACACTTATTATTTTGCCTTGATTATACAAACATTATTCCCTTTAGTCATTCTTCATTTACCATGTGATCATTTAATAAATAATTCATCTTATTATACTCTCCTTTTTTTGGTGCACTCTGATCTACTCTTCTTCCCTGCTATTCCCTTTTGGAAACTAAGCATACACATGGTTGTGACTTGAGATAATATGTTGGTTCATAGTTAATCCCAAGTGTTTTAGTCAATCATATATTTAGATACGCAACTTTCTTTAGCCAAAGACTAAATCTCATTCATGTGTATCACTCTATCTCTCATTATTGGTCATTCAAGATCTGTATGGAGGAGTAATCTTAAAAGCCATAAAATATTCAAAATCCAAATCATTTAACAAAATACAATGATCTAAAAAGAAACATTCAAAATTCTCAAAAGTTAAATCTCACTAAAAGATGTGATTCTAAGCACATATCATTTTACTAATCTATGATAAAACTCCATAGTTGTCCTAATGATAAAGCTAAGGTCCATTGGTGTGTGATAGGTCAGTAGAATATAAAAGGAGACTAAAAAAATCTTTTAGTGATACCTAATTTCTTATACAAGTACCCAATCTTCATAGTAGATTGATGTCTCTATAATGGGTCCTAAGGAACGGAAACACATCATGGGAATGTAGGTACATTTCAATTTCCTTGTGAAAAACCTCCAACATGAGTTTATCTTAGTATCACACTTACCTACATATCTTTATGTCTATATAAAATAGGTATCCTTTGTATATTGATGGTCATTAGTCACTTATTATCTTATCATGTCCTTAGTGTGTCTCATGTCTCCTAACGTATTCTCATAATATGACTACATTATGCTTCTTACATTCCCTTTTTCACACCCTACAATATTCATATTTTCCCTTGATAAATATTTTTTTGATCAATGATCACTCCCCTAGGGATTCCATTTTGTGAGTTACATTATAAGACCATGGATAGGACCTGACCTTCCTCACAAATTATCAAATTTTCACATTACCACTCTAAAAATCCCATTTTACCATATTTTTACATTATTTTCACCTCATTGGTGTTCTCTTTGTGAGTTGCAGTGTAATACCATGAATAGGACCTAGCCTTCCTCATAAAATTTTCCAATATCTAAGTCATAACAAAATTATGTTTAAGATATGAGACAAGATGTGATTGATTATGAGTTAAACATCATTGGCATGCTTCCCATATTGATTTAATATGTTTTATTCTCACTTAATTATTTTTTCACTTTTATCTTCTTATTTTATGATTGCATGTAAGAATCTAACCACTTTTCTTAAGTTTTTCATACTTCCTATTGTATTATTTTTTTGGAATCTAGTGTTTAGATCCTATATAATAAAGGGTCTAGAATGATAACAAAATTCTATTTTAGTGGGGAAAAATATATATTTTTACTTGATAATCATACAAGACAAATAGAAATTAACTTATCTAGATTCATACTAAAATGGAGGATTTTGTTGGAAATTGAAGAATAGGACTGAGACATTATCAAGAATTTGAATCTAGATTCTATTTTATAATTGGATAGAAGCATCAAAAATAATTCACCCTAGTGTTCGGTGCTATATTCCTTCATATTTATATTATATTAAGGATCTAATATTTTTGGTTTTTGTTCACTTGGTTAATATGAACTTTCATACCAAATTTTAAGGGTTAAAAGTCATCGAAGCTCATTGTAGGATTTTTTTAATATTTGATACTTGTATCCATCTACACACATGCAAACAAAGAATACATAAAAAGTAAAAGGGGGGAAAAATAGGTTAGGGGAAGAATGATCTCATGATCTAGAACCCTTGTTATTCTGATCACTACCTACATTAACCTTGAAATTAGGGTCTCAAATCAAATGTAGTTATCCCTTAGGGAAAGTGCATAATCATTGGACATGATAGATGTCAGAATAAATTTCACTTAGGCCCTTCATTGATCAATCATGCAAGTCTATGTGTGATGCAAAGAAGCTGAGCTATACTATTGATTGATTTTTATTATGTCTAATGTGTCAAAGTAGTAAGTGCTAGATATAAAATACCTTATGTAGTCCTTTATATAAGAGACTCATTATTTCAAATTCAAGAGCTTTATTCACATTTGGACAACATTGGAAAAGTTAGGAATGAATAAAATAAAAGGGGTTAGACTAATATTTCAAGAGAAACTAACCATTGGATTCAAATTTGCACTTGGACAATAGCACCAAAAATTGGACACCCTAGGTTTTGGTATCGTAGTCCTATTTTAGTGCAATTGTCCAAAGGGTTTGGGACTTGGGGGGATGGAATAAACATGGAAAGAGTAACTTGGGTCAATAAAGGTATCTAGGGTATGAAATAAGACCAAGGCAAATCAGATAATAAAACATGGCTTAGATGTGAATAAAACTCATATTCTCTAGTCAGAGTCTCATGTGAAAGGATTATGAAAAGACATGAAGTATGTGGTTGCTTGACTAACTTAGGGTGTATACATTTATCCCCATTTTAATCTAGTGATGCAATGAAATGAACTACTAGAGTAAAATAAAGAAAGAAGATGAGTACCTAAACTTACCTGTATGGAGATAAGTGTATTGAAAAAGGATCCAACTTCTTATCCAGGGAAGAAGATAGGGAATTGAATAGTGCCTAAAGAAAGAAGGAATATTTGAAATGGATGCCTCTTGTACTAAATTTAATAGTGCCTAGAGAAAGAATGAATCCCCGTAATAGATGCCCCTTGTACTTAATCTAAATAGTGCCTAGAGAAAGAATGAATCCTTTTAATAGATGCCCCCTGTACTGAATCAAAATGAGAAATGAGAAATGCTTAGAGGCCCAAAACCAATGTCTACCCTCTATCCCACATAAACTCATGTAATCTAGAATGTGTATAAAATTTATATGCTATGAAGAGCAAGAGTTGTCATGCCCCCACTATTGAAAATATAAATTGGAAATGAGAAGTGCTTGAAGGTCCAAAACCAATATCTGCCCTGTATCTTGTACAAATTATTGTGTCTAAGTAATTCTATGGACCAACCACTATAGAAAATCATATGGTCTAGCCTAGTGACAACTTGGGTATGCCTGGGTGTAATCTAAAAACTCTAGTAAATGTATATAAGAAGAAAATTTTCTATCCTACCATTCCAATCTATATAATCTTGGATATTGAAGAATATGATCATCTATGTCATGCCCACAAATTTGGTATGTGAGTGATGCATCTAGATAATACCACGTGTCATGATATATCATACCATGTTACATCTACAAAATTGGAGATCAAAATAATGTACTCTACACTATGCTTATAATCTATTATATGATCCTGTAACTATGTCATGTTGTATGAATCTGTATGTATGAGATGTGTAGTAATGTATATGCCCTTAAATTTGGTATATGAGTTTGATTCTATATCAATGTCACTGTTAGTCCATATAATCTAAACCATTGTATCTGAATAGTCTGTGTATCTATAAACTAATGGTATATTCTTCTAGATGTCCAAGTGATGTTGAGTGACCCCATAAACTAAATGACTATATAATCTTCACCAATCTGAGTTGAATGATGCTAAGTGACCTATATAGTCTAAACCACTATATAATATTAAACAATATTTATTGATTAATGCTAATAATTTAGATTTTAGTGGTGTAGAAACCATGCTAAGTGACCCATTGTCATTTGAATCACTGTATAACCTTGACCAATCTATATTGAGTCTGATAATATACCTATTAGAGGTGTGAAAACCAAGGTATATTTACTTATAGGAGTGGATAGGGATACTAGGTAGTTTTTAGAGATATTAGGTATGATGCCTCCCTTTTGGGGAGAGGGATGAGATCTTTGATAGAGGAGGTTGAGCCAAAAGTGATTACCAGTGACATATGAATAATAACTAGGTTGGCATGTATGAAATGGATTGAAAGTATTTTATTTGATTGGTGAGAGTTGATTTAATAGGATTAAAATATGTTCTTGATTGGTTAGGACCAAAACTTCTATGTGGGTATATTAGATATTAGAAATGTTCATGTCATGGTAGGCAAACAAGGTGGTAGTAGATTAAATGGATTGAAATTTTGATTGATTTGGTTGGGTTATTTGAATGAGTTTTTTTATTGGTAGGTACCAATTTATATGTCAAGGTATAAAAGAGGTATAGGTGTGTGCATATTCTATAGATGACATAGTGATAGAGCAAGGTGTGCATGATGTCAAAGGCATCATTTTCATGATTCCATTAAACAAAATGGTTTGTAAAATATAGATATGAGGTTCAAGTTATGGGTAAAGTGGTGTTTTAATTTTGAATAAATAAGTTGGCTAATATAGGAATTTTGATTGACTTTGGGTTCATTTGTGCATTGACTAGTTTGATATATTAGACCTATGGAGTGAGAAAATGCCTAAGAGATGAGCACCTTTTATGACTCATTTTGAGTAGTTGGTAGTCCAAATTTAGGTCAACAGAGATATTCCCCTTGTGAGTAACGAAATTAACTAGTTTTTTCCTAATTAAAATCTTGTATTTGTCATTTTTAGGCTATTCTAAGTGGTTTAGTAAATGTTTATCTAGTTCCAGTGCTCCTATCTTAGAGTTAGTGATCCTATCCAAGATGCAACACTATTATCAAATTTCTAACATTGTTGTCCAATGCTAGTGTCCATCTATATCATTATTGTCCATTAAGGATAGGTTTTTAGTTTCTAATTTCTTTCATGTTATTGTATGGCTTAGTTATTTTTCTTAGCATGATTGACTAATATATATCCTATTTTTCTATGTTTTCAAGGTGAGGTGTGGATGAGAGTTCCACAGAGGTCAGGTGATGGAGACATTGAGGATGTTACCCTTGTTAGTTGATGAGAGAGCCATGATAGATAGAGAAGGATTGGGTCGTGTATGTGATATAGGTACTATCTAGTGGGACATGTATTTGATCATTGCCTTATGTGAAAGGTTGAATGAAAACACTTTTATATTCTAGATTCCTATAGGGGAGATCAATGTGACCCTAAAAAATTTGTATCATATTATGCATTTGCCAATTAGTGGGTGATGAGTGACATTGTAGGATGATATGGGAGCTGATGCCATTGATCATACATCCTTGTATTTTGTTGGTGTGCCTTTAGGTGCACATCAAAGAGGTAGTGATAGTGATTTAATACTATCAATTATTATGCAGTTGAGTGTTTCATACCTACAAAAGTGGTTAGTTGTCTTATTGGCTTCATTTGTTGTAGTAGATGGTAACAGAGTTTCTATCGCCTATAAGATTAATAGGGTGGTTCATAGTGTTGAGATGTATGGCACTATGTTCTCATGGAGTAATACTATGCTTGCCCATCTATATAAATATTATATAGATTTACATAAGAGGTAGTTAGTGGTCATGTGGGTGTAGCTAATTTATTCCATTATTGGTCTTATGAGCACATAGTAGTTATATGACCAATTTCATTGTAAAGGTAGAGTTGGGTACCTCCACAACCATATGGGGAGTAGTGGATGAGTGATTTGGCTATCAAGTCTCCTAAGATAGATAACCATAGATGATATTTGGATATATTAGAGACCCATTAGATCATATAGAGGCCTTATAGAAGATACCCTAGGTGAGAGGAGGATGGACTATAGTTGAGATAAATGAGGGTTAATTGTTGGATACATGACCACTGGGTTAAAGTGTATGAGTGCTTCTAGTATGAACATGTGACTAGGTAGTTTGGAGTTTGATAGGACAATCCTCCTATATCATGGGTATGTTTAAGGAGTACATGGGAACTAATGAGAGCAAGAGCTCATACATGACCCACTGAGGCTAAGTTGGCACCATTAACTTTAGATACATGAGATGTGGCTATAGATATTCTTGATGTACATGACATGGGATGTACTAGGGCATATATTGCATGGTGGGTTGGGCATCAGTGGGCTCCATTACATCTTCTTGATGGAGTGGATGTTACTGTGTATGACGATCTTGAGTCAATCCAGATGATGGGAGGTAAACAATGATTGTATTTAAATTGTGCCTACATTTGTGCTTTATTTTTATTTGAAAGTATATATCTAATGTAGCATTATAATTTTTATTCATGCAAGTGGAGTGAAAGGTGAATAGGCTAAGGCACCTTCTAGGGTGAGGATGGGAGATGATGAGTTTTTAAAGACCATCATTGAGTTGACACTTTGAGAGCTCACATGGCATGTTCTTGATGATGCGGTGGAGGAGGCTCTAATAGAGTGGGCAATGGTTATGGCTGGTGTTATGGCTATAGCTTCATATGTTAAGGTAGTTGGAGAGAGATATGAGCTAAGAGTAGTGTTAGATAGGCATAGGATTCTTCCTCTTGATTTTGTATGGTGAGCATAAAGATTATGGTTGATTATATAGATCTTAAATGGCAATATGCAGACTTGCATGAGGAGCATGGTTAATTACTAGAGTGATATAGTTAGTGTAAAAGGCATTCAGGAGCTCAAGGAGGTGCATGGACATTTAACATGAGACTAAATTATAGGAATATTACTAGAGGAGAGAGTGAGGGCATGATGCCCATTCATGATTGATTGTATTTGATACAATGTATATGTTTTTGAAAACCTAGTTATATATATAGATACTAATTTTGAATCTAGATTTACTTGTATTCATGTTATGGATTCTATAATATACTAGTATTTCAATGTTTTGATTTTAAATAGTTGATTTGATGTTGATGTTTGATTTCTAATCATATGTAAGTGATAATTTTGTTGGTTTTTGTAATTGGTAAAATTGATTTGGTAAAGTGAATTGGTTTTCAAGTAGGATATAAGTAAGGTCTAGATTTTTAGATTGGTAACTTGTTTATATAATTTGAGTAAATTTTAGATTGGTAAAGAATTTGAATCAATTGATTTGGTAAGATCTAGACTTTGATAGGTAGGTTTTTGGGCTATAAATTGTTAAAAGTTAATTAGGAATGTTAGTTGTTAGTAGGTGGATGTAAGATAGTACTATGTGTATATTACTTCCCTAAGAATGGATCAAGAATACAAAGTTTATCTAGACCTTTTTCACCATCATTGGCCTATTAAGTGGAGTTATATGTGTATTGTGTCACTATTTGAACCCTGATGGCCAACTAAACAAATGCCCATACTACTCATGTTATGTAAGAACATATGTTGTATATAATACTACCTATTGTACACTAATTGTAGTTGTATGTGGATAATCTACAAAATACAACCTTACTATATGTGCAACTAAAACTATGTGTTATGGAGGAGGCTCATTCATTCAAAATCCTAGTAGATTGCTACATGAAATAAAACCTTGTGGCCTCTACTGTAATGCATATGACTAAGAAATAGATCGATATGGAACTATAACATGTGACGGGGGTTCATCTAATCTTAACCTTAGTTAATTACTACATGAGATAAGACCATAAAAACTTGGTTTTAGTGAATATATCTCATGAGTAAGACTCTATTGTGGTGTTTGTGACTCTACTAGATATATTTATGGAACTACACTATGTATTCCTCAAACTACGGTGTTATACATAGGTTTTTTCTATTGTACTGGTTTCCAAACATTTTGAGGTTGTGGAATAAGAGATCTCTAATGAGATTCTATCTTAAAACCTGCATTGTGCTCATGATGAGTGACCAATGAGTCATATAAAGGAATGTATTAGGATGACTTAGTCGTGGAAGAATGAAGGTCTAGGGTTCCTTAATGGAGGAGATCTCTATGCCCCTATGTGAATGCTATGATACCATTATCAACACATGTAGTAATGAAATATCTAAGTCCAAAACATTCATTATTTATGTGTCCATGGATATGATGATAGTTAAAAAAAGGTTGATGTGGCTATCTATATAAGAGACATGGATCTCATTGATGAGTAGAAGGTAATGTGATTAACCTCCTATCTAGTAGTGCTGATAATATGGCAGATGTGTTATCCCACTCTAAATCAAACTATAGTGGTGCTTTGTTATTATTCTCTATAGTGCAGATTGTAGGTTGCGCTCTAGAAACTAGTTCTTTGTTCTTAACTCATTACTTTTCTAGTTATGGTCTTGTATCTTGTCTACAACATGGTGGATGTTGAGTGTTTGGAGTTGTATATGAGGATGCTATTGTAAAATCTAGAGTGATCTGATCAACTGAATCTACCTCAATAAATCCCAATTTATTTTCCAAAGATAAAATTATATAATGCAAGTGTCTTTAAGAAGGCTCTATCTAATATAGTATATGCTCGAGTAGAGGTTGGATAAACCCCTTAATAAAGATATTTTGAATCTCTATATCTATTGGTTTGTTTATCAATCTTAACATGTGAGCCTTGAATCTTAAGATATACTCATTAACTAGATCTAAAGAATTTTGATATATTGTGGTAAGTTTCTCATATGTAACATGAGGGCCCATATTTATGATGTAATATCTATGAAATTCCTCATCTAAGTCATCATATGTGTGAAATGAACCAATAAGGAGTAGATGAAAGAACCAATTATGTGATTCCCCTAGTAATTTCTACTAGAATAACTTGAGTAGAATCAACGGGCTAGCATGAGATGGTAAAGCCATTCAAAATGCCTTAAAGTGTAAAAATGGATCTCCAATTCCATCAAAGTGAGGTAATGATGGTATCTAAAAATGCTTAGGCAATCCAACTTCTATGAATGTCTTCAAAATAGGGTTACCATGTAGATCATTGGCATTTATCCAAGACTTGTAAGCTTTGTTTTCCAAGGTAAGGATATGTACTTGGTGTTGTAATTCACCAATTTCATGCATCAAAAAGATGATCTCTTGGGATTGTACATTAATATCTTGAAGTGGTTCATTTAACATTGACACTTCATTTAACATTGAATTTGATTGTTAATTTTAACCATGGGAATGCTACATTTTGTAATTAAATAATAAAGAGGGGGTGTGCTCACATGAACCTTGGGAGTAATGGTAACTTGGACCTTACTAGAGGGATGTGAGCTACCATTCACTTTAGGTGAAGAGTGAGAACTGGGTTCTACTGCAGTGAGGGGTGGCTTGGGAGATTCATTGGTATCTTTGTGTTTTAGTGAATCACATGCTAATTTAGTAAGGGATGTGTTATTAACATTAACATGTGTATTATTTGAAATAGAATCATGAATAAAAGTATGAACAACATTTTGACATTCATTATATTTGAGAGAAAGAGTGAGAGAAGATGTAGAATCATGAGATGCATTTTCTTCTTTGCTATATGCATAATAGTCATCATTATTCCATGTATTATTACAATCTAAATTTTTTTCATTTAAAATAGTAGAATTTGAAGTATCATTTTTTATTCACTTTCATTTTCATATTCATTTACATGTTCATTATCATACTCATTATAACTTCCATAATTGCGAGAGAGAGGTGTAAGAGATGGATTTAATTCCTTTCTTATATACAATAAGTTATCATTGGAATTTAAAATATCATGTGTATATATGTTATCCATGGATGGAGTGTATGCATTTTTTTCATTTGAAGTATGATAAGTAAGAGTAAGAGAGCTATCATTTCAGCATTCATGAGATGCATCATTTGAATGATGCTTTGGTAATTTGATTCTATTGCATTTATATTGTTTTATTTTGAACGTAGTGATAGCAAAATAGAGAGAGATTAGGTTCATATGGAAGCAAGTTATCAATTATTAGAGGTTCATTTGTAAGTTCATGACTAATGTGTTCATTTTTTACATATGCATAATAAAATGAGGTGAGAAGTATTTTTCCAATTTATCAAAACTATTTTCTTCAGAAGAAGGGACGAAAGAGATAGGTTTGATAGGAGAAGATGCATCCAATTTTTCTTCACTATCACTTTCATATGCATGATAATATTCCTCATTACAAAAATAGTAATTATCTTCATTGTAAATAAAATCATTTTCTACATTTTTAGCTAATGTGAAATTTTTCAAAATTTTCCACTCATTATTATAATTATGAAAAAAAATTAATAAATTTGTCTATGGGATGAGAGGGAAGAAGTGCCTTAGTGACCATTTTATTTATTCCACTACAAAGAATATGAAGGAATACTATTAAGTAAATAAATACAATAATAACTACTAACATGAAAATTTTGAAAATACTTGTGACTATTTAAACAATTTTAAAAAAAAATCAAAATTAATTTCTAAAAATTGCAAGGGTGAATGGTTTGAAGGTGGAGGACCTAGTTTAGGAATCTAGTGTTTTGAGCTAGGTTTTTAGAATTTTTGAAATTTATGTCTATAATTTAAATTCTAAAATTAATTTGAACAAGATAATTACACAAAAATTGATACCAAAAATAAGAAATTGTTTTTTTGCACAAAATAACTACTAATTTATAAATTTTAAAAATATTTTTGACACACTAAATAATTTCCAAAATGTTTGAAATTAATTTCTAAAATTTGTAAGGGATGGAAACTTGGGGTTTGAGGACCTAGTTTGGAAATCTAGGGTTTTGAGATAGGTTTTTATAATTTTTGAAAATTATGGCTATAATTTAAATTCTAAAAATATGTTTGAATAGAATAATTACACAAAAATCAATACAAAAACCAAAAATTTTTTAAAGTAATTTTTGTACAAAATATGAAGGAAAAACCCTAAGGGTACCTAGGGTTTTAAATTTATTCGAGGTAAGTTGGGTTCACCAAAATATTTTATTATTTTTTTGTAATCTAGTGTTCAGATCCTAAATAATAAAAGGTCTAGAATGATAGGAAAAATCTACTTTGACAAGGAAAAATATAGATTAAAATTGATAATTATACAAAAGATATATATATATATATATATATATATATAAACTTATTTAGATTCATATATAAGTAGAGGATTTTGAGGTTGAAAATTGAAGAATATGACTGAGACACTGTCAAGAATCTGAATCTAGCTTCTATTTTTTGATTGGATAGGAGCATCAAAAATAGGTCACCCTAGTGTCTGGTGATATAGTCCTTTATGGTGTTGTTTTCCTAAGGATCTAATCTTTATGGGTTTTTTTCACCTAGTTAATATGAACCTGTATCCCAAATTTTGATGGATGAAAGTCACTGAAGTTCAATGTAGGTCCATTTTAATCTTTGATACTTGTATCCATCTACACACATGCAAATAATGAATACATCAAAAGCAAAAGGGGAAAAATTTTAGTTAGGGAAATAATGATTACATGATCAAAAACCCCTATTGTTTTGATTACTACCTACATTAATCCTCAAATTAGGGTCTCAGATCAAATGTAGTTCTCCCTTAGGGAACATGCATAATCAATATGCATGATAGATGCAAGAATGAATTTCACCTATGACCTTCTTTGAAGCATGTATGTTTATGTGTGATGCAAAAAAGCTAAGATATACTATTAATTGATTTTAAATTGAAAATAGATTACATTAACTAAATTAATAAAAGAACTACAAGAGGTACCTATTTATACAATACTAAAAGAGATTAGATCTCCTAATCTATAGGATATTACAACTAATCACACTTAAGAAATACCCTAAATAACTATCCTATATGAATCAAAGGTTAATAACACCTTAAGAAATTTATTAAAATATAGATAGGATTAATTAATTATTCTAGCATTCTCCCCTTCATTAATCATAGCTTGAAGAGAGTGGGAGAGATAATTCCTAGATGCCTCAAACTTATCACGTGCAAATGATTTTGTGAAGATATCTGCACACTGATCCTAAGTGGCGAAATACTAGAGATATATGCTTTGCTATTGAACATGTATATGTATGAAATTAATCTAAACCTCTATGTTTAGTTCTCTCATGAAACACTAGATTGTGAATAAGATGTAGAATTCCCTGATTGTCATAATTCAAAACTATAGGCTGAGTTTATAGAACTCTAAGTCCTAAAATAATGTGACATAACCATATCATTTCATAGATAGCTCATACTGTAGCATGATATTTTACATTTGTGGAAGATCTAGAAACATAATTTTGCTTCTTACTTCCCCATGAAATTAGACCAGATCTTAGAAACTTCACAAATCTAGAAGTGTATTTCATGTCATCAATAAAAGCTACATGATATACATCTGTGTATCCTATCAAGAAGAAATTATCATTATTATTGTACTCTAGGCCATACTCAACTATACCTCTAAGGTATATCAATACCTACTTTGCCACTTTCCAATGTGCCACCATTGGTTCCTACATGAACCAAGAAGGATAGTTGATAACATATCTAATATCTATCCTAGTATATGTCAAGTAAATGAGACTCCCAATCAAGTATCGATAGAGAGTTACATTTAGTGATAGATTTGTATGAGACAACTAAAGCCTTGTCTCCATAGGTGTTGTAATAGGCTTGCAATCCATCATCCTAAATTTCTTAAGAAATATCTTGGTATACTTCATCTATGAAATAAATATTTAATGTTCCTTTTTCCATACCTTCAAACTAAGACAATAGTGTAATAGCCTAATATCTATCATGTCAAATGATCATTTGAGATCATTCATAGTTGTATTGATCATCTTTACTGTTTGTTAGTGATGACTAGATTGTCAACATAAACAATCACTATAACAACCTCCACCCATGCTCTTTGAGGTAAAAGTTAGGATCATATGGACTCTTATTGAATCCATGTTGTATGAGATGCTCATCAATCTTGATGTACCAAGTTCAAGGAGCCTGTTTTATCCCATAGAGAGAATTGATAAGCCTACACACTTTCTATTCGTGATTAGGTGACATAATTCCTTTAATTTGAGTCATGTAGACTTCTTTCAAATATCCATTAATAAAGGCACTTTCTACATCCATTTTATGGACTTTACATACAAACTATGTAGCCATAGCAAAGACCACTCTAATAGTCTTTATCTTAGCTGTTGGAGTAAAAGTATTCTCATAGTCAATGCCTTATTTTTGAGCATACCCTTTTGCAATAATACTTGAGTTATACTTATCAATGCTACCATCTACTTTTTACTTGGTCTTAAAGACCCATTTTCATCCAATAGGTTTCTTCCATGGTGGAAGATCAACAAGCTACCAAGTGTTATTCTTCATCAGTGATTGAAATTCTACATCCATGGTATCTTTCCAAGGTCTAGACTGTATGGCTTTTTTTTAACTTTAAAGTGCTCATATGTTTCCTAAACAATAATCATAAGGGCCATATTGACCTCTTCTCGAGCCATACTTTCGTTCTTTGGTCTTGAAGTGGATTATCTAGTACTCTATTCAAGTTATCATCTTGTATAATACTTGTATATTACTTAGGCATACACTAAATTGTAAGTGGTGGTGATGGAGATCCTATTTGACTATCCTCCTATTCACTTTCACCATCACTATGTAAAAATATTATAAGAATTTTTACTATATCATTCACCTATGTATAAGGTGGATTTATTCCACTCTTTTCATCAAACACCTCATCTCTATTGATTAGTACTTTCTTTATTTTTGGATCAAGGAGCCTATATACCTTTGATTGCGCATTATAGCCCACAAAAATATATTATTTTGTTTTCTTATCTAAATTATTTCTTTTATTCTTAGGAAAATTCATATATGCCTTACAACCAAAAAATTTAAGGTGAGTTACCTTCGGTTTATTTCATGTCCAAGCTTCATGTTGTGTGATTCCATCAAGATCTTTGGTGGGTGACCTATTCAACAATTAGACTGCAGTGTGATAAGATTTTACCCAATATGTATTAAGAAATTTTACATCCTTAACCATGCTATGAAATATTTCCATAATGACTATATTATGCCATTCTACAATTCCATTATGCTATGGTGAATATGGAGCTATCAATTAATGATTGATTCCATTCCCATTGAGATAGGCTAAGAATTATTTACTGGTGTATTCCCCCCCATGATCTAAGTAGATGGTCTTGATTTCCCTACTAGATTCATTTTCAATCATGGATTTGAATTATTTTAAGGATTAAAAAGCTTGATCCTTAGTATTCAATAGATATGCCCACATTTTCCACGAGTAATCATCAACAAAAGGCTAAAAATATTTATACCTTTTGAGATTGGGAGAAAAATGTCCACAAAGATTGGTGTTCACCAAGTCTAACTTACCAAGTGATCGATACTCAATATTTACAAAGGGAGATCTTCTTTATTTTTCTCTAAGCAACTAGTATATATATCATAATATTACTTGAGTTTAGGAAGACCATGAGCCATATCTTGTTTGCTTAATTAAACCAAATATCCATAACTCAAGTTACCATATATTCTATGACATAAATTACCAAGCTCTGTATCCTTAGACACAAGTGCTTAATGATCATTTTGAATAAAATCAAGCTAATTTTTTTTAATGTTTTAAGCTTTGGTAATCACTTTGAAATTCATATACTTGTCTTTGATATGGTAAAACTTTTGACCATTTTGATGATCAAATTCAACCATGATGTTGTGGTCATGTGACTAATTAATAGATAAATTTGTTTTTGTAAGACCTAAAACATTTGAAGTTTCCAAGTTGAAGTTTGATGTCACCATTACCCTGTATTATATATGAGGTATCATCTCAAAGTGAGACATTTCCCTTTGATTATGATTTTGTCAAAGTAAAAAACTAGTCTTTTCTTCTTGTCATGTGTTTGGTTGCTCCTAAATCAACAAACCAAACTACACTTGGATGATGGGTAGACTCATGTGATTTAATAACTAAACCATATTCCTCATTAGAAGAATCATTGTATTCAACAACATTACCATGTTGTTTAGGATTGGAATTTTTCTATTTCCACCTATTTTATTATTTTGGTTTCTTTTTTTAGTTTGTGGTGACTTGTTAAAAGATAAATTCTTGTTTGATGAGCCCTATTGAAATATGTTTTACCAATAACGTTTCAACTCATGTCCTTATTTTCCACAAATTTGACATGCTTTAAGAGATTGTGAATTACTCCATTGTTGGTTATGTTGATTATTATACTTTGGATATTTATTTTGACCCTTCATGGGTTTCTTCCCCTTTTAATTCTATGTGAGTACATACTCATCATCTACTTCCTCTGAATTATGAATAGCTTCATCTTGTTGTAACAAATTGACCAATGCCTCAAAGGTTAGTTTTTATCCTATGGCATTCAATATGGTTTCAAATATCCTATATGTGAGGTGTAGTGCTCTAAGTACTATAGGGACCAAAGAGTCAGTTGTCACCGGTCACCCAAAGATTGAAGCAAAGCCCACAAAGTTATAAGTTTCTAAGGAATGTTTCTACTTTTTCAATTGATTTGAGCTTAAGAGTGTGTAATTGGCTCTGAAGATGTAAGATTTGGTTTCTATTCTTAGCTTCGTAAACAATTTTAAGCTTATTCATGCATCTTTTATAGTTGTATCACTATGGCTATGAGGTTGTACCTCATCCAAAACACCAAACATGATTATCAACTTAGCCTTTTTATTAGTCTTGTCATTTTTCTATTATTGATCAACATTTGGTGCATGTCTAACCAATGTGCCTTCAACTACTAACCAAATATCTTAAAACTCTATATGTGTTTGTACTTTTGTTTTCCATGTTCCATAATTATCGCCACAAATCAATCATGTGTTAGAGAGCACAAAACATGGTCTTGAACCAGACATTTTGCAAATTATGAATGATAATGAAATACAAGTGTGTTTAAGTGTAGAAATGAAATGGGAATTTTAAAAATGAAAATAAAATGCAAAAATGCATACACAAAGATGATAAATTACACACTATCACACAATGGATGTCAAACTTTGCCGAAAATGCATCCAAATAAGTAATGGAAAATTGGACGTTAGTTTCAACCAAAAATACATATGAGGAACAAATGAGGCTACATTTTTTCCTTTTCAATTTTGAAAATTTTATTACTCTAATAGATATATAATCTAAAAATATTCACTTTTTATAAGGACACCATGCAAATTGCAGTTACCAAGCAAAAGTTATGGCCTCTTAAAGGTCCAAAATACATGACCTAGTTAGCTAAATTGGTAAGAAGCTAAAAATTATAGAAATATTAGTGATTAAAATTTTAAAAATATCCTTACCAATACATATATATCCATAAAATAACCAAGGTGGAAAAAAATCACCTTCTCAGGCTTCACAAATCAAAAGTAATGAGCCTTAAAAGAAAAGGTCTTCAAAGATGGCTCATTGTGGTGAAGGACAAGCCCTCAGGGGATTAAAAAAATGCCCAAAATGTGGCCACAAGGAATGAAAAAAGGTAAAAAAATTGGTGGTATGATGGTGGTGTTGATGCTAGAAGTGGTGGATCTGGGTGGTGTTCCACCTAAAAAATTGACCTTGTACCAAATGAAAACTTCCAAATTATACTCTACCTTCAAACTTTCACCATAGTTGCCTTAGTGATATATTTTCAAAAAATGAATACTTTTTGAAAAGCTCTGAACAAGAGGAATCTAGTGATATAAAATTTGATACATGATTTTGCAAAAAAGTTCAAAAAATTAATGTTTTTCTATTGTTCCTCACTTGTTCAACTTAAAAAAATTGTAGAAAAACACCAAAAGCTCCAAAATTTTTGATACAAAATGAAATCTAGAATAAATTTCATTAACTAAATTAATTGAATCACTACAAGAGGTGTTTATTAATATAATACTAAAATATATTAGATCTCCTAATCTGTAGGAGATTACAGCTAGTCACATTTAGGAAATACGTCAAATAATTAATCTATGTCAATCAAAGCTTAATAACACCTTAAGACATTTATTACAAAATATCTAGGATTAATTAATTATTCTAACATGATTTTTTTATGTCTAATGTGCCAAAGTTTTAAGTGCTAGATATAAAATTCCTTGTGTTATATTTTATATAGGAGACTCATTATTTTGAATTTGATAGATTTATTCACATTTGGTCAACATTGGAAAATTTAGGAATGAAGAAAATAAAAGGGGTAGGACTCATTATGGAGGAGAAACTAACCATTGGAATCAAATTTGCATTTGGACAATAGCACTGCAAATTAGACACACTGGGTTTCATCACTATAGTCCTATTTAGATGCTATTATTCAGAGGGTCTAGACCTGGGGGGATGGAATAAACATGGAAAGAGTAACTTGGATCAATAAAGGTTATGTATAGAAGGTTATGAATGACTAAGAAAATTCAAAAAAGTGTCTAAGGTATGAAACAAGACCATCACAAATTAGAACAAAAGACATGGCTTAGATGTGAATAAGAATCATATTCTCCAGTCAGGGTCTCCTATGAAATAATAGTGAAAAGACATGATATGTGTGGTTGTTTGACAAATTTAGGGTGTATACACTTCCCAACTTGAATTAGTATGTTAATTTAAGACCATTTTACCAATTTTGTTTCTCTTTTATACTTCCCAATGTGATTTAATATCATTGATTGAATTAATTGATTTATTTCTATACCATTAGTCTTTCATGTGATTTCCATTTTATTTCATTATTTTCATACTTCCCAACATGATTTAGTGTGATTTTACTTATTTTAATTTGGTACCACTATTTTTCATGGTTTAAAAACAAAATTTTCCCTCCTGTTTACCACTTTTTGGTTTCTTATACTTATTCATCTTTTGATATTAGACTAATGTGAAATAGTGTGTAGTATATTTATTTTTGATTAATTATACTTTTCCAAGTCTTTTTTGCTTGTTTCTTCTTCACCATGCATGTGTAGTACATAATGCTAAAAAATAAAACATCACATATATATTTCATATAACATATATAATAAAATCAAAATACATGTGATAGAAATAAATATATCCATGCATCCATAACCACAACCATAATACACCACATAAGATCAACATATAACTATCAAAATATAAAATATCCAAATATATATCATGTGTTTTTTATAACAAAATACAAAAATACAACACTTTAGCTTTAAGGCTAGGCTCTATTATGTCTATCTTGTGGCCTAGACACACTACCCATAGATGCCTTGAATAGTCCCCTCTAAATATTACTTTGTAATGAGGATGTCTAAGATATCAATCCTACTACTTATCCCTATAGATTTGCCACCTGGGCCTATACCTATACTAGATAAATAGTGGTAGCGAAATATGTAGCTCTCTCCTAAGCTAAGGCCTACCATGCCTATGCTGCTCCTATTCCCACCCCCACTAATGGTTTTGACCCATCTCCATTTTCCTATAACTACCTTGTTACCTCCCATACTAGTCTGAACCAACCTACCTGAGCTGGGGTAGATGGTACTATGGGATCATTGAATGTGGAAGGGTCATATGGTGATAGTACCCCATCCATAATATCATGGTGTGCTTCCATCACCAGGGATCCCCATATGACCTCCTCCTCATTCACACAATTTGAAAAATTCAAACTAGATAGATATTAGATCACACATATCTCATAATCTATCAATCTATATATACAATTAGTATTCTATAGCAAAGATTGAAAATTACAACCATTTATTACATATTTCAATGTCACCAATCACCATCTCTCTATCTACTCATTCACCAAGCATGGTCTCTCTATTGGATCATCCCCCGAGTACCTCTTATATGGGATGCCTCCTAATCAAATCAAACCTTAGATTTACCACTTGTGCACATCTCAAGCCTCACCTCAATGGTGCCTCTATAGACTAGCTCTATCTTGGGCCTAGTAATGGATCATCCTAGATGACCACCCTTTATTATCTCTCTCACTGGTGGCATCTCTATCAATGGTGTGAATGAGGTGGTTTCTTATACTCCTAATATGGTGCCAACTATGGTAATTATGGCACCCCTACATCTATGTCCATGCCATCTCTAACTATTAGCTATCATGTTTGACCAATTTGTGGTATCACATACCATGATCTAATCTCTAATCTCTTGACTAGCACTCCTCCTCTCCCACATGACTCTCTCAATTAATAATTGTCTATAAAATACTCAATTTAAAATAAAATACTCAAATTTTTGAAATTCTTAATTATTTACCTGTATTGCACTTGGTGCAACTACTAGGCATCCTTATCATCTCAGTTATTGTCTCCTCACCATCTTGTCACTCTAGGCTCTCACTAGGTTTCTCATATCTCTATTTTTCTCAGAATAGTCAAATAATATAAAATGAATTATTTTTCATCCTATTTATATTTACTATTCATAAATATTTGCCCTCTAAATATTTACCATCAGATTCCTTGTTTTGATCATATATTTGATTCTACTAACTCATTTTCCAAACCATAAAAAGTTATGGAATCCTAATGTCATAAATAATCTTTTTATATATTACATGCGTAGGTTGTAAAAATTTCAATTTCACTCTTTTTTTACTAATCTCTATAGGTTTGCCTAATGTTCCTCACATTGGATGTCGTCACATCTCTTGAATCTCCTTCTTTATATATAAAACTAAGGTAAGTAAAGGTATGTGTTTTTCAATTATGTCCTTTCATTTATCTTATTTTTCTCCTTATTACACTTTACTTAGCATCATCATTATGTGTCATCATGTTCTTTTCTCAAAGCACCATCCTGTGTTACACTTTCATGACGTGATTAGATTGGAGTGGGGCATATGTATACACATAATATTTTCAAACTTTTATCAATTATTGATGTTCTTTATCTTGTAGTAACCCATTGAGTCTCAATATATTTGAGTGCATGCCCTAGGGGTGGGTAAACCATTGGTGCTTTGCATGATTGTTTTCATTTTTTTCACTTGTTATCTACACACTTTTCTCCTAAAGACCATTTCCCTAAGCTTTCCCTTCTCTTTCACATACTTATCATATCATTTACCACCTTTAATATCCATTTTCCTAACCTAAAACCTCTTTTGATAGTTTACATTACTATGTTGACTATGTCAACCTTGTACTCTTATTGGTAAAACTTATTTAGGGTCTAGGTTGGCTCTTGGCCAACCTAGTCTGTGACTTAGTGAGTTTTTGTCAATAATGATACGAGGTTGACTAGGTCGAACCTATCAAATGAAAATTTTGGAAGGGTTTAGGGTTAAATCCACATATATAAACATAATCATTTTTCCATTATTTATAAAAGAGAATAAAAACTAAGATATATTATGCATTTTCTTATCGACCATTCTACTTGAGGATCAAGCTTAGGGTTTCATACTTTATTTGTCAATATGGATCTTGTATTATGGAAAGGTATTTTACATGTAATTTATATGTTGTGTAGCATAGAGCTGATTTATCCTTGTCGTCCTTACATACCACAAAAACCTCTTACAAATCACCTTGGCCAAGGATAATATTGAGGCTCAACGGGTTCATATTCAAAGGTAAGCATTCCTAAATTTTCTCCTCCTTTGTAAGAGTATATAGCTATGCATTTGTAATTTTCTTCCATGAATTATGATTTTATATATATTTATGTGAGTATATGTCTTGTATGTATGTTTACTTTTCTTGTTTATTATCCCCACTTTGTGCCACAAGCTTTGGTGAGCACTAGATTAAATTTATTTGATTTAATTATTATTAGTATATTGAATATGAAAACATAAGACTTATGTTTATTGCATATTTTTTCTTTATTGGAGGCTTTGGAACCCTCCCTAGTGATATTATTATGGTAAGATATCCCCTAATTGGGTCTATCATATCTATATTGGTCATGTTCTCAATTATCTAATGTATCCCCAATTGTAAGTGTAAGTAAGATCTATCTTATCTGAATTTGGATTGATTTATAGATATGATACATTTCTAATTACATACATTCACTTTTAAATAGAGGTTAGTAACCCTCCCATTTCGTCCCTTATAGGTATATCACCCCTTCATGTAGTGGGGTTTGTATTTCATAAGGATAATTAAGTCACCTTATAGTGTAGGTTATAAATGGGTCTTGATTTCCACTGATTATTTTACAAGGTGGACAAAATTAGTGGCTTGAAAAGAAGTGAATGAAGCTAATGTATGGGACTTATATGAAAGTATAGTCACTAGGTTTGAGGTTCCTTTTACAATCATATTTGATAATGCAATGGACTTTGTTGGCATTAAGATAACTAACTAGATAGTTAGACATGACATTTACTTGAGCACCTCATCTAACTACTATCACAAAGGTAATGGCTTGGTAGAGTCCACTAATAAGAATTTCATTAGAATCATTAAGAGGACTATGGAGGGAAATCAAAGAAATTATCATACTAAGTTAAGGACAATCTTATGGGTTGATAGAATCATCCTTAAGATGGATGTTGGTAATTATCATTATATTCTCATTTATGGTAGAGGAAAATTTACCTATATTTTTTAAAAAGTTAGCTCTAGAACTTACACATCAACTATAAATGATTGAGGAGAGTGTCGTAGAGATCAAATTTAATAAATTTATGGAATTAAAATAAAAAAGATACCAAGATATGCATATAATGGAGCTTCATCAAGTTCAAATGAAGAGGTCTTTTAACAAAATATTGGCTTGTAGAGTTGTCTTTAAGGGAGACTTGGTGTTAAATTGGGATGAAGATAGATCCATACCTAGGAAGCACACCAAGTTTGATGCATTATGTAGCATCCCTTACATCATAAACAACTAAAAATAATATAATTTCTTTCAACTCTCAAAGATATATGGGGAGGATTTATTGATCCCAATTAATGGGATAAATCCAAAGTATTGTTCTTAAAGTACTATAAAATTTCTACATAAGTAGATTAACTACATATTATTTCTTCTAAGAATTTTCATGTAGTAGTTTAGTTATTTTTCCTTCCTATAATTACTTTTCATGTTTGTTCTTATTCATTTCTTTCTCTATTTTTTTTAGTGGTGAATCTCAATTGAGTTATTCATTATTAGGCTGAGTAGGTTATAACAAGGTTTTATTCTTAGAATCAAGAGTTATAAAATCTGATATGACTCCATGCCTAATGGATTACATAAATTCTACTTATTTCTACTTAATACGAAAATAACACACAAATCTTGTTAGGAATGTTGACCATTTTTAGTTATCATGATGGAGCAGCATCCAAATCTTAGTTCAAGGCTTTAGAATCAGTAAAAAAGGGTTTTCAATGTTATGTTAGAATTCAAAATAAGTTTCTAAGTTAAAAAGGAATAAAAGGACTTATAAATTTTTCAAAAATGGTCTTCACACTTAGGAGTTTATCTAAGTGTTTTAATCTTCAAATTTGATTTGTTGTGACTAATCAAAACATGTGTAAATAATAATTTGCACAAAGGATTTGGATCTTGGGAATAATTTTTTTGATAAAACACAAAAAGAATATCATGAATAAATATTTGAAAATAAGTTTTCTAAGTATTTTCTTCATCAAATATTCTATAAAGGCTAGTAAAAATTCTAGTTCTAAAAACATAAGTTTTGAACACTAAGCTACATCACACTGTTTACATGAAGAGGAAATAATTCAATGCTTAGTCAATTCTTTCAAATTTTCTTGAATCCACTTGTCATATTTATACTTAGTAGGACTTAGCCATTTTTATTCAAAAGCTCCCTGATAGGTCAAGAAATTACTTCAACACTTAACCATTTTAAGGTTTTTTATATTTTGATGATGGCTTCACAAGGTGACTTGATCAAAATTGATAGCCCTCGGTAATGTCTTGACATCTTCCAAGTTTTTTAGTCCCAATAGGACTCTAGTCTAATTAAATAATGCCATGTGATAATAATTCACATCTCCTATAAATATGTGCCTCTTTCAAAATATTTTTGGCACTTAGCTAATTTTTCAAAAGTTGATCAGTGCCACATGTCGATCTCTTGAAAGTAATAGGCCCTTTCTAAATTACTTTCAACACTTAGCCAATTTTATTGAAGTTTTTATATAATCTCCATGTCATCAAGGTATCAAGTAAGCTAGTTACTGGGATGCTTCCATGTGTCACAATCCTAGTGACTCAAAATTATAAAACCATCTATATAAATTTAAAATACCTCCAGGCTAGTGGGTTAGTAGGATGATTCCACATGGCATAATCCCACTACTCTACTCTCCCAAAAAATATCATGTATCCCAAACATGATGTCAGAGCCCTAGGCTAGAATTTTAGTGGGATGAAACACATGGCATAATACTACTACTCCACATACCTAAGGTAGTTTGTGCAAGCCTAATAGTGTGTCATAGTAGTGGGTGAGTGGGATGAAACCATGTGGTCAAATATCACTTCACTATAGAGAGAATAATCCTCATTGATTTTTAAGCCTCAACCAAGAAATGGAATAATTATAAGTTACCATGTGGAGGTGGTATGTCCCAATCACATAGTGGAAAGATCACCTAGTGAATAGGAAAACACTAGCTAGCACTAAATAGAGCTCAACCAAGAGATAATTAGGGGAAGGGGTAGACAAATAAGAAGCTACCATATGGACCTAAAAAATTCCTTGATCTATAATATTAATCCATCACATAGACCATGGAGTGTCAAGGAAGTGATGCATGGTAGAATCTAAGCCAAGAGCATGAGAAATTATGTTGGGGTGGATGACATGAATAGTGACATAAATCCCATGGAAAGTAAAATAATTTCATGTATCATCTAGAGATGAACCCATGTCAAGTATACAAATCATAATAATCAACAAAGTGTTGAAAATAGTGACCTAAGGGAAAGAATAAACTTGTAAACCTAGAGAATTCCATGACAAACCTAATGTCAATATGTGGATGAATTCTACCACTTAAGAGTTTGTTAGCATCTACATTGGCATTGACTAAAGAAAACTTGACATCTTATCTTATCCATTTAGATGTCAACTCATGAGTAGGATATGTAACTATATTGATTCAAATAATCAATCTTAGAGTAGATCAACTCCAACTAGTAAAATGGTAAGACGGTGATGGAATTTAGCCCCATTCATCATGGAAGTGAGTGGAAATGGAGAGCATGTATAGGAAAATTTATTGACTTATGAGGATGTGGTAGGTATTTATGCAATCATGGATTTGGAAATCTTTAAGGGATCCCTACTACCTTGACCCCCTTCTTTGATCATCATTGAACTTTTTATTTATCTCAATAGTCGGTAAGACTGAAGTAAGAACCCAAGATATAAATATTTTACCTATAAAAATAATCAAAATTATAATTTCAATGGGACCCATTCTTAGCACATAAATTATACAAAAATTGACACATCTTTAATCCCTCTTTTGGGTATGACTAAACTCTACCCTTTTACAAATCTAACTACAATCCTATTGAATCAATATAAACTAAAATTTACCTTCTTCAAGCTGATATGTTTGTGTGAGTTTAATGCTTAATTGATATACATATATGATATAAGTTTTTCTTCCTTTTGTATGTCTTTTTTTTTCACCCTAATATTAGTAGGTTGAGTTTATACACATCATATGTTGTGTTGAAATTGTTTACTCTAGTGAATTATTGTTAAAACTGGTTGATTGTGTTTGACACAAAACCTTTTAATCATTCCTTAAAGTCATATACATAGATTCACATCCCCCATATGTAACACTAATGTATGAATAGACTAATTAAAGAGAGTGTAAGAGAGTTTTAGTTCATATTGAAGTACATAGTGCTATGAAGAGGATGGTTTAGGGAGCATAACACATGTGGTGCATTACCTTTCTTAGATCATAGGTATAATTTTGTTCTCTTTCTCTCTTTTCCTTACAAGTGTAGTATTTTAGTGTTAGTGTTAGGTGATCCACTAGGGGAAGCTGAACCTCTCTATAGGTTCACTACAACCATAGGTGACCCATATAATTAGAGTCCCATTGTTTTAGTTGGGTGATGAGGCTTAAAACCCCTCTTTGGAGGGTAAAAATCAATGTGATAATAAAGAGTTAAAAATAAGGTGTGGGATATATCAAAACCATGGAAAGGGAAACATTTTTTATCTTAATGGTTAGGATTCCTATGAACCATGAAAAGGGAAAAAAAATCCTCACAATGGTTGGGAGCCCTCTCAACCATACATATGGAAATTGTTTTCTTCTTCTTGGTTGGGATCCCTCCCAAAAATGGAGATAAAAAAAAATATTTCCTCTCCATGGTTGTGATGGATATTGAACATGGTGATAATTTTTTTATCCTCACCATAATTAGGATGGCTCTAAACCATGGAGAAGTAAATTTTAACCTTACAATCATTGTGATACCTTTAATCCATGGTAAGGGAAGTTTTTGTATTCTCCCTGGTTAGGATTCCACCTAGCCATGGAAAGTAAAATAATTTCACTCTCCATGGTTTAACAGGATCCAAAATATGTTGAGGGAAATTTTTTACCTCTCCACGGTGTAGATCCCTTCCAACCATCCCAACCATAGTGAGGGAATTTTTTACCTCTCCATGTTTTCGTTCACTCCCAATAATGGAGAGGATAGACTAAATTTTGTCATATCATTATTTTAGAGTGCTTCCAAGCATAGTGAGAAAGTTTTTGTTCTCACCATGGTTATGAGGGATTCTATCCATGGATAGGTAAAATTTTCCCTTACCATGGTTAGGAGGGATAAATATTTCTCTCTCCATGGTTGGGATTCATCCTAGCCATGTAAATGATAATATTTTACCTCTTCATGGTTTTAAGGGCTCCAAACCATGATGAGGTAAAATTATTCCCTCTGTATGGTTTATAGACCATGGTAAAAGAAACCATTTCAATCTCCATTGTTAGGAGTTATCATATCCATAGAGATGATAAAATTGTTTGGAGGGCTCTCAACCATGGCGAGGTAAAATTTTCATCCCCCATGGTTAGGAGATCTTAAAACCATTGTGATGTTAAATTTGTAATCCCCATGGTTGAGAGAAATCCTAACCATGAATATGGAAACTTTTGTCCTCTCTATGGTTGTGAGGGATACCACCATTAGAGAGGACAAAATTAAAAAAAAAAATCTCCATGGTTGGAAGGCTCCCAACCATTGTGATCATTTAGATTTTCTCACTATGGTAAGGATGGGTCCCAACCATGGAGATAATTTTGTCTCCCCTCTCCATAGTTGTGAGGGATCCCAACCATGGTGATGTTTTATTTCTCACCATGGTTGGAAACCCTCCCAACCATGGTGAAAATTTAATTTTTCCATCATGGTTGGGAGACCTCTCTAACCATGGAGAGGATACAATTTGTTTTGTGATTACCATGGTTAGGATCCCTCCCAACCATGGTGATATTTGTTTATTCTCACCATTATTGGGGTCCATCCAAGTAATGAGAGGATAATGAAATTTTTTATATCTCCATGGTTGGGATCCCTCTGAACCCTGGAGAGGGAAAACATTTTCCTCTCCATTGTTTGGAGAGGTCCCAACTATGGAGACAATTTTTTTATCCTCTCCATGGTTGGGATTCCTCTCAACCACGGTGATATTTTATCTTTTCTCATCATTATTTATATCCCTCCCAACCATGGAGATTATTAACACTTATTCTTTACACTATTTAGATCCCTCCTAAACATGGAGATGAAATATATTACACTCACAATGGTTGATAGGTATCCAAACCATGGTAAGAATACAAATTTTCCCTCTCCATATTTGGTATGGATCCAAACCATTGTTAAGGAATATTTTATCCTCTCCATGGTTGGGAGAGCTTCAAAAAAATTTGATATTTTTTATTTCTCACCATGGTTTGGAGACCTCCCAAACATAGAGAGATAAAAAGTTTATCTTGCCTTTGAGAGGCCAAAATATTTTTGGTCTCCCTATGGTTTTCATTCCTCCCAAACATGAGGATAAAAAATAATTTTATTCCCAAGGTTGAGAGGGATCCCAACCATGGGGAGGTCAAATATGTTTTGTCAAAAAAGACTACAAAATAATATAGATTGTTCTCATTAAGTTTTTTTTGAAATCAGTTGTCACAAAATCATAATTGTGAAACAAAAGTGATTGATGTTCAAAATGTTTTATAAATATGAATAATTATAATTTTGGTTATTTAATATTTAATTAAAATATTGTTTTATTTTATTTAAATTGATTAAATATGGTATTTTAAAGTAGACAAAAGGTATATCTTATTTTATAAGATATTAATGTTAGAGAAGGAACAATAATGTTTGGTTAAATAAAATGGAATCTTATCATCGAAGTTACAAATGTCATAAAAGGAGTTGACATCAATTCTTAAAATTATTTTTCAAATATATTTAAAGGCTATTTTATTTCAAGTATAGTTTGAAAGAATGTGATATGAAACATTCTCATGGAATCAACATTTGTGCTTTTAAAAATGTTGAAGTGGATGAGTATTTATAGGTAAATCCTACAAACAAATATGAATATAAATGTGTATATAATGTTACACATTTTTAAAAATGGTAATGTCATTTTATATGTGTTTTCATCACTCTAGAATAATTGTTTTACAATTTCTTATTTTTATTTTTTAAAACATTTTAAAAATTTTCATTTTTTGTAAATGCATAATTAATTATTTATTATGTAATAAGAAAAATTTCACCATATAATTTTTAAAACCAAAGTAAAAATTACTTATGTAAAACAATAAATTGTTTAAATATATATCAAATTAAAATAAATAAAAACTAAAATTAGAAGCTTATAACAAGGTATTGATAGATATCACTTTGTCATATCACAATATATGTTATTTAAATTATTTTTTTTTAATAATACTTTTTTATTCATTTTGTGATTTAATTTTAGAAATTAATAATTATTTTGGTTAATACATATCTCAATAAAATAAGGATATGTCTACCATTGAAAGTGTATTCTACCATTGAAAGTGTATAATTTAGAAATGTGTGTGTGTGTGTGTGTGTGTGTGTGTGTGTGTGTGTGTGTGTGTGTGTGTGTGTGTGTGTGTGTGTGTGTGTGTGTGTGTGTGTGTGTGTCCTCATTATGTAGCTAACACCAAACATGTATCCCCCATAGAATTTGAATTAATTGATAATAAACATGATAATTATGGATTAATTGAGAATGACTAAGATAATTGTGGAGTAAAATATTTTTATTTTGATAATAATTGTGATTACTACATTCTTAGAGAGTATTTAATATTAAAATATGTTGAAATAATATATAAATTCTCAAGCCAAATTTTTGGATTCAACATGTGAGAATGACAAATCTAGGTTACTGAGAGTGGTAAGTGGGTTTAAAACTAGCTGAAAGGATTGACACTAAATTTCATATTTATGTCATTTTATTGAAGGGGTTTTATAAATATTGTAGTATTGACTTGTCTAAGAATTCAATTTTTTGATGGCCAATCAAATATATAAAAATAAAATATGTAAATACTCTAAGTATTACATTAAAGAGGCCTCGAGAAAAGGAATATGGGAATGTTTTTGAGTTTCTAAATAATGATCACCCTTTAGCATCTTTAGATAGCTTTAATATATAGAAAATTATATAATAAAAAAAGGAAATATAATAGTGTGAATATCAAGAGAGTGGTGTCTAAAATACTTATGTTAGTTGAAAAAATAATAATGATAGAAGAAAGTATACAAAATAATTACAACCCAATGTTGTATAAATAGTTGTACAACATCTATAAGTCCTGATGTAATAGGAACTCAAAAATAATTTCTCATGTTTACATATATATGATGACAAGGAAAAATCATGTATATAGTGTATTTGATCATGAATTTTATCATAAAGTGGGAAATAATGTCAAAATAAGGTTCAATGATAAGGATTTCTACCTTAAATAATTACTTGAAATATATTGTCTTAGGAACTTTTTTACAAATTAAGGAAAAATTGGAGATATGGAAAATATATTTCCCATCATGGTGGGGAGATGATTTTGAATCCATGTCAAAATACAGTTTCATCATTTTATCTTCCATATAAATTCATCAAAGATCATGTAGAGGTTTATATTAACATGGCATGCCTTTAAAGATAGGGTTTATATGTTAGTTTGTTCATACTTTCATCTACATTGAACCAGATAAGGGTGATTTAAAATATTAATAAAAACCTTCAATTACATGTTTTGAATTCAATTTTACAACCATATTTTTTTAAATTGTGGAATTTTTAATTTTTAAACATCTAATTTACAACAACAAATGACTATTCAATATGTGTAGTCGGTTAGACCTTAAAAATAAGAATAAATCTAGGAGGTTTTCTCGTGACTAATAAATAACATTTGATAATGAAATGAAATCCCACATGGTCAATGTGGGGATTTAAATAGGTTTATATATAGCTATGTGAACCTCTATAAAATTAAACTATATTTATAAAAAGGTGTGACAGTCCATAACCAGATTATACCTAAAAAACCTAAGTTGTGCTAAGTGAATTGGATTACCATAGTTCCTACAAATTCACCTTATGCATTGTTAAAGTAAGGAAATATTTTAACCATAACATTATTTCACATAATATTATGTGACCAAATTATCTTATTTATCTCTTTGGAACTTTTATATACTCTCTATAACCTTGTGTTCTTCCACAACACCAAGATGAATCACCTATGAATGTGTGACACTCATACAATCCATGTGATTTACTTGTGAACTTTAAAAACATCATCATGAACATAATGTCGCACCCAAAATATTCACATGTATCAACACCACCTAAAAATAATTAACAAATTTATAAAAACACATGACATCCCTTCATGCTTCCATAACAGCTTGTAGCATACCATACAACAGTCTAATTCAGCACATGACTCAACATCCACGTCACAAAACTCTTCTACCATGTGGAAAATTAGGTAAAATTATCCTTTTATGAATAATTTTAGGGATAATATCATCAATAAAACAAAAATGTGAATGTAAACATCACATCTTAATGGAAAGCTAACCATTACATACGTAAATTTTGAAATGCTCTTATAACTATCTACTTTTGTAACATTCTATTATAATTAATTTCTTGTAAAGATATATATTATAAAATAGATACATGAAATGAAAAAAAAACAAGATAATGGCGATGATTATTATTATTCCATATCTATAGTATTTTAAATACTTATTTTCCTCAAGTATCTAATATCATATGAACCCTTCATAGATTAGATAAATCAAAAAGGATGTTTATCCCTCTTTGATCATGGGAACCTAATTTCCCAATTTTTTTAATGAAACTAAAGTCTATACAAATGAGTAATGATTTTTATCCATTTTAAGTCATAGGAAATATAATTCCTTAGCTTCTTATGGATTTTAATCATATGTACATCTACCTATTATATATATTTAATATAAATGTCATCATTCTACCAATCTCATGTGTTCCATAGGTAATCATTATTTCCACATTTGTTTCTTAAATTGTATTACCTATTATATAATTATATAACTCTATTTAAATTCACTTTCACATATAAGTGTATGTAAAAGAAATTTTATTAGGTCTATAAATCAATCCTAGCTCAAAGAAGATAAATCCTACTTACACTTTTGATTGTGGATACATTATATATTTGGGGTCATGACTAATATGGATCCAATAGACCTAGCCAATGGATCTATTACCATAATAAATTCACTAGGGAGGGTTTCAAAGCCTCCAATCAAGCAAAACTATGCAATAATCCTAATTAGGTCCTATACATTCATATTCACTAAACTAATAACAAGTAAAGTAAAGTCTAATTAATGCTCACCAAATCTTGTGGAAAAAATTGGGGGTAATAAACATGAAAAGTAAACATGTATAAAAGACATATACTCATGTCAATGTATATATAATATTAATGAATGGGATAAAATCACAAATACATATCTATCTACTCTTACAAAGGATGAACAAAGTTAGGAATACTTACCTTTTAAGATGAACCCACCGAACCTCAATATCTCCCTTGGCCAAGGTGATTCACAAGAGGTTGTTATGGTATGTAAGGATGATAAGGATAAATCAGCTCTAGGATACAAAACCTATCAATGCATCCAAAATACTTCTCCATAAGATAAGATCTGTATCTCTAAATAAATTATGAAACCCTAAGCTATGTTCCTTAATTAGAATGGTGGATACGTATATGTGCAATATATATATATCTCTTCTTATTATCTTCCTTAATAAATGATGAAGTGATTGTGTATAAATAGTTGAATCTAACCCAAATACTTTTCAAAAGTTTAGGCTGATAAGGTTGACCCAATAGACATAGTATTTTTATTGACAAAAACAATAATGTCATGGTCTATGTTATCCAAGGGCTGACCTCGAACCTAATAAGTTTTATCAATTAGAGTACAAGGTTGATGGGGTCGATAGTGTAATGTAAACCATCAAAAAAGGTTTTAGGCTAGGGAAGTCCTAATGAAAGTGGAAAATGACTAGAAGAGTATACAAAAGAGGAGGAAAATATCAGGGAAATCTTTTTAGGATATGGTTATGTAGATAGAAAGTGGTAATAAGGGAAAATAATCATGTGATGCACTAATGGTTTGTCCACCCCTTTCTCAATGCACCCCTTAAGGCATGCACTTAGAGAGATTCAAGCTCAATAGGTTCTTATAAGATAGAAAGCATTAATAATTGATAAAATTTTAAAATATTATGTGTATATAATAAGCACCTTATAATAATTTAAGTATGTTGTTAACTGGGTCTACCCCTAGGCCCTAGATCAGTGGTATTAGATCACATACACCCTTCATATCACTTTCAAATGGTATTCATATTCATGATCTCTTTCTTATCTATTGCAATCATGGGAAAATCAATCAAGAATGTAGACAACTCTAAGTTGTAAATGTCTCTTTCAAAGTCTCTAAGAGATAATACACACTTACTCAAGGAGGACCAACATATCTAGTACTAGAATAAATATTTTCAAGATGATATCCAATTTAAGGAGAAATGATTAAATAATATCATGAAGCAACTAGAATATCCCATTACACATAACATTAATCTTGATGACCCTATCCTTTATAGAATTTTTAAATATAAGGATAAATGTCTTCTTGTCATGATAAATCTACAATAGGATCTCTCTTCCAAGGAAAAATAACTTAATTGAAGTTGTATGCAAAAAGTTTCAAATCTCTAATCCTCTAATCATCATTATTATTCCATGCCCAATCATGACATGTGATGCAAAGAAAATGAAAAATTAGAACATTGAAATTTCCTATCATTCACCACATCTTAGTTAATTAGTAATATTATTTGTTAGTTTTAAGAATCACACCAAGGGAACTAGTTCCAAGATGTTGAAGCAAATGGGTTATGAAGTCCAAGTCCTAGGAAATAAGGGATAAAGAATCATCAATCCATCCAAGCAAATTTGAGACCATGTAATATGGGTCTTAGTTATTGGATCATAATTATAGAAGGATTAATACACTTTTCCCCATAGTTAGGTGATAATGATGCTTCCACATTACACTCTAAGGAAGACAACACAAGTGTTTTCCCTTTTATCTCATGTTCCTCATCACAATCTTTCCACAAGAAAGTTAAATAATCCATGTGAAAATCTTAGTCATGTTCTATGAAGAAGAAACTATAGTCACACCCAAAATATTATAAGTAGAAACATGTGCCATCTCAATCTAGAATAAAGTGTGCACACCATAAACATAATAATAAATCAAAATTTAAAATTTCTCAACAAAATTCTAGACTGAAAAAGTCTCAAGAACATATGTAGACTATGTAAAATAAATCTATGAAATGATAGAAACAATTCCAACCAAGTGTATGCCTCAATAAAACCTTACATTTTACTAGTACAAAGAACATCGGTTGGATCAAACATAGCATTTATAAATACACTCTCATTATGTACACATATTGCACTCTTTGGTTACCTACAATCATTGTGATTATAATGGTTATAAAAATGAGAAGTGTTGGGATATTCACCCTTATGTTATCTATGTAATAATCAACCATTTATAGTCCACCTATTAGTTCTCATAAATTATTGGGAAAATAACTATGCATTCCCTAAAGCTACATTATGGATGGATGGACCTTGACAGATGGGGAAAGTATCATTTATTCTTTGTAGTGGTCTTACAAGCACACAAATTTTCACATCATTAATTTGGTGAGGAATTCCACTTCATTTCATACATATACATATACATTGATATATGTATAGTGGTTATTATGTTATGTACCAAAACCTCAACATTTTATATAAAATTAATAGGCTAAATTATATCTCAATAACATGCATTATATTTTTGTTTGGGTGCTTATGGTTTTTTTTTTGCTTTGAAATATGAGGGGTGAACTGTAAAATCAAGAGCCCAAAAAATGGGATGACTAAAAGGCTAGATAGGACGTATGGAAGATTCTATAGAAAGGGAAGGTGGTTAGTTATATGGAGAATTTGCATGGCTTTAAACCCCATGTCACTACTGCCTTCTTTAAAAATTGGGTTGATGACAGAGTTACTCTCCATCAAGTCACTATGAAGCTTACTAAGGACTTAATTTCCAAGGTCACGAGGCTTCCCATGGGTGTTATTAAGTTCTCAAAATAGACCAATATCTCCAATGTAGCCTACAAAAAATTTTCAAAGATGGATGCAAAGGAGAAGCAACTAGAAAAGAATGGAGACTTCTTTGATGTGGAATAGATAAAAGGAATTTGGTGAGATGTACTATGTTGTATCCATGAGTACTTTATCCTTGATGGTAGGAATAAAAGAGTTCACAAATTTCATTTTGTTTTTCTCAACCACTTTAGGCATAAGGATAGAATTTATTTCCCTTTCTATCTGCATTTTTCATTGCTTCAAAGATTGTATGCCCATAGGAAGGAGTTTCATCCCATTTTACATGAAGGTTTGATACTTCTCATAGAGGGTTTTTGTAAAAGTAAATCCATAGCTTTGATTCCTTCTTCTAACAAACATAAGGGTTCCAAAAAGTGTAAGAAGGATGATAATTTAAAGGGATAGAAAAGGCAAAACTAAAACCCTCTAGTTCTCAAAAACAAATGGTAGAAGAGGATTTTGAGTTGGAGAGTACTAAAAGCTTTGAGAAGGATGTCCTAAAGGAAGAGGAAGGGATGGATGTTGGGGAGTTTAGCTCCAATTTGGATGGATATCTGAAAACTAAAAGAAAAATTGAGAAAGGGAATGAAGAGGATATAACTGAGGGAAACTCAGAACAGAGCAATTCTGAAAATGAGGTTAATCAGACTGTGTCTAAGGGAGGTGATAAAGACAAAGATATCTTAACTGATGATCTAGTTTCTATGAGGGAGGAAGATCATATGGTTTTGGCTTCTATTCCTACTATGGAGATTAGGGGACAAGAAGAGGAGGAACCTATCAAGCATAAAGACCCTATTGAGGCTAGAGAGGAGAAACTAATGGATAGGGAGGAATAAATTGAAAAGGTTGATTCCCCTCTACATGAGATTGTAGAAGACATTTGTGACTCTCTGTAGAAGGAAACCAAGCTTTCCTTCCTACTTTTTTCCAAGTTCAAAGCTGACTCTATTCTCCAAGTTTATTCTTGGATCTATAATGAAATAATGGGGTTGAAGAAGAAAGTGGAAACAATGCAACATAATCAGGATGTTGATCGGACCAAAATTAACCACTTGGAGGTGAAAATGAGAGATATCCTAGAAATACTTAAAGATTATGAGCATAATCTTAGAATTCTCATCAAGGAAAGTAGAACAAAGATGGAGTAGGTAACATCAAGCATTTGTGTTGCTATAGCTAACCTTGGTAAAAGAGCAAATGAAGAAATAATATCCTTGGAGGGTCCAAGTAAGAGGACAAGGCAGAGTTCAAGGAAGAAAGCCTTGCAAGCTACTGCTACTTCAGTTGCTAACTCCATCCAGGATACTGCTATGATTTGGAAGGAGGCTATTAAGATGATCATGGAATTGCAATAGAAGCCTAGGGTCTTCTTTGTTGGTTTTGTTCCTATTCTGGTCTTTATTGCTAGTTGTTGCAACTAGTTTTTGTTTTTGGTCCTATTTCTGGGTCCTTGGTCAAAAACTTTATTTGAGGTTCCAAGTCCTTATAAAACCTAGGTACTTTTATTGGACTATGTTTGTGGTTTCAGGTCCTTGTAAAACCTGATTTTGATGCTGCTCTTTAGTAGGTTTTAGGAATGCTTTTCCTAGTGGTTGTTAATGTTTTATCTTTTTTGATATTGTTAAAGGGTTTTGGGGTCCCTTCAAAACCTACTTTTACCATAATCTAAAACATGCATTATACCCCATAAGAAGATCCATAGTTATTTTTAAAGATGGAGCACATAGAGTTTCTCAACTTCACTCATATATCTCAATTTTTTTATTAATATACATCAAATCACTAGTATCAACATCACTACAACATATAGGTCACTAGATCAAACTATGAAGTTTTATAAGTTCATAGGCATGTAACTTCCATTTAGCATGGATAAGATTCATCTCTAACCTACTCTTGCATATAGGCATTATTCATAATCCTAGATAAGATAACATGAGTTCAGACATTCTCATTTATTCATGCTAATAGAATAAGGAACACATACATCTTTTGGTACTCATATGTATCATTTATATTATATTATAAACTTTTGTTGGGCCCCATTTCTTGATAATTAGTGGATCCACACCATCTTGGCAAACACTTAGGTCCTAATAAATCTTGGAGGGTGATTTTTGTTTTATATTCTAGCAATACGAGCTAGCTAATACCTAATAAATCTAATCAACATTGGGAAGTAGGCAGACAAGATAGTGATTAGTCATTAAATATAAAAAGCTCCTTTTGAATCTAGAAACATCAAGAAGAAGGTGCACAAGATAGTGATGGGTCATTAAAGACAATGCATAGTGGAGGTGATGTGATGTGTACCTCTAGTACTAGCTTAGTGGTAAGTGTGTTTCATTCACCATGAACCATGGATGCTCTAAAGACTATCAAAGGAAGTCAAGTTCAAGTGAATAGAGATTCAAAATGGAGTAGTAAATCCATAGTGAATTATTTTTGGATAGTTAAATTAGTGTAGAACTTAGTTGGGATGCTACTTGACACTCCCCTTTGTAACACCCAAGCTCCCTTGTGAGCTTGGGCCATATCACTTTATGTTGAGAAATTGCTCAGTTTATATGGAATATGCATGTATTATTGTTTAACATATTTAATGGAGAATGTTTTGTGCAAATGGTTAATAATATAAATGCTTATGTCTTAAAGTGTTTATTGGTTTTATGATTCATTCTATCAAATATATGGTTGAGTTCTGGGCCCCATTTGTGCTAAGTAGTTTATCAACACCAACTCAGCAAATAGATAGGTGTAAGGCAATATTATAGGTTGAATATTGTTTTTAGTTTTAGTAACACTCATTAGTTAAGGGTTAATAACTCTAATTAGCATTGGGAAGTGGGTGCATAGGATAATAATCAGTCATTAAAGATAAGCAAATCCTTTTGAATCAATCAACATTGGAAAGTGAGTGCATAAAATAGTGATGGATGTGATGGGATCTATACCTCTAGCACTAGCTCAAAATTTATCATTTTCCATTCCCCATGAACCTAAGATGATTTGAAGCCTATAAAAGGAAGCTGCATTTAAGTGAAGAGAGATGCGAACTAGAGTAGAGAATCCCTCATGAATTATTTCTATATATTTTCATTAGTGTATAACTTATTCAAGATGTTACTTGATGCTCCCCTTTATAACTCCCAAGCTCACCTATAATCCTAGGCCAAATTAGTTTATGTTGAGCAATTGCTCAGTTTATATGGACTATGCATGTATTATTATTTAATGTATTTAATGGAGAATGCTTTGAAAAATGGTTAATAAGATAAATTCTTAATTCTTAGAGTGGTTATTGGTTGTATGCTTCATTATGTCAAATGTATGGTTGAATTACTACAAGTTCCTATTTGGAATCATTTATGGTGGACCTATAACTGATAATAAACCTTGTGCTCATGATAGGAAAGGTGCTAAGTGTGATCAAGGCCTTGCATCATGAATGAAACACACCCTAAGTGTAAGACCATGCACAAGTCCCTTATCCTAACACCTAGTTGACTCCTAAGCACCTAAATTCCATTATACACATGAATCCCAAGGCATACACCCATGAATACACATCCATCATTGCACTAACCCAATCCCCTTGAAGAATACAACTGCACCATGACACAACTACCCAACATAGACCTTGGTTCCCTCTTTGTTATGCTTTGAATGAGAATGTAAGGCTTGAATATTATGTATATTGATGATATCATAGTTGAGTGTTAAATGTTGAGCATGATAAGAATTGTCAAGCCCTGCACCCCCTTAGAACAAGCCTAAATTTGACTTGGATAGCTAGGTAGGCACATGACTAGGCCCATGACCTGAAAGGCATACTTTTCTACAACATTTGGGTTCCATTATTAGGACATGTTTAATTTTGTTGTTTTAATGGTGTGCCAAGATAGTGCTCTGAATCTTCCTTGAGAATATTAAGCACTAGCTAAAATAAGTGGAAGAATAGCTTTGCAATAAGGCATCTAACTTATACAGGGAAAAATCCAAGGAAGTGGGTCCAAAACACTTGTACGATGCCTTGTATGAGGTTTTATTTTGTGAACTACCATATCAAGTGTACCATTTGTTGGCTACTTATGTAACCCATAGAAACCAAATTTATGGACAATGCCTCTAGTGAATGAAAAATTGCCTATAGAGGCTTGAGAGCTTAGATGCCACCTAGACTAGAGATATAGACAAATAGTGGTAAGGGGAGTTAAAAAGTAATATGATTGAGTTTGTAGTATCAATGTACTCCTACTTTTAAGAAGTAGTGTACCATTACTTTCACAAGCCTAGAGATTCATTTGTGAAATAACTTAACACTATACTCAAGAAGCTAATGATAAATTATGGATTCAAAATAGTGAGGATGGAAGGCTAAAGTCCTCTCACATATGACCAATGAAGTGGGGTATAAAGGGATGTGTATGTGAGGTGCAATGGAAGGAGATGAGAAGATTAAAAACTGGGAGCTCAAGTGACATGCTTACAATAAGAGGAGGCATGGAATGATAGAAAATATAAAAATTGGAATTACTAAGAAAAGGACCCATAAAAAGTGGGAAGGGCATGGGGAATGATCTCTTGAATGGTAGCCACACCCAGAGAAAGGAGCCCTCAAAGCCTTGGAATAATCTCCATAATTAGAAGGTGAATGCTTGGGGTCCTTTTAGACCTTTACCATTAGATATGTGCTAGATGCACCTACCCCATTTGAACCTATGGTGTGAGCTTATGAATTATATTCCCCAAAGAAAAACATAAGATTAATAACTAACCTTGTTATCAATATAGACTTAGATTACTTTGTAAATTTAGACTAGAAATTCATGATTGAACAAGTCACCCCATATGAAGAGGTATGTGAAGATACCTCTAGTCTAAAAAGTGTCAACCTAAATAGATATAGCCTAAATGAAAGACCCCTAGTTCAATTTATGTTAGTGGCATAGCTTGGGAAATAGCCCATAGAAATTGGCCTTGAGCCACTAGTTGATAGTATGACACCATCATATTCTATGGTGCTAGTAGTAACCATCAGACCAGTGCCTAGAATAGTGGATGGAGGCCTTGGAAGACCAATACTAATACAAGCACTAGGAGGATTAGTTCCTTAGGCATCAACCGCTCCCTAGCCCCAAATTTATTATGAGATCACCACACACCTACTAGAGTACTAAGGCATTGAAAACATTATAGAGCATGTTCTCAAGTGTGAGTTACAATGGTGTACTTAGGGAATAACTCAATCCAAGTAAAACAAAACTCAATTTGTAATTACCTTACTTGATCATGACTATACTTGGTATAAGAAGTTTGATCCTAACTAAGCTATGGTTTATTATGACACTTTAAAGGGGATCTTTTTGAACAAGTTTGATAAACCTAAGTTTGAGTTGTAAAGTATCACCACACTCAAATAGATCAAATAAGAATGATCAAAAATCAAGTGCTTATACAATATGAGATTCAAAACCCTCCTCTCCAAGATCCCTTATGACATTCACCCCTCTCATCATGAGTAATGGTTAATGGGAGGATTGATAGTGCCTTTTACAAGGGTATTATCCATGAAAACATTCACAGAACCTCAAGAATCACTTGAAGCTACACTTAGGATTGAGTTATTTGGAAGTGTTGATATAGGAATTAACCCATTCATAGAGGTGTAGATTACATCTATGACCTCCCAACTATAAAAGTTAACTGCTAGTTCATCGTAAGACACTCAAATTTAGTTGTGGTGCACTAAGTGTGAGATGCAGGCAAATGATATAAATAATTTCCCTTGTAAGAACATGTACACGCTACTTCTTAGCTATGAATTTTGTCATGAGGCACATGATGTTAAAAACTATCCCTTATTGTAAAATTCCAGTCAAGTTAGTATAACCATCTATTAAAAGTTATGTAATGCTTACACTCAACATAGCTGACTATTGAGTCATTGATGAAATTCACTATAACATGGAGAGAGGCACATGAAAAGCCACTATAATAGTCAGAGGGTAGGCAAACTAGGGAAATAAGGGTTATATCTAATAAATGTTAGATATGGGAACCAAAGAGGCATCAAATGTGAGGTGAAGGATATGGTCGATGAATATTCCCACCATGATCATGATACAAGTATGGGTCAATTGAATACTTTCATCATGATTGCCTAACACATCCAACATATGGGTACTATCAAGGATCATATGCAGTCGAAGAGTGCCCCAACTTGTATAAAAATCTAACCCAAGGAAAAATGGGCACCTATAAGGGTAAATGGATGATAAGGCATGAGCCTAAATATAAAAATTAGGCTCCAAAGGTGAAACTAACATGCACAAATCCAATCAAGGTGTAAGCAACCACAGAAAGTGGATTCACCACTCAATCACCAACTACACCAACATAAGAGCTATGCTTGGAATTTAGAAAACTAGGCTACACCAAGTGCATCATGTGGCTAGAGCCAAAATTTGTGCCCTACCCTAACCTAACACATCAAAAGGACATCTTGCAATAAGCTATGATTTTAATACAAAATTTGTAGGTATAAATCCAACTAACCAAAGATCTAGAAGCATAGGCTACCACCTTGTATAGAAATCAAGATAGCCAAGATGCTAAAGTAAATGAGCTAAAAAATATCCTATACCTCCTATAAATGAATAGGATGTTTCCCCTACTAACAAAATTACTCTTAGAACATGTAAGGAAGAAGCCATGTGAAGCTATTAAGTCCCACATAATTGAAGTTGTGTTGCATATGGAGTGGGTGCATGAAGTAAGGCATACTCAAAATGTAGAGTATGACCAAGAGATGCTAGTAAATACCACTATGAATGGATTGTCCATCTATAAGGTGTTGATCGACACCAGTGCAGAGTTCAGTATCCTCACTAAGAATGCATGGGAGAAGATGGGCAGGTTAGTCTTGAGACCTTCTCCACATGTAATCTTTATGTCTAACAAGATCCAAACACAGTTGATCAAATTTTTTTAAGGATCCATTGTATATATTATGGGCACAAAATTCCATGTTGAATTTGAGGTTATTGATTTAGTAGAATAGGATAACTACCTATCACTTTTAGGGAGACCTTGGTATTACACCAACAATTTAGATATGTGCCTTAAAAAGTGATACATGACCTTCAAAAATGGAAAATAAAGGGTAGTGATCCCCCTTTCAAGTGACCAAGGAGCCTTTATGTGGATAACATTAATCTATAGAATGAGATCAATCATATTTATAAAATCATAGTGCAAGGCTTTAAGAATCTCCATCCTTTAGATCAAGTTGTACTTTATTGGGAGGATGAGTATTTAGCCTTGAACACAACTGATGTTGCTTGTAAGTAATGGGTTAAATATGTGTATGATATTAATATTTTTAGATGTTTTTTGGTGCATAAAAAGGTACCAAATCCCATGAATATTTGTTGGATCTAGATTGATCATGACGTAAAATAATGGGTCCCACACCAAGATAAGAAAGGAAAGATGGTACTTTTCTTGAGCAAAGGCAAGCTTCCAGTGCTCCTAAAATTTGAGGGTATGAAACTAGTATAAATTTATGTGAATGAACTCAAATCATATATCCATAAATAAATAAACAAAATGGGCACAATTGTGTACACCTTGAGGAGCACTACCGTTTATTGGTGTGCAACACAAAGGTATAACTTGCCAACTTGGATAAAGGTAAAGTAATTAATGTACAATAGATTTGGGAGGAGTAATAAGAAATTTAATATATTAGAATACTCTATAAACTCTGGCCTCATGGCACATGTGCAGCTATGTCCTGAAATATGGACTGAATACATCATGACTACGCCAAAGAACTTATGGATGTATACATTTTACAAGACTTTGAAGACATGGGCATGATCATGGTACATGGTCAATGAGACACATTCAGATATCACCAATTTAGAGGCCCTTAAGGATAATTTTATCCATACCTTATCCTTTTCCTTTCTTAACTTGTATTTGTTCAAGTTATTGCAAGTAATTCAGAGAACAATGTTTGAAAACGTTACCATCCTTGAAGAGCACTTGAAAGATATATTCAAATAAAATGGGTTGGCACTCTCAACCTTATTTAAGGAGGAAACACTCAATAACAAATCCAATAGAAAAGATAATGAAACTTGGAAGGAGCACTACTAGAAAACATTAGCTATTGGAAGAAAGCTCATGTGTCAAGTAGATAATAACTCTCCTGGTAAAAAAGACCCCACTCTTCTTCACATTGAGACAATAAAGGGAACTTAAAAATTCAAGGACTCACACCAAGAGAATAATGAGCCCTACCACACACCACTAAATACCATCAAAGTGGAAATCAACACAAAAGGAGAACCAAAGATGGATACTCTAGGTGCGTATTGGTCTAATATGGAGCTGGTGAAAATCATAGACATTCTAAAAGAATTCTAACATTTGTTCCCTAGAACTTATTGGGATATGAAGGGCACCCACCCATGCTTATTTAATATGAGAATAAATATAATTTATGACATGATAATAATTAAAAATCACCTCTACTGGATGAATCCCAACCTCCATGCTAATTTAAAAATAGAGATCAACACTATGTTAGTCATTAGGGTCATTTACCCTATGCAAAAGCCTAAGTGGGTGAGCCCAATGGTTATAATAATCAATAAGGATGGGCACATTTATATTTACATTGATTATAAAATGTTTAATGTTGCCTGTGTCAATGACCCCTTCCCAACTATATTCACTGATGAAGTCTTGGAAGACATCATAGGCTGTGTGATCTACACCTTCATTGATGGATTCTCTAGCTACCACCAAGTCCATATTAAGGAGAAGGATAATCCAAAAATAACCTCTATGACTGAATGGGGTTTTTTTAATTACAACATGATGTCTTTTGGACTCAATAATATGCTAGCTATGATCTCTACAATGGTGATCATCGCATTCAAATATTTCATTTATAGGTTCCTCCAAGCCTATCTAGATGATTAAACAATATATGGCCTTGTCAAAAACCATTATGACAATTGACACCTAATGTTTAAGAGGTGTAGGTATATTTATATATCTTTGAACCTAATAAGTGCATCTTTGTAACACCATTTGGAACCCTACTTGGGCACATCATCTATATGGATGGTTTGCTCATCAATCCAGTGAAGATCACCATCATCATTTAGCTACAAACTCCTTCCACATAGAAATATGTTCACACCTTTTTGGGACACTATGGATATTACAAAAAAATTATAAAAATTTATGAAAAGATCATGGAATTATTAGAAGATATTTTGTACAAGGCTAGATCATTCTACTAGGGTGAAGTACAAGAGGATGCCTTCAAGACCTTGAAGATCAGATTAGCTAACACATCTATCTTATAGTTCCTTGACTAGATAACACATTTTCATGTCGATGTAAATTCTTCTAGATCTACGATTGATGCAATCTTGGTGAAACCTAGTGAAGGTAAAATGGATCATCCCATATCATTCACCAAATGGAAGTTGACCTTGGTAGAGCAATATTACACTACCGAAGGCCATGAGGCACTTTTTGTGGTCTATACCTTACAAAAATTTACACAATATTTTTTGGAAACCCTATTCATCTTTTTGACTAATTATGAGGCACTCAAGTACCATGTAAACAAGCCTATTTTGCATGGGTACATATGCATATGGATAGTTATATTTCAAGAATTCTAGTTCTCCATTACAGTTAATCCTATAAAGTAGAACTTATGCATAGACCATTTATCTTTCATCAATTTTGGTGATGTAGTGGTGTCCATTGAGGATGATATGTTAGACATGTAACTATACATATTCTAGTGCATCCCCAAGGATTTGGTGGAGATCATCACCTTTATAACATTTGGAGTTGTGCCCTAGACTATGATGAATAAGGAAAATAAATACATACCATATAATGCGATGCCATTTTAGTTCATCAATGGAGAAATATATAATCTAAGTAGAGATGAACTATTGCACTAATGTGTCTTGAAACATGAAATAGATTCCATTTTTCAAGAGGTGTATGAAGGCATAGTAGGAGGACATTGTAGTGGACATGCAATAGCTAGAAAAGTGTTATAGTTAGGTTTGTGATGGCCAAGCCTATTCCAAGATGTCAAGGACTATGCCAAGGCATGTGACATATTACAGTGCATAGGAAATCCCAACCATTGGTATGAGATGCCTATCACTCCCATTCTTGTCCAGGCACCATTTGAAAAATGGGCCATTGATTTTATTGGGTTGATAACTTCTATATCATGATGCACAAGTATAAGGTATATTTTGGTGGCCATAGATTATTTCACCAAGTGGGTTGAGGTTGTATTGACAAAAGACTACACATCCACCATAGTTTTGTGATTCATCTAGGAAAACATAATAAGCCGATACAGGTGCCCATTCAATTTGACTAGTGACAGGGGCACTCACTTTATTACTAAAATAGTGTGCATATTATTAGCTAAGTATATGGTAGCACACCAAAAAATGACCCCTTACCATCTAAAATAAAATAACACCACTAAGGCATTTAATAAAATACTAAGAACATGCCTCACAAAGATATTTGATTTTGGTCACAAGGATTGGGATGATCAAGTGTTGGTAGTGTTATGGGCATATCACACAACCTACAAGTGCCTAAACAAGGCTATACCATTTCAATTGGCATTTGCTACTATGGTGATCCTACCAATGGAATTCTTGGTACCATCATTATGCATCATGCACATTAGTCAATTAGATGACCAAGAGTCATCAAACACAATGCTGGAGGACTTAGATTGCCTAAATGAGACACATGCCCAAGCCAAGTGGAGCCAATAGATAAAAAAGGTGAACCAAAAACATTAGTAGATAAGCACATAAATAACAAGGTTCTAAAAAAAGGATCATTCATGTTTCTCTATGACTCTAAGTATTTCAAGCACCCAGGAGAACTATAGATAAGGTGGATGGGTCCCTATATCATCCACCACATATTAGAGATAGGCGCATGTAAGTTCTACACATTGACTGATGAAATACTCCCTAGGCATTTCAATGGTAATAGATTGAATCCATATCAAAAATAGGATGGTGATTGCACCATAATAACATCAACTTCTTGATCACTTTTTAGTTTGATTTGAGATGATTGAAATAATGTTTAGTGTGAGCCAACTAGTTTTGTTTTATTTTGTTGACAATAGTGTAAAGAGTGTAAAATTGGTGCTTTAAAGCCCATCACGACAATCTATTGACACCCCACTCATAATTTTAGATAAGTTATTTGAGTGCTTATGCTATCTAAGTACTTAAGGCTAGACACCTAAGTTATGGGCATATGAGGTTTGCTAGCATCAGATAAGGGAAGAGCACCAAACCACCGTGTGTTAGATCCTAGAGATAGGGTACTTTCAAGCCCCATTTAGAAGTTTGTTTGACCTTTCATGCATAATTCCAATTGGCTGAGTCAAGATCTTGTGATTTCTAAAAGCACCTAAATCTAAACATCTAAGTGGTGAGCACATGAAAATCGCTAGACTCAAAAAGAAAACACACAAAATCTAGGTGTGAAAGAGACAAATTATAGGGCCTTGGAGGTCCAAAGAAGAACTACTCTAGCACTTCTATGCATAATTCTAGTCATGTGAGTCAAACTAATTTTATTTCTAAGCACATAGGGCCAGATACCTAATTTTTTAGATGCAAGGAGGTTTCCATACTTAGAAAGAATAAGAACCAATTGAAAATGAACAACATGATCATGTACAAGAGAAAAAGTGAAGTCACATAATATGATCATGCATAAGAGGATTGGAAAAAGAGAATCAAGTGATGGAAGACCAACACAAGGGATTTTTATGGGGTAAGATAGGCCAAGGAAAAGATGACGTGTAAAAAACCAACCCAAATAGATACACATGCTTGAAATAAAAGCATAAAAAGAAGATAAGATGGAATCATGAAGGTTGAATTACGTGTATGTGAGGTGTTATGCCCAAGTTACCATATTAATGGTGAAGGTCATACCAAGAGAGAAAAGCGCAAAAGGAGAATCATCATAGATAGTTGGCATCCACCTAAATTTGAGTAGAAAGTGACCATTTGAACCACAAGTCACTTCACCAAAATATCATTAGGAGCATTAAATGAAATTATGGTGGAGGCATAAAGCTCCATAATAAATGAGTTAGTGGTAGAGGATTTTTGTAGATTTCACAAATTTTTTTGGAGTTCAAGAAATCTATATGCCACCATGCTATTAATGCACCTACATTAAAGATGGTAGATAAAAATAGGGTATAAAATGCCATGTAGTAGACTAGTTTCTATTACAAACTTTGTGTAAACTTGAGATGTCAAGCAAACCAGAGAGAACTAGTGAAATAGAGAGTCAAAACATAGAAACCCTACTAGAATGAGAATTTGAGCACCCTTAGGCACCCAAAGTGAATGATTGTGACACTGGAGAAATTACAATCATGGTGATATTGGTGTAGATAGGTGTAGGAAGAGTATTCAATAGGAAATAGTTGGTGGAAAAGTGATTTAATGTCAAAGACACAATTAATGGTCTACAAAGATTGAAGATGAAGGTATAATCATAGGTCTCATGATTTTGAAGTGCTAAGAACCATTCAAGGCTTTGACAAACCTAACCTACCATACTTCAACACCAGTAGGTTCAAGATGGGAAAGAAGTATAATATAATAGGTTTATAGTAACAAAGTCTAAAATAGGCATGCATAGTAGTAAAAGTGGCCCTTGTAAGAACAATAGTTCCATAATTTGAAAGAGTTAGTGTCATGTAAATTAACCCCAAGGCACTAACAAAAATGTATTATCAAGTTATGTAATTTCCCCTAGAAGCCTTGATAGTGGAAAATTGGAACTCACTTGCGTACACTTACCAGTTGAATAAGTATAACCATCATACTTCTAGCCATGCACAAAATCTAATATCAGATTAGATGGTGGATATAGGGATCAAGATGAAGTAAAGCATAGTTATTTTTGATGTCTTTATTTGAGATAGATTGATAGCCTCTAGCATAACTCAATTGTATGAGTTACCTTATTGTTAGAATCCATATTTGGTTCATTCTATCACAAATCTATGGTAACCACATTTATTTTGTGGGGAGGAGCATGAGGATATCAATGTACCTCATTAGAAGGATAACTAATCTCTCAAACATCAAAAGGATATCCTTGAGATGGTGGGTGATGATGAAGAGGTGGAGTGCATGGAAAACCTCTTAAGTTTATACAAAGGGGATTCATATTCCCTATCAAAGATTTTAAAGACCCCATTATGAGGGTAGATTCACACCTCATGAGCAAAAAACTTTATCTTGGTGGTCGATTGAATAATGTCACAAAAACTTACCTCTATGTCACCTACCAAATGGTATAGAGTAAAAAATTTAACATTGTCAAATTTATTATTGAGGAGTTTATGAAGAATGAACTAGAATACCACATGATGAAGGGGACCTTTAGGTGGGGGTCCATTATCATCCTAATATCCATGGAGGAAATTGACATATTGGATGGGGATGAGGATAATTCTATGTTTTTCTAGAGCACAATGACTCTGCAAAACAAAAATAAAAGGACATCACTTGCCCTAGTTCATTCAATGCAAAATATAAATCCCAGATGATGAGAATGTATGAGAAGTATTTATAAACATTTAAGATTGATTGGCACATCCCCAAAAAGCTCCTCAAGAGCATGTATGGGATGGAAACCTTTATCGTTATGTAACATTCTTGTGTAGTCCACCTGGAACTAGTGAATGGCAACAAGTCTAGATAGTTAAATATCCCATATGCTTTTTTAGCTAAGTATTTCAAAGATTCACTCAAAAGAATCCCCAATACACAATAATTGGGAATTTTATCAAGGGAACTAGATATGGAAAGGAATAGGTTACGACACCAGTTTGTGCACCTAGATGGGAAAGAAACAAGGAATGAAGAGGATGACTTAGATTGCACTGACATCCACCCTCTTGAAGAAGTGACCATACTAGGGTACATCCATAGGCTTTACTATGGGATTAAGCCAAGGAGAAAGGGTTCCAATATTGAGTAGACTAATGACCCTCCCATTAAGATCTATGATGAAGGAATGCCAGTGTCAGTTGAAATGAAGAAGTCTCCAAAAAAGAAGAAAGAGGAGACACTAGAAGAAATAAAGGAGTGCATAAATTTTAAGATTTCCTCAGACAATGAAGCCTCTCCTTTGGCCCTATAAAATAATCACATGAATTTCATGCCAAAGACTTCTCTTATCTCAAAGGAGAAGCAAAACAATCCAAAGTTCCCATTTGTGATGTCCTCTATCACCTTGGTAGACATAAAGGTGTAAGAAGAACTAGAAAAGGAGGTAGAAGTTGGAAAGTGTGTGTATAATGTGCCTAAAGAAGACTCATCATCTAGAAAGTAAACTCCATTTCCACCCCAAATTGAAGAAGTGAGGTATGAAAAACCATGGAGGAAGCTTGGCCTCAGTGATGTGGACATTCAGAAGGCATGGGAGCTACAAAAGATGAAGGAGCAAATGAGGAAGGCTGAAATGATGGGTGAAAGGGAGAGAGAAAGCCAAAGCCAAAGAAAAGTGCATGGTAGAATGAGATATGGAGTAAAATCTCATCATGGTGGAGGTACATGAGGCTCTCTAAGGTGGTACTACTACTACACTTGGAGAAGTAGGACCATCAAGTGCACCAACTAAAGAAACTAAAACATAGACTTCATAGAATAAAGAAGAGTTAAGGAAAATATGGGAAAATATGGGCTTTAATCAAGATGAAATTGAAGTAGTACTAGAGTTTCATTACAAGAGATAGGCCATGAGGGCCAAGTGCTTGACTCAAGTAGAAATTGACAAAGTAGAGGCTGAGGAGATAAGGGCCAAGGAGGAGAGAACATCTATGATCATGAAAAAGAGTAAGGTAGAAATAAAGAAGGCCTAGAAGGAGAAGGAAAAGAAAGATAAAGAAGAGAAGAGGGTTGCCACATGTATGGAACCCATAAAATACAAAGCAACAGAGGTGCCTAGTGCCCACACTATCCTAGTAGAAAAATCTATATACTAGGCATGCCCTATTACCAAAGAGGTACCTGGAGATAAATAAGGTGATACTAGCACCTCAAAAGAACATATAAAGAGGGAAGGGAAAAAGAAATCTCATACCAAAAAGGAACCTATGAAGTTTAACACCAAGGAGCCACAGGAAGAAGAAGCAGATAAAGGGGAAAAGTCTGAAGAAGAAGAAGATCCCCTACAGGAAGGAAAAGAAGAAGAAGGAACCAAAGAGGGTATCAATGCAAGTGAAGAGGTGAAAGAGCAAATAGATCTAGCTATTGAGAAAGAGGAATTTGAGCCAAGCTATTGGGAAAAGGCACAAAAAGGGTATACTATAGATGAAGATTTATACATGTTTGAATACATTCCCTCTAGAGCTGTAACAACATTGATGTCCCATCAAGTATCTTTTACACTTGACTGCTACATAGACAAGCCTCATTTTAGGGTACCAACAAAAGTAATAAGGAGAACTAAGAAACTAGTAGAGGGTATGACTACTAACTAGTTAACCCCCAAGATATGAACTTAGTAAGGTTGGTTAACACCCTCCTAAAGATGGCTTCTAAGATAGTGTGAAAAAAAATCATTAATGATGTTCACACCACCAAATGGAAAGATATAACACTTAAGGTAGAGGAAGAAATCAATGCTATGAAGCTTAAGATCAAGAAGTTGGCCGAGCATGCTGAAGAATTAGAGCCATGCCTTTTAGATGGTACTAACAATTCTAAGCTTTAAAAAATGGATAAGGTGTGCATGATGATCAAATAGATGCTCCATCAAATGAAGCTAATGCAAGAATAGGAAGAAGACCCTTGTGAAGCCATAAATAAAGAGATCAAAAAAAAATTCAATGAGGTAGAGGACCTATTTTCAAGGGTAGAAGAACACATGGATGATGTTGATTTCATATTTTGAAACTTTTCCACCCAAACATCAGTCATTGATGCGCACCTCCAAAAGGCAAAGGGGGAGAAGGATATATTGATGAAGCATTCACTATTAGTAGGGCCAACTGCATGTAGATAATGGCTCAGGTTAGCACATTGAGTGGCTAGTTGAATACCTAGGAGTAAGACCTAGAGGAGATCTTTTACACCTTTTAGAAAAAGGCAAGCGATCAGGGAGCCATCCTAGATAGTAGGATTTGAAAGGCAAAGGAAAGGCTAGATGCCTTTAGGAAATAACTAAATAAAACTAACATGCTCATGATTGAGGCTACCTCTATTGATATTAGTAGCACCATTTAAGAAATCAAGGTCACGATCTAGGGATTTGATGACTTTAAGGTAGAACTACAACATAGCATTCTTGAATTTTGTGTAACTAAGGCATTAGAAGGATAGTTCATGGGAGGACTAACATTTTTTTTGGTGTAATATTAGGCCCTATGCTATGCTAACTAATAGATATGTACCAACTCACCAAACACCTAGCTGAAAGGCAATCTTAGAGGGTGATTGTTATTTTGTATTCTGGCAATGCCAACTGGGTGATGGCTAACAACTCTAATTAGCAATAGGAATTAGGTGTATAGGATAGCTACCAGTCATTAAAGACAATCAGTTCCTTTTTAATCAAGTAGAATCAAGAAGTAGGCACATAGGATAATGATGGGGCATTAAAAATTAACTGTATTAGAGGTGGTAGGATGTGTACCTCTAGTGTCGGCTTAGTGGTTGACATGCTCCATTCCCCATAAACCTAAGACACTTTTAAGCCTATAAAAGGAAGTTGAGTTCAAGTGAAGAGATAGGTGAACTAGATTAGTGAAGCCCTAATGAATTTTTTTTGGATAGTTGCATTAGCATAGAACTTAGTTGAGATACTTCTTGATGCTCCCCTTTATAACACCCAAGCTTGACTATGAGCTTGGGTCATATCATTTTATGTTGAGAACTTGATCATTTTATATGGACTATGTATGTATTTTTGTTTAATGTATTTAATTGATAATGATTTTCAAAAATGGGTAATAAGCTAAATGCTTAAGTCTTAGAATGTTTTTGGTTACATGCTTCATTTTTTCAAATATATGGTTGAGTTCTCACAATATCCTATTTGGACTTGTTCATGGCAGACTTGTAACTAACAATGAACCCTATTCCCCTGATATGAAAGGTGATAAGTGTGGTCAAGAACCTACATTTTGAATGAAACCCACCCTAAGCACAACACGAAGCCTAAGTCCTTTATCTTGATACCTAGTTGGCCCCTAAGCAACTAAATGCCATTGAACCCATGAAACCTAAGGCTTGTGCCCATGAATACACATCCATCATTCTACTAATCTAATCCCCTTAAAGAATACAATTGTACCATGGCACAACTAGCCCAACACAAACCATGTTCCCATCTCTGCTACACTTTAGGTGAGAACATAAGGTTTGTGTCTTATTTATATTGATGCCAACATAATTGAGTACTAAATGTTGAGTTCCATAGGAATCTTTAGGGTCTACACCCCACTAGAACAAGCTTAAATCTGATGTGGATAGCTAGGTAGGTGCATGACTAGGCCCATGATTTGAAAGACAAAATTTTATACAAAAACTTTTCTATCATGAGCAAGGACACACTCTAAAGAAAAATAAGCTCATTTTTAAAACTTGTAGGATCATCAACATCCCATGTAGCATGCCATATCCAAAAACACAATGGTATATGTGCATCTATTTTTCATGTATCTATCTTCATACATTCCTTATATATAATTGGATTCAATATCACCATGCCACTATATTTTGGGATAGGAACACTATTACAACATCCTTATCATCGAAACTAAAGTTAGCAATAATGGTGACCATTAGTCATTAAGGAGGGATGATTAATTTAGAAGGATCTGGGAAACTAGATATTATTACATTTATTGAGCATTGATCATCTAGACTCAAAATAATATCATTATATTTTACATCAATTTTAGCATCCATGTGTAAAAGGGAATTATCTAACTCATCTTCTAAATTATGATACAAATCTCATAGTTCAACACTAAAAACCCTTATAGGTCATTTTAGGGGGTCTTTTGAAAGTGTTTTATGGTCTTAACATGAATCCCCACATAAATTTAATTACGTAAAATTATAAAAAAATAAATGATATTTTCAAAAATGTATGATAGTCCACAATCATTCCATACCCATAAAATTTAGGTCATGCCAAGTAAATTGGCTTACTTTAGATCATGTGGTATATCATTGTGCATTTTTTAGCTTGTTTAGATAATTTAAAATTGACATAAGGAACTAAATAAATATTTTCCACATTAAAAAATTATGCACAAGATTATGTGGCTAATGTAGCCTATGTATCTCTATGGCACTCATAAATACTCTTTACAACCTTGTTCTCTTTCATAGTGCCAAGATTAATCACTACATAATGCAAGGCACTTGTACAAGCCCTATGATCTTTTTGTCTTCTTCAACAACATAAAGATGAACATATTGAAGTTATCCCATATTTGCACATTACTTTTCACCTTCTTAGAATAATTCACTAATGCATATAGAAACATGACATCCATGTGTGATTACACAACACCTTGCAACATAATACACATTAGTCTAGCTTAGCATATGACTTGCAACTTGCATCCTATAACTCTTTTACTACATCATATGATAGGTGTCATTATCAATTTTTTCACCATGTCATGGATCATATCAAAAATGCAACACCAATGGGAATGTAACCATCACTTCTATAAGGAATCTAAACTGTCACATAAGTAAAAAATGAATCATTCTTGTAAAAGTCTACTTTTGTAACCATCTATTGTAATTATTTTCTTGCAAAGATATATATTATAATAATAATATGTGAGACACACACAAAACTAAGATTGGGAATTTTTCTTAATCATCCATGTCTAAAGTATCCTAAATATGTATATTCCTTGATTATCTTGTATCATATGAACCTTCATAGAATACATAAACAAATTAGGATGCTTATCCCTGTTTGATCATATGAACATGTTTTACCCACTTTTTTTTATGACATTGTAGTCTACATGAGTCAGTTAGGATGTTTATCCCTTTTTTGTCACATAAACTAACATTACTTGTCATACTATGCATTGTACACATATGTACTTCTATGTATTATTTATATCGAATATAAGTGGCACCATTCTACCAATATCCTATGCTCAAAGGGTAATGGTTTTTCTGCATATGTTTCTTACATGCCATTATCTTTTCTATAGTTATGAAACTATATCTAAATTTTATTTTGCAAATAACCATGTTAAATTCATTTAATTAGATTTTCGATTAGGTCTACCCCTAGGCCTCAGATCAATTTTCATTCAATCCCAAATTATATCTAAATAAAGGACATATGTGTTTAATACACCCTGATGATACTCCCAGGATAGAATGGAAGAAACTAGAAGTGGGTTCTTACAGATACTTCAGTCATGGTTGAATGGTATGTTCTTAAGCATAAAATGAAACATAATTTATTATAAGAATATATATTTTTTGAAAAATACATGGATACCTAATCGTATTGACAACAAAATTCTATTTGTTACGTGTGAAAATATAGTATATTCATGGAAGACAAAAACAAAAGATGACAAGGAAGTGACACTAAAAGATTTCAGGATAGAGAATGCAAAGAACATGAGAAATTGTGTATAGTTTCATTTCTAATTGTAAAATTAATACATTATTCTTAAGTCAATGATATTACTACGTGTGGCATTAAATGTATAACATTTATGTATTTATGACATTTTAAATAATTATATTTTTGAAATTAAGTTGAAGGCTTGCATAAATATTTTTAATTAGATATTAATTTTTGGGGATTTTTACTTGTGTTTTAGTCATTACCCAAATGAAATACATGGGTATAACAAATATTATTTTCATATTACTATTTCAAAGAAAAATAATAATAATAAATAGTTTTGTGATTAAGATATTTTAAAATAATAAGTGAATATAAAAAATCATTGTAATATAAATTAATAAAAAATAAATATATAAATCCATTACATAATTAGTGTAATTTGTTTAATTAGATTAGAATAATTGATTCAAATTATTTAAATAAGTTTAATAATTAATTAAAATTAATTATTTTATTAATTAGTTAATATTATAATAATAATAATAATAATAATAATAATAATAATAATAATAATAATACGGCATTGCTATAGTGGCATACGTAGGCAGGCTAGGGTTATGTAATTGTTTGAGAGTGTTGACAACAGAAGAGAATGGATAAATGAATATAGTTTGTCCATCAATAAAAAAACATAATCTAAATCATGATTTTTGATGCTTATTAATAATGTCAAGCTAAGCTAATATATAACTCCACGGTCCTTTAGTTTGTGAGATCACAAGAAGGTGGAGCTCTTGGTCAATTCTAGGACTAGTGAAATGGGGGGGATTGGGATAAATGACTCATGAGGCTAGACTCAAGGATAAGAAGGAGATATGAATGGTAAAATAGAACTAAATGACAATATACTAATATCCTCTATTCTAAGGAAAGATGATGATGGTTGGATCAAGAATTATTTCTTGTTTGTCCAAGGTAGTCAAGGGGTCAATAATAGGATGAGGAATTGAGGTAGAAATAAAAACCTCACATCTTAGCTCAGTGTTAATATTGTATTATGTTTTAACTATGGGACCAGATGCTCTAACCCTAGCAAAAAAATTGTATCAGACAAGATCGGGTGTCTCAAGAAGGGTCATCCGAAGGAGGCTAGGCAAAAGCCAAAGTAAAATGTATGAGATTATTTAAGTAATAGTTTGATGTGATATTTGAAGCAAGGATTTGTATAGGGTGATTTAATATATGGTCAAGGCTCTAATGAAATGTATATTCTTGACCATGTTGGTAAGGATTCTAATGAGATCTAGGTGTTTGTGTGTGTTGGCAAGGTTTCTTGACATTATTTTTGTTGTGTTTTTATTATTTTTGGTTTGTTTTTTAGTTTTTTGAAGTAAATATTTACTTGCTCAAATTTAAATTCATAAATAAAAAAAAATAACAAGGTTGAAAGTAAATAAAAACAAAACTTATTTTTATCTTTTTCCTATGATTTATAATGCATGCAAAAGACAGAGGAAGAAACCTATACTATTATGCAACATGTTTATTTTTCCTAGCTTTGTTGATATGCAAAATATGCAGTGTTTTTTTTTTCTTATATGAGGTGGACTAAGTATGAAAGTTATGTCTTATAAGTATGAAAGAAAATCAAAATAAATATAATCTAGAACAACAATGTCACAAACTTATTATTGGCTTTCTTTGTCTACAAAAAAGCTTTTCAATTCATTTGTTAAAGAGAAACTAAGAATATGAAATTTGATTTTCTATTTTGGAAAGAAGGAAACAACATTTTTAATCTATCAAAATAAACAACAATCAGATATATGATAGCTTTATTAGTGTGCCTAAGTTTTTTTAAGCTCTTGTGATTGACTAATTTATTGTTTCTAATGCAAGAAACTTGTTTTGATCTTATAAATTCAATATATTGTTAGCTAAAAATGTCTTGAGAATTCACTAAACACTTCATATGAATGGCTTGTAAAATATTTCTTAATTAAAAGAGAATAAATCTATTAAAATTCAAACACAATAAAAACTAACTAATGTTTTTGGTAGAAAAGATAATGAGAAGAAATAGACCTCTTTCCCTATCAAATTTGCTCTTTTTCTAAAAAAGAAAATAATATAGGTAATATTATCTATACTAATCTAATATAATAAATAAATAATATTAGATAATAGAGATAAATCTAACCTAAGCAAGGCATAGATCAGATGGAATTCATATAGTATATTAATGAGATAATCTTTAGTCTATTGTCTCATTTTATCATTAAATTAATTCAAGAAACTCTCTAACTAGAGGATGCACAAGATTTTAAACAAATGGGGAAGGAGGGGAGACATAACCATAAATGAAGAGCACTTGAACTGGGGATGGTCAATGCTCTAGTTTGCAAAGACTAAGTTATTGAACCAATAACACTTCATACCATATGTCAATGTAGTAGACATAAAAACTATAGAAGCCATATATTCAGAGAATTATAATTGGTTTGTGATTGTAAGAGCTTCAAAATAAAAAAAAATTTAATGGCAATTCTTTATATCTGAAATTAGACCAAAAATGTCCTTCTTATCAAAAGAGTTGGGAGCTTACATGAAGAATTATAACAAAGTCAAACTAAGATATCAACTTGAGAGGAACTAATAATGACTAATAATAGAAAAGGGGGTGACTTCGACCTAATTGAAGGCAAGCACAAGGTGATAAAATCAATAAATATGATATCAAACATATAAAACATGTCATAACTAATGTTATGGTAGTTAATTTTAGAAATCTTTTAAACTATGATGGAACTACCCTTGTTTGTAGGGGGTGGTTATGCACCCACTTCCCTAGAGGATATAACTTCCCTTCGCAATTACAAAATTTATTCACATTTAAAATAGAACCACCCTTATATTATCGGTTCATCGGGGTGGTTTACACAACCTCCCTATCAAACCAGTCATGGATAAGGTAGTTTCATAACTCAAGAGGGAAATTTTGTCCCCAAAATAGATGGTTTCATCACCAATGGGATATTTTGGAGATAAGACAAGGTAATATATAAATACGTATATGAGGGGATTTTGGGGTGTCTAAAGGAGAGAGGAGGAGGAATAGGGAAGGGATGAGAGCTAGAGAGTTATATGTGGAGCGCAAAGTAAGAGATCACTAAATCATCATCTTATTTATATTGGAAGTGTTGCACCATGTAAATTTTGGATGAATACATATTCTCCCTCATGAGGAAGAATTTTCATGATTTGTTGAGGTGTAGTTTCAAGTAAATCCATGTAGAAAATAAATAATAGGTTAGGAATACTTACCTTGCATACCTGAATAGTGAAGTGAAGTCAATTGAGACTTTACATAACCTATGATAATAAAATAAGAATCAAGTGTAATTTGATAATAAAGTGAAAAATAAGCTACGTAATCATACTACAGATAGGAATATATACCATTCATTTGGGTAATATAATACTACTTGAATCATCCCATCAAGGGACTGAGTCTGGTGTCAGGTCATCATGTACTTGTAAAACCACAAAAGTGTGCTATAAAAGATAGAAACACATTAAATTATTGGTCTTTGAGAATAAATCATAAAATATACTTTAAGGCATACAAATATATGTAAAATATAAAACCATTCCAAAAATGGAAATTTTTTGAACTTAAATGTATAGTATGTGTGCATAATATATTCAACAACTTACCAAAAAGAATTCATTTGTGTCATTTGCTTTTGAGAGATTTAGAGCTCTGGACTGCCTGTGACCATTTTAATTAATAATTTAGTCAATAGGATGAGGAGGAAGAAATGATGGCGAATGTAAAAATTAGAGGATCTATTGAGCATAATTAGGTAGGTTTTGTTCACTTTTGCCTTAAATTTGAAATATTATTCAAAATTTGGCTAAAATATGGTATATTCAAAATTTTCGTGTTGCAATGATTTTTATGGAAACTAGTAAAACATTTTTTTTTGTAATTTTAGGTGATTTTTATGGGTTTTGGGGGATCTAGGAGGACAAATTATTAGTGGATGGAACCACCACTCACATGATGGATCCATCACCCTTTACATGGGCAATTACATAACCTTCACGATGATAGAGTACCTACCATAATACAATTATGTTATAAGCCTCTTAGGGTAGTTATAGAGCTACCTAGGGTGGTTATGTAATAACCTAAGGATGTTTCATAATTATTGTAGGGAAGTTTCATAACTTCCACTGATAAATGAGGCTGGTTTTGTATGTTGGGATTAGGAATGGAATTTGACTTGTTTGGAGAATAAAATTGATTCTTAGGATGACTTAGGGCATTTTTCTATTATAAGGTGATTATATATGATGGATCAATGCCCAAGAGTAGGAGTTGATCCTCAAAATCTGGGAACTTTTTATAGCCGATGAGTTTTTCATTCTCAATCAAGTAGGGATATTAAGGATAACATAGGCAAGGATCATCCCCACGTCTAGTCGACCACTATGTGACCTTATGAATTAATTAAGCCCTGAATAAAATATGTTTGTATTCCCCCAAGCCTTAGGAGAGTGTGTGATCACTCTCATTGATTTATATAAGGTTATAGATATCCCGACCACTACCTAATTAGTGTCCATCTGAGTTGCTACTAGCAACCATGAGGCCTATATTTGGTATGATCACTTTGGATACCCTAACACTCCTGATGTGGAAGCAAAGTGTGGGGTGAGGCTTTCTTAGGCTGACATATTATCAATCCCAAAATTGAAAAAGGCCATCATTGTTATCCTTACTTCCTAATTAGTGGGGTACAAGGGTACATATAGATTTTTGTACATTTGGTCATTGATCATACGACACATTAAGGAGAGAACAATGTGTTACTCTTAGAGCCAAGAGTTAATAGCATGTACATATAGGGATCTATAGTAATTTGATCATATAGGATCCATTTCTATCATCCACCCAACCATTGTCATGGGTTGGGTTTATGAGAGGATGATACTCTATTAGAGGGGAGTGTCTATTAGGGCACTAGAATAGATTAGGGCCACTAAATGGATAGATGTGGCACCCTTCCATGCTTTACCCAAGGTCGTGGGGTCTTTAACAACAACATATATATTTACCTTGCCTTATTAAGACATGGCTTGAAAATGGGCTAATGAGGGAGCTTATATCATAATAGCTTCTAGAGCCACCTAGGTTTGGGAGGGGGTTTTACATATTTGGATGCACCCTATGTATAGGGTGCCATAAAAATTTGATATTCCCTATGCAAGTAACCTCCCCATCCCTAGAGTTGTATATAATGGGATTAAAGAGGTGATATCCATGAGGTTGGGGTGCTTGGTATGGAATTAACTTGTGAGAAGGGTGCATATTACCCAACTAGTTCCATAAGCAACAACACATGTACCTCCCATACATGACACCAAAGGAGGAGTAGGATAGGCTAGAGTAAGGAAATAATATATGGCCCTTTCACCACCACCAACACTTATATAAGACCTAAATCATTAGTATCCTACATAAAAATAATATTTTGGAGATGGGGATGGTGAGGTTATAATATATGTTGAGCTAGAGGAAAATTTGGACATCAATCTAGATGAGGAGTGGATGATGACACTGACACTGAGTGGAATGATGGGGATCTAGGTATAATGTTGATTTACATGTTTTTATTTATAGATCATATTTCACTTCATAGATATTTTATATAGATAGTTTTGATTCTTTAAATTTTGATATCGATTAGATATCACATTTATTTATCCCTTTATGATTGATTGAAGATACCTCGATCAAGTTGAGAGGTATGATATAGGATGGTATGATCAACCTTTTTTAGTTGAGTACTAGCTTGACCACATACCAGCTCTTGGTAGATGTTGGGGTTCCTTCAAAGATTGGTTGACACACATATGTCTTTACCCTAAAATTCCATGTATATATGATGTTGACAAAATTAAGGGCAGATAATGCCACCCTATTGGCTAGGATAAGGAGGGTAGAGGCCCTGGTAGATAAGATGATATGTGGAGGGAGAGGAAGATGAGACTCTAGCCATAGGATAGGGAAGATAGTGTCATAAGGAGTCTCAATTAGGAGTCAACATCATGGATTTTAACTTATATATAATGGGATGGATTTACAGGGAGCTACTAGAAAGAGACATCACTAGAGCCACAACCCTAAACACTCTTCAACATTAGGACCTTCCTATAGGAGGAGGATAGGCTCCTGAGACTAATTTGTGTATACGTTTTTCTATGTTACATATGTTGATTATTTTTTAGATGCCTTGAGGAATATTGGCCCTCTATGGAGGTGTTTTGTATCAGATACTTATACTGTATAGATGCCACAATTATTAGGATATATATAAAGAGATGTTTTGGCTTACCTCTCAAGGACTTGTAATTCATGTGATGTGACTTTGGTTTTCATATTTAACTTTTTAATTCATGTACTCTAGATGACTTGGTATGTCATGATGTATATGCATATGTACCTATTTGATTTTTATATGATTCTATGATAAATTACTATGTATATGTGGAAATATAATGTATTAAAATGATGCAATGCGATGGATGAATATATGTGATTGTAACTACACTAACATTTTTTTTGTAGGTGATTACCTAGTTGGTTTGTTTATACAACATACGAATTTCAATTTTTAGTAAGGGATTAAAACATAAATAGGATAAATGTGAGGTAATAATAAATGAAAACCATAAATCAAAATTTAATAGGAAAAAAGAAGATGACCTAATCCTTAAGAGCAAAGGGAAATATACTTAGTGCTAGACTTGTAATACACTAACTTTATTTGCTTCATCTAGATATAACTAGTATTGACAAATCTAGTAAACGGGAAAAGGCTATCCTCTATAAACATAGACAAGTAGGCAAGATTTTTGAATAATTTTCTCTTTAGACACCTTTTGACTTGACACTACTTTTACATCTGACTTCTAATTATTTTTATGACCCCATACATCTCATCTCATGTGACCAGTAAGACACACGAGCTTACCACCAAATCCTATATGTAGGCGAGTAAGGGCATACTCCCCAATGCTAAGCCCAAACAACTTGTAAGATATGAGGGCTCAACACCAAATTTTAGCAAAAGGAGAGGGATATGGAATTTGACTTTTGTATTTTCATAAAAAAATTAATTTCACAAGAGTGTAATTTTTTTATCTATAAGGCCTTTACCCCCAGTTATTGAACCCATGGAACTAGTAATATGTAAGGGATCATCACCCATTAATGACCAAGATAAGAAAGTAAATTTATCCTATTTTTAGGCATGTTAATGTTCTAATTTTCAAAAGGCATGTTAATGGGAGACTCTATCATGGATAAGGCTCTAGACTAAATTGTAGGCTAGTATTTTTCTAAGCTATGCAAGAAGATGTAGGGAGAATAGGTATATTCTAATCATAATAAATATGATAAATACCAATGTAAAATGATGTTTTTGAGAATTTTTATATGAGGTGATAGGGTAATGTGAGAATGGGATGATGTGATATGCTAGATTTTGAAAGTTTCTATACTATGTGAAATAACAACCAAATAATTATCGAATAATACATCTAAAATATAGGAAAACATGTAACCTATGAAAATTCAATGCAAGTGAGAACACTGTGATATGAAATTACTATATATATATATATATATATATATATATATATATATGTATGTATGTATGTATGTATGTATGTATGTATGTATGTATGTATATATGTATATATATTGTATCTATGTATGTATGTATGTATGTATGTATATATATATATATATATGTATGTATGTATGTATGTATGTGTATATATATGTATGTGTGTGTGTGTATATATATATAAGTGTTTTATATTTAAATATTTCATGGACTCACTAAAATACTTACCCTCTATAGTGCATAAACTATAGGATCAATTGTTAATGTCTTCTACCACTGGGTAGGGGCCTAAATGATTAGGTATAAACTTTTGACCTTCTCCTTTATTTTTAATAGTTTGACTATCGAGCCTAAGCACAAGGTCTAATAAATGGATTAGAAATTTTTGGATGTTTTTATTATACTATTTGCCTATGTAATCAACATAAGCAATGATAATTTTTGAGGTGGTAATTTGATGTTTGTCTAATAGTTCTAATTAGGCTAGTTGTACCTCTCCATACTCTTCTAGATCAATAAGGCCTTGGAGTAAAACACGTAGGCTAGGTATTTATACTTATAGGGGTAGGATGGATTCTGATTTAAACATAAGTGAATACGATTTTTCTCTTGTGGATGTTTTAATAGTTTTTTATAATCCCATAGTGTTGGATAAAGCTATATATTCTAATATAATTTATAATCCCTAATAGTCTTGACCAAAATTAGCTTCAGTGTATTTTTAGTAGATTTGGATTGACCATTAGCTTATGGGTACTATAGGGAGGCCAAATGGTGTGATATATAAAATTTATTACACAACTCAAAAACTTCACAGTTTTTAAAATGGGACCTTTTTTTGGTAATGATGACTTCTGAGACTCCAAATCAGTATAAGATTTGATTCAAGATAAAATTTGTGATGATTAATCCTTTGATAGTTGTTATTGACATTGATTTTTCCCACTTAGTGGAATACTCAGTAGCCATGATAATAAAGTGATGACCATCTAAAGATTTAGGGGAGATTTTACCTATTAGATATAAGACTTAAGTGGAAAAGGGCCATTTTTTGATGATGGGCTATAATTCCCTGGCAAGAACATGCATCTCATGTGAAAAAATGGACATTTTTTACATTCAGGCACATATTCAATAAAATCATGCTCTAGAGTGGGCCAAAAGTATCCCATCTTATTGATTTTCTAATTAGTCATTACTAGAGGTACAATCACTTGAGGGGTGAATCAATGAGCCCAAATAATCCAAATTCAATTTAGATCTTTAAAAATAGTTAACTAGTTACCATAAGCATTCATGAAGCATACACATCATTCATAGCAATAAGCAAGAGAGATAATATAATATCAATCACATAACACATGACATATGTGGGAAACCCTCATGGAGAATAAAACCCACTAGAACCTATAATTTGAATACTATCCTATAATAACATGATCAAAGTTGGAACTACAATCCCTATTTAGTGAGACTAGAATCCCATAAGGTGATACCACACCTATCTAGGTAAGATACAACAACAACCATACCTTTTACAAAGTTTCACCTTGTAAGGAGGATGCAACAAACTTAGATGATGAGATGTCACAATAACACCTAAGAACTTATCTACCTCTGAATTGATGTCTACAACACTTGATGATGGACCTTTACTTATCACTCTTCACCTTCACTCACACTTAATCTACAAGATTACTATTCTTCCAATAGAATTATGAATTACAAGTCATAAAAATAGTCCTTAAAATAATCTACTCTTTAACTCATTCTTAAGGAACTATACCCCTCTTTTTATCCCCAATATGCACACAATCCTCTCTCAAATCTCTCCCAAGTCTCTCACACACATCTAGAACCCATCATCTTTGGTTCCACTATTGACAGAGAATACTTGAAAATCATCACCTTGGTCAGCCATTAGGAATGACTTATTCATTAAGGCATCTTTCATATGAATGCATGAATTAATACAATCTTCATAGGTTATCCATAGCATCTATGGGTCACCCTTAAGTGGCTACACCTTGTAATAATGTTCTTGTAGCTCCTATAGGTCTCATAGAGACCTATTCACCCATTTATCTCACCCTTGAGTAAAATAATAATATAATACCACTTTAAAATACATGGGTACACTCCTTATGTCACCTTTGATGTCCTCAAAATATCACAGTCAACTTTTGTCACCTCTATGTATGCTCAAACAAATCAAACATAGACCATATATACAAGAACGCCATTATCGAACATACAATCAACTTATTAAGCATTATTAATGCTTAATAAATATTGATCACACCTAAAAAATACTTAAAGACCATCTTAATGGAGTATAAACACTCACAAATATCTAATTCATCATGATACATTGAAACAACATCAAAACAAGCTCAAACATCCTTCTTAGGTTACTTGAAAAATAAACATAAACACATAGTCAACTTCTAGGTTGAATATATTTAATTGTAATAAATCTCATATATTCAAATCTATGTGTGTGTGTGTGTGTGTGTGTGTGTGTGTGTGTGTGTGTGTGTGTGTGTGTGTGTGTGTGTGTGTGTGTGTGTGTGTGTGTGTGTGTGTCTTGGAGTCCTTTACCATTTTTATTTTTACTACAAGATCAAATTGGACTTCTATCAAAAGATATGGACAAAATATAGATATCTAGTTTTTCTCTATGTTAAAATAAAATATTTGAATTCCAATAGTCATAGTTAACCTTTGAACACAATGCTCTAATATAGTGTCCTCTCAACTTAGATCAAATATGCACCATTGATCTTGTTTAATATTAATCACATAGGTTCCAACTCTTAGATGTTAAACCTTAGTTACTTTGACCTCATCTCGTGCAATCTTAAATTGTTGACTCAATGCACTCTATCAATCTCTTTGGATCAACCTAGTCTTTAATGATCAATGCTCACCATTTCATCAATATGTACAAACACATGCTCACCATTAGATCATTATCATATAACTTTTATTAGTCATTAAACATCATACACTTATCCTCATCTCATTACTTCCTAACTTCTTAGAGAAATGTGCACTATCGATCTTGCTTGAGCTTTATCTCTTTCAAAAATGACCAAGTATGGGAACCTTGTTTATCTACCTAAGTATCCATTTTTAACCTTAATAAATTATTATACACTTTAATTCATGATCTTAAATTTAGACCAGATGATCTCCTCACATAGGATAATCCAACCATGTGACATACTACTCCTGAAACCTTTGCATGTGTGAGACATAACATCATTGAGATGCCTTCTCAAAAACTTCTATCATAGAGCCAACTATGTCAAAACATGCCTAAGAGTCCAAATTTTATCATGCATAAATTTTTCTATGCTTAAATTCATAATCTCAAATTTAATGCCAGTCAACTATGCTCAAAACATAACAAACCCATATGATCAGTTTCTCTTGACACCTTCACAGGTGCAAGATATAACACCATCAAAATGCTCACTCGAATCTTCTTGCCACATTGAAAAATTGGCTAAGTGTGGAAAAACATAGTCAAACTACCTAGGATCCCAAATTTTCATATGCACATATTTTAATGTGCTACATTACAAGATCTAAAATTTAACACAAGTAAACAATGAACTAGGACTTTGACGAAAAGGGGAGATTAATATTGTGTTAGTGGATAAATCAAATCAAAACACACTAAAATAACACCTTCATGCCTAACTACTAGGGTGAGATTAATAATAAAAAAACAAATGAAAAACACAATTAAAAATTACGGAAAAACAAGAATCCTTCACCTTCATTGGATGCTCCAAACACTTTGTTGTAGGGGCTTGCTCGATTTGTGCTCATAAAGTCTACATCAATAGAGGCTTGACTACCTCCATCTCTTCTTGTCACCTTGCTTAGATTTGGATTCAATATTTTGGCATCATATATTTGTAATTTGAAATATTTTTGAAATCAATTTGGCATGGTAACTTTACACAAGTTAAGCTTAAAATTCATGTGGCAAGGCCTCTTATTTATAGATTTTAGAAAATGGATAGAATCAATCTGAACCTTCCATTTCAAGATTGAGATGTGTGGCTAAGGATTAATCCAATTATTTAATTAAAAATTTATAAATAAGCTCATTAATATTTAGGATAGAGGTGAATTTAAGAGGGATGGGAGGCATTGATGAGGCATGGGATGGGTTAACCTTGATATTTTATGCATTTATGGCCTAGGGATGTCTTTCCAAGAAATGATGTCACCTGATGATGTAGATATTCAATATTCATTTCTAAAAATAAGTATTCAACAAGTTTCCATGGAATTATTAATTAGGCCCTAATTTGGTTTAATTATCTCTTAAGCATGATTAAGCATTTTATGTACAAATTATTCAAATTGATCAGAATGCCTTGTTATTGGTCCAAACTTTGACTAAATTGGAATTAAAATGTGATGTCAAATGCATTGGATTTGTTATCCCATTTATTATTTTTCCAACACCAAATAACAAAGTCATGTGTTTCATACAATAAATTTGATATAAAAGAGTAATCTAGAGCACCTAGGTGCAAAAGTAACATTTTGACTTGAAATGATTTGATCAAAGTTAGTTGGCCCATAAATTATATTGCCCCATTTAATGATACTCTATCCAAAATTGGCACTTGACTATATCATATTCAAATATTTTAATGTGCTTTAGTGTTTTAAAGCCAAATTATGCATTTTGGTGGAAATTGATCAAAAGTCTAGTTGGAGGTCATTGGTGGCTAGATTTAGGTGTCTACAATTTTCCCCTATTTGGGAAGGAATTAAAAACCATAGGCAAAGAAATGAATTCTCAAAGATTGAGAAATGTCCTATATAACAAAAAATATATGATGATTGAAGATCAAATCTCTAAATGGTATTTGGGAAGCCTGTGATGATGCCCCCTCGAGGGAGTGGCCATCACATTTGTTGATGGATGGTCCCTCAAAAAGAAGAAATAAGAAAGGTGGAATTAACCCATAGTTGAGATTAATCCAAATGAGAAAATGCTTACATGCATTGATTTAAAAAGATTACTGATTTTCCCAAAGGCAATTATAATCAAGAATAAAAGTCAAAATAATGATTTGCCCATAGGTGGTTATAATCATTAAGAGGACCTAGATTGGATAAAGATGATTGTACCCCAATTAGGGTTGATTATCAAGAATAACTCAAGTATATAACTTAGAATATAGATTAAATATGAGTTCATGCAAAGTGATGAAATATATGAATAGAAGAATAAGATTGATCAGTGTGAATAATTTAGTTGTACCTACCAATGAGGAGATGCTCATCCTGATTAGCAATGATATAACTAGAATGGTTAATGGGTTGATTTAATCAAGGGTGGGATGGGATAATTTTCCAAAGTTCCAAGGAGAAACTTCTACATCTCTCTTTATTATAGACCTTCTTAAAGCTAATTTTTTTGTAGTATGTGATGATAGGCTTCATAATAGAACACCATGAAGACTTGGCCAAAATATGCATAAAGACTGACTCCCAATCTAATAAACACTTAAAAATAATGCACAAATGATTAAAAAACATGATGACAATGCTTACATATGAATATGGATAGACTCAAGAATAATGTGCTTAAGGAATCACCCAACAAACACATATAGACTAGGTCGAGGTAATAATGTTAAAAGAAAACAAATAGGTAAGTGAATAAATAAACAAAAAAATAGAAAAATAAATAAATAAACAACTTTAAATAAACAAACAAAAAAATGGAAAGCCTAAAAACAAAATCAAAATAAAACATACTAACAATGACCATGCCCTAGTAAAGTGAATTGAGGATAATTGGCTAGGCTTAGATAGGACAAATGTTTTTTGTATTTTTGAAATTTTATGAATTTTTTTGACATTTTTGAGGTATATTAATTCATTAGGGAATGATAAAATACCTACTCACAAAATGGTGAGAGCATTTGGCTTAGGTTGCTCAAAAAATGGCTAGAGCATATAGCTTAGGGGGACTAAGGTAACCTGAACATGAATTGAACATGACCTAATTAGTCCTAAAATGCCCTTAAATCACAATAATTCCATCTAAACAAAAGGCGAGGAAAAACCAACTAGGTCCCAACAAGCTCTCAAATGTGGTAAATGGCCAGTCAAATGAAAATAGTAATGGCAAGGTGATGCAAAAATGCATGATAAACAAGTGTTTCTCCTAGTTTACCCTTAAGCAGTTATAACTAGGATATAATGGAATAAGGTCAATGATACTACTTTGCCCATAGCCATTTATAATTAGTATCAAGACTAGTGAGACACTGATTTTCCCATAGGTGGTTATAATCAAGCTCACATAAACAAACTTGATACAAGATGGAAAATGAAAGATATCTTGCCAGATCAACTATCACACTACTCTCATAGACAACCATTGTAAACAAAAATTTGATAAGAGTTGAAACTTGATCAAAATACCCTTACGAAAAGGTGCAGGAAGAACCAAATGAACCAAGATCAAAATAGGATTGGGTAGGATGACTAAAAATAGGCTTTGGTTTAGATAGTAATGGAATGAAATTACTTTAGGATAATGATAGTTTGATAAATTAGATAAAATGGTAAGAGATTTGCCCTCAAGTGATGGGGTAAATGGAAGGATACGCGACAATGGCAAAAGGATATGTAACAATGGTAATGGCATGGCAATGTGAAAGGGTATGGTACATGTTTTTGGCATGGGTGTGGTTTTTAATTCTATTATTCTTATTGATGGGGAGATGCACATCCTAATCAACAAATGATACAAATAGAATACTTTATCATGTTAAGTACTAGCTCTCACCTCATCTAAATGGATGCTTTGTTAAGAAATTCATGCATATTTGGTTATCAAGGATGCTTTTGTGATTTTCATTAGTCATTGATTTTGATTCCTTCAAGCATTGAGACAAGGTATCTTTATAGCCTATATAAAGTAAAGTGTGGCCATGGATGGTAAATAGGTATAACATATACATGATAGGTTTGATTGTGAAATGGAATGGTAGATGATAATGGAATGTATAATGGTGTGGAAATAAATGAAGATCAAGACATTTAGTCACATGTAATGTTACTGATGTTAGATTTGACATAACTTTAGATGTGGTGGGGCCAAAGACCTGTTCTCTCAATAGGACCATCACATTTTTTTGTTGTTTGGACTTGAAAGTAGCTACCATCTAATTAGGTTGTAGATATGAAGCTATTTTGATTTGATTTTTGATTTTTTATTCATCAAGTAGTAAATAAATTTTGTTTTTAGCTATTAGTGCCTTGAAGAGGTTTATACCAATAAAATTATCTTGATTGTCCCATAGCATCTATAAGAAGGTTCCAATAAGGAATGTTGATTTTTGACTTTTATTGTCTTCTAGCACTTTTTAAAAAGTTTCATTAGAAGATCCTGAGTTCTGACTTTGATTTTCCCCTAGCACCTTCAAAAAGGTTTCATTATGAGAGTGTTCTTCTGCTACATGAATGTGGTCTTGGCCTCCTTATTCTTCTTCAACTACTATGTCACCATGGATGTAGTTTGTCAATCCAATCAACACTTGTGGGAAATGGAATGTCAATAATATGGCTATGTTGGTTGATGGTAATGTCTTGTGGAATGGTAATAGAATAGGGAAAGGATACATAATCCTTATAGAAGATACTAGGATAACTTATGTCGAAGCTGAAGTACTCATCCTAAAAAACCATAGAAAGATAAAACAATGTATACAAATTGATCTATAAGGTATGCATAACCAATGTTGTAATAGTCATGAACATATTCTATATCTGAATTTGATGTTGAGACTAATGTTGATTTTGAATCTGATGCTAAATATGATATTGGTTTAATAATAGAACCTTAATATAAATTTGATTCTTCATCATATGGGTAATATGTTATAATTATGTCTTATTGAATGCTTTTTATTAGATAAGTAATGGCTTGTGATGGCATAATGGGCTCCATAAAGACTAGTTTGTTAGAATGGGACTCCTCTAAGATGGGAAAAAGGTCAAGAGACAACTCCTTAGAGACTGAATTATCAATAGGAGGATCTTAAAACAAAATCATATGGTCAAGGTAATTATTTAACCAAAGGTATTTATAATCATTAAGAAGTGACTCAACAAAGACTAGCTTGTCAGAGTGAGACTCTTCAGAAACTAGTATAGGATCAATAGGTGATTAATCATAGGTTGACTTATCACAAGTGGTTGGCTCAACAAATACATCTTGGATTGGTTGGTTTTCATGGCATTGGTTTCTAATGAGTTGTTAAATAATAGTTTTAAACATAGCTTGGTATTTGAATGATTGGATCAATTGAGGCTTGGATGGGATTGGTATTAAACAAGGAATGGCCTACATTTAGATAATGGTAGGGCATTGGGGAGCATGATTGTTCACATGAGCCAAAGGATAAATTATTGAGATGGTAGCAATAGGGTAGTGTGGAGCTTTATTTATTGCACAAGCCAAAGGAATAGGTCATGGGATGATGAAGGGGAATTGTGGAGCATGGTTATTTACACAAGCTAAAGGATGAGGTCTTAGCATAGAAATGGTTAGGCATTGTGGATCTTGGTTTCTTGCACAAGCCAAAGAATGAGGTCTAGGAATGGTAATGGTGTTCTTGGGATATTATAGAGATTGATAGATCATATAATACAAAAGAGGTTAGGGGTAGTTGATAATTTCATAACAAAAGGACATCATGGAACTTTATTGCTTACACAAGCCAAAGCATCCAAGTTCTCTTGTTAAACCATATCATTCCAATCTTGAGTTGGATCATATGATAGTTCTTGACTATGTTCTATGTAGTGATTATTGTAAAGAGGATATGGATTCATGTCCCAAATGACATTATCCATAGTTTGGTCTTCAAATTCTTCCTCATAAACCTCTTCATACCAATCAAGGTCTTGAGTTAGATTGTAAGCTAGTTCATAACTTTGTTCCCATGAATGATTATTATGAGGTGGATAGAAATCTATCTCACAAACCATATTATCATCATTGAGGTCTTGAATAAAGCCATAAAAGTCATTTTGTATGGCCATTATATCATAAGTTTGATTATACATGAATCCACCATAGGTGTAGCTAGGTATATCTACGTAAATGATGAAAGATCCAAAAACAAAAAAAGGCTTAGAGTTCTATAAACTTTGAAAAACTATGTCCAAAGGACAAATGGTTCAAACTTGGTCAAAGGTGGATCTATATCTCTAATGTGGTCTTAAAGTGGAGATGTATCTCTAAAATCATTTGTGATACGACTTGGCATAAAATAGTCTAATTTCAAATGTCTAACATCAAATGTCATACACACGAAAGGTCAAGTGTCTGAATAAAACCTAGCATGTCAAAGGTCTAGGTCAAAGTGTCCCAAACAAGGTCTAAATTAAGAAAGGGGAAAATAGTCTCTAGGTCTTTTATCAAAATATGGATTCAAAAGATAGGCTCAAACAAGGCATGTGCTAGGACTTTTGGCCAAATGGCATCAAAATATAGAATTGAAACATAGGCATGATGGGATTTGATTTAATCTAAAAAGTTTGGAAATGGATTTGACATATACTTGACACACATAATCAAACATAAACATGATCAGTTGGCATAAGGCATAAAATACAAGGCATTTGGAGAAAGGTTGTATTTCTCCCAAGCAAAGACACAAACAATGATGAGGATATGCTATGGAAAAATAAACCATTAATAGGTTTCAAATTTGGGTAATTAATTAACCAAAGTTATGCAATCCAAAATATAAATATATGTGTATCATCCCCATGAATTAAGGCCTAAATAGAAGTCAATCAATATTTGAATCCAAATTGACAAGGCTAATTAAAAACTTAATGTTGAAACTAGGATTTGACCAAACAAGCTAGACAAGATTAGACAACATGATAGCACAAGACAAAGGTATAAATGGTATGCATAACATGGTTTGAAACAATGGTTTCTGATATAATGTAAACTATTCTTGAAACATATTTAGTAGCCTAACAACGTAAACATGATCGAATGATGTGATCTATGTTATGTTTCAAAAACTCAAAAGGCTTAAAATGTTTTGACATGATTTGTGAAGCATAAAACTACCCTCCTCAAATCAAATACATTATTTTGACATTGATTATGAATAAACAAACAAGTTTTAGTCTCAAAACATACCAAGCAAAAATTACCAAAATATACTAAGTATAATCATGCAAATCCTAGCAAGGGTATGTCGATGTGGGGTTGACTAAACTAGAAATATTTTGAACGTTTCTAGGGGAATATATTGCACAATGAATTTTACATCAAATGATGTAAAAGACAAGAACATAAATTGGGTGACCATAGCATTAACTAGTTGCAAAAAGGTCTAGTACTTTTTGCAACCACTACATCCTACTATTTGCTTAGTGTAGTGTGATGTCCAAATGTAGATACATCTTGTGTGCAACTCAGGAGTGGATGAAGTCAATGTTGGGAGATGAAACCTAGGTCAAATATTCCTTAAATAACTCATGGGAGGTAATTATGACCCCCTTGCAAGCCAAGTTTCCATGAAATAAAAGACTAAAATAGAAAGACTTTAGGGTCATTTTCAAGGTCACCCAAACTTTGATGAGTTTTTGGGGAGTGCTTTACATGACATTCTTTCTATGCCTTAGACTAGGAAAATTTTCAAATAAGGAGAGTGATTTTGATTCCAAGGGTTTCCTAAAGGGGACAAATGGAAGATCATACACACAATATCCTTGTATTTTGTGAAAATAAAGTGCTAATTAAAACAAGTAGTGAACACAAAAGATTTGATAGATGAGTTTATTTTTAATCACCAAATTTTTAAGATTGGGTGGTTTTCATTTGACCCATTGGCCTTAAATTTCTAAAATGGTAAAATATTGCACAAAGAAAGACCACACAAAGCAATAAAGACTAAGTTCATTTTAAGCACAAATTGAAGATTCAAAACATAGCCTAGATTCATGATTAAAACACCAAATTTAACTTTTTTGAAAAGTTATGATGTGTTCTAAAGGCATTAAATGAAATGTATCTAAGACTTAACCATGTCTTAGGTTCATTTTAAGCACTAATTCAAAATGTGTGAAATAAAGCATGTTCATTTTAAACCAAATGAAAGTGTGTTTAGTTAGTTAAAAGCATTCAAACTAGCTTTCAAACTACCCCCTCAACCTATAAAAACAAAATTATAAGGGCTTGATTTGAAGCACTTAAGAGTTTGAGCAAATGACATTAAGAATTGTAACTCTCAGGTTGACAGTCGAGTTGGGTTGACATTCGAGTTGGGTTGACAGTCAAGCTAGGTTTGGCAAGTGAGTTGGGTTGACTGGTGAGTTAGATTGAATAGGTGAGTTGGGTTAATAGGCGAGTTGGGTTGGATAGGCAAGTTGGGTTAGACATGTGAGTTGGGTTAATGAGAAAGTTGGGTTGGATAAGGGAGTTGGGTTGATAGGTAAGTTGGGATGAACTAGAGTTGAGTTGAGATAAACTAGAGCCGAGTCAGGCCAAAACCAAGCTGAGTTCAGATGAACCAGAGACAAATTGGGACAAACTAGAGCTGAGTTGGGCCATACCAAAGCCGAGTTGGGACTAACTAGAGCTGATTTGGACTAAACTAGAGCTGAGTTGGGATGAACTAGAGCTGAGTTGGGATGAACCAGAGCTGAGTTGGGCCATCTAGAGAAAAAAATCATGGTTTATAAAAAAAGACTTTTTTTCTCAATTTTTTTCTTTCTTTGCTTCCATAATCTAAGATCTTACATGAAAATAGTTATTAGGTGGCTTATAAAGGCTTTGTGAGTAATTTGTGGGTTGTGGTCCCACTGAGCATGCCATAATGTGAACTAGGAATTTAATGATAACGAGGAGATTAGTATTGTGTTAGTGGATAAATCAAATCAAAAGCACACTAAACTAACACCTTCATGCTTAGTCACTAGGGTGAGATTAATAACAAAAAACAAAGAAAAATGCAACTAAAAAGTAAGGAAAAACAAGAATCCTTCACCTTCCTTGGATTCTCCAAATGCTTTGTTGTAGTGGCTTGCTTAGTTTGTTCTAATGAAGTCTACATCAATGGAAGCATGACTACCTCCATCTCTCCTTGGCACCTTACTTGGATTTGGATTAAATATTTTGGAATCATAACTTTGGCATGTGAGAGATTTCTAGAATTAATTTGGTAAGGTAACCTTGCACAAGATAAACTTAAAATTCATATGGCAAGGCCCCTTATTTATAGATTTTGGAAAATGGCTAGAATCAACCTAAACCATCCATCTCAAGATTGAGATGTGTGGCTAAGGATTAATCCAATTATGCAATTAAAAATACATAAATAGGTTCATCAATATTTGGGATAGACATGCATTTAAGAGGTATGAGAGGCATTAATGAGGCATAAGAGGGGTTAACCTTGATATTTTATGTATTTATGGCCTAGGGATGTCTTCCCAAGAAATGATGTCACCTGATGATGTAGATATTCAATATTAATTTTTAAAAATAATTATTCAACAAGTTTCCATGGAATTCTTAACTAGGCCCTAATTTTATTTAATTATCTCTTAAGCATGATTAATCACTTTTTACACAAATTATTCAAATTGATTAGAATGCCTTGTTATTGATCCAAAATTTGACTGTATTAGAATTAGAATGTGATGTTAGATGCATTAGATTTGTTATCCCATTTAGGATGTTTCCAACATCAAATAACAAAGGCTCATGTCTTGTATAATAAATTTCATAGAAAAGAGCAATCTAGAGCACCAAGTGTAAAATTGGCATTTTGACTCAAAATGATTTGATCAAATTTAGCTAGACCATAAATTGATTTAACTCATTTAATGATACTCTAGCCAAAATTGGCACTTGAATATATCAGATTCAAAGCTTTTAATATGCTTTAGAGTTTTTAGTCCAAATTATGCATTTTGGTAGAAATTGATCAAAAGCCTGGTTGGAGGTTATTAGTGGCCAAATTTAGGTGTCTACATAAACTAGGAATAAACATAAACAAAGCCATATGATCATTTTGTTGTGATACCTCCACAAGTGTAAATGATGACTTTATCAACATGCTTACTCATCTCTTTCTGACCAACTAAAAATTTGGCTAAGTATGGGAAAACAATGAATTCTGACCAAGAAGCCAACTTTGTACCCTCATATCTTTGATCACACTCTGATGTATGATTTGGTATTTGGCACATAAAAACTAAGGACTAATTTTATCACAACCATATGACTAACTCCACTTAAATCATTCACACATGGCAATGGTGATGTCAACAAACTATGTATTTAAATTTTTTGCCATTGGACCCAAAGTGCCTAGATTAAAACTATGATCAATCAGATGAAATCAACTCATTCACACAAGTACTCAAAGCATAAAAAAAGCTTATATTACCCCTTTCACATGATTAATACTCCATACTCATCCATGAACATCTCTAGCCATGTCAACACTAAATATCAATCAAGCCTCCTTCAATCATACTTAGAACAATCATATCTCACACTTTGTCATTATCACATAGACTATCAAGGCTCTTCATCCACTCACTAGGACACCTCCATGACATCACCATAACATTAATAAAAACACTCAAATAATCTTTCCCTTTATCATTGATATCAATAACCATCATATATATCAATATATAACTCATCTTCTCTCTCTTCAATCACTCAACTCATTCACACATGGCAATAGTGACATCATCAAACTACCGACTCAGATATTTTACCATTGGACCCAAAGTGTCTAGATGAAAACTATGATCAAATAGATGAAATATACACATGTACATAAGTAATCAAAGCATATAAGAAATATTATTATACCCATTGCACATGATAAATACTCCATACTCATCCCTAAACATCTCTATCCATGTCAACACTGAAGATCAACTAAGCCTCCTTCAAGCATACTTAGAACAAGCACATTGCACCCTTTGTCATTATGACATAGACTATCAAGGCTATTCATTCACTCACTAGGACAGCTCCATGAAATCACCATGAAATTACTAACAACTCTCGAATAATCTCCCCCTTTTCCATTGATGTCAATAACCATTATATATAATAATATATAACTCAACTTCTCTCTCTTCAAGCACTGCTCCAATAGGAACTTTTTCCCCAATTGACATAATGACAACTTAGATACCAACTGATCCTAAGGACTTGAAAGAACTAAAAAATAAGAAAGGACTATCTTATAAAGATGATACAAACTCCCCCTTACGTTGATCCTACCTCTTCTTGACTTGACACTTCCTCTTTCTCCATGCCAACACTCTTGAATCAAGCACTGTAACTAATGAATAAAGAACACACAAAACCATATAAATATGAAGGAACACATCAATAAACATCTGAGATGTAATTTACCTAATAACTCTAATAAATTTTCACATCTTGAACATATTCATATTTCCATAAACCATGAAGAACCACCACACATGCCTACTAGCCATTCTCTCAAGCTATTATAAGGACCATCAACAAAAATTCATACCACTCACAAAATAGGAAAAATTCTCTCAACCAACTTGAAAACTCAACTTAAAAAACACATACCTTTCTCTTTTGGAAAAAGTGAGCAAGAAACACTCTTCTTCAAACTAGGCATGTCTTGCCTTTTTGTAGCCCTACCTAGAATTTGTATAGCCCATAACATTATGTAGAAACTTATTCATGACCTGAAACTCCATATCAAGGGAACACTCATATGTCCCCTCAAGCACACCAATTTTAATCACCAAGTACATCTTCAACAATAAACTTCCTTCATAAATCAACTACCCAATTAGGTCTCCAACATGACAAAAAATTGAATATAATGAGAACCACAAACCTTTAATTATATGTCAATCTTGATTGGACCACCCATTTGGACCATTCAACTTATTATTAAATATTAGATATCAACTCACAAAACAAACCACTTTTCTATTAGATCCCAAAAACCCTATAATTTCAAAAAAAACAAAGTCAACAAACCTCTTTATCATCAATGCACATCTCTAAAAATTCTTGCATAACCGGAGACACCCATCAAAGACTTCTAAACCAAAAATTGAGCCACCAAATTTTTTCTAACATAGACTTCTTATAACCCATTTTAGGCTTGCTTTCCCTCAAGCCAAAAATTAAGAAAACTAAGAGAACTCAAAAATATTCAATTAGCACAATACATACCTTTAGATCAAAAAAACCACATTTTCCATTTGTGAACCTTCAATATGACCCTATAGACTATTCCAAATTAAAAACACTATAGCAACACTTTCTTCTTTACTTGAAAGGATTCTTTTAATAAGCATAGATAGAGATACCCTCTATTCATTAATGATCTAAAATTTAAAAAAACTCCTCATATTCCTCCTCCTTGATCAATTGATACTTATAGTTATTCTTCTTCTTTGTCTTTAGAGAAAAAAATTACTCAACTACTATAACATTATCCTTTTCTTCTATGATTGGATTATCAATACATGGAGACAACATAGATTAATGCCATACCTTTAAATTGTAATAATCTTCCTTGTAGTTTAGAACCTCATCATTAGGCACAAAAAATTTATGTTATCTACATGATATATGATCAACAACAGCAAAAGGTTCACTTCGATCCATAGACACCTTAGGAGTAGCCTCAATCAACACCTTGGTCTTCTCCTTAAGATTAATCTTTTCATTCCCAACATGAATATAAAATGAGAGCTCGTGGGACTCTTCATCTTCTAAAGCATTCTCCACTATATCAAATAGATTACTTGGACCTATAGTCTCATAATGACTCACACTTTTCACCTTTGGCTTCCATGTGTTAACATGTGTTCTTCCTTGAACTCTAAGAGCCTGATTAAACCTATTTTAACTTATAGACCTTTTCTTGTATAACCTAGAAATGTGACCTTTCTATTCACAATTGTAGCACACCATACCTTTTTCAAGAAACATATCTTGTCTTACCTTATTTGGACATAATTTTTCCATATGTCCTTTGTCATGACAAACAAAACAACCTCCCCTTTTTGAAGAGAACTCACCTTATCTAATCTTATGTGGAGAATGATTTGCAAAGTGTTCCACATCAAGATAGTTAAAGCACTTGATTCTATTCACACCTTTTAACTGATGACCTGCATCATATTACAATGTAAATTCATTTATAATAGGTATTTTTTACTCTCTAACCCTATGACCAAATTTATTACATGTATAACAATAACCATTGAATCTTACATACCTCATGGAGTTTGTCTATCTGATCTAATTTCTCTTCATTCTACCACCACCTTCAATCCTTATTTGATGATTTATCTTCAAATTATGACTATCCTAGTTGACATTAGACTTCATCTTGGCTTGAGTAACATTATTTTTTTCTTCTTCAACTCCAAGACTATTTATATCACTATCATGATTTTGACCACTAAGAATATTATATAGATCACATGAACTCTTTTCAAATCTCACATATGTCTTCACCTTACTAGCTATCTTTTATAGCTCAAATTTTAGAGTCTCATTTTTAGAAACATACCTTGAACATTTATTTTGTTTTGCTCTTAGGCTTGAAAATAAATTTCTAATTGACAACTAAGATGATTGTCTCATACATAGTAAATTTATCCTCATAGTCTTTGAGCTTAAATTTCATCTATTTTTTAATCTTCTTCGTCATCTTCAATTCTTTAAGAGCATTCATAAAAAAACATTTCACAGTCCACCTCATCTTCATCATTATCTAAATCATTCTAAGTAGACTCTATTTGATGTTAAAAACTTCCTTCCTCAACCATGAATAGAGATTCATCTTCATTATCATATTTTGAGTCATTATCTTCACTCTCATTTGATGCGTTTCAATCTTCTTTGGTGTAGACACTCTTCTTGTTTTTGAAGAACTTTTTGTTGTTGTTGTTGTTAAACTTTATGAATCCTTTACTCATGTATGTCTTCTTATCATCATCTTGGCCTTCACCATTCTCTTCATCATCTTTATTCTCATGCTTATGAAGGAACTTATAAGGAAAATGTCATATCTCTCCATAGTTGAAACATTTGAAGGGTAGTTTACCCTTATACTTCCCTGAACTTGTGTCTAATTTTTTAGTAATCAAAGAAATTATTTCATCCTCATCAATATCATAAATGTCATCCTATTTCAATTTATTACCTTAGAACTTATTCTTAGGCTTCATCTCTACTTTAATTCATATTCCTTCTTTGGTGGTATATCATTATTTATTCTCATCTCATATGTTGTTAGGGTGCCATGCAATTGATCCATATTCAACTTAGAAATATCATGACTCTCTTTTATATCAGATACTTTTGGTTCAAATTTAAGATATATAGATATTAATACCTTTTGGACTATAATTACCTCTTCAATATTATTTCCAAGACCTCTAATTATGTTCACAGTCTCATCAACTCTCTACATAAAGGATGCCACAGAATCTTCTTTCTTCATCTTGAGACTTTCAAATTATCTTCTATGAGTCTACAACTTAGAAAGCTTGACCTTTGAATCTACTTAAAAAATTATCTTCATTTTGTCCCATATTTATTTACTATATATACAATGGATTACCTTGGTGTATTCAATCTCTACAAGAACACAAGTGATAACATTCATCACCTTGGAATTGTTCTCAAACAATTTTTTATCTATAACATTAGATAGAGGAGTAATAATAAAAACATAACCATCTATAAAAAATTACCATACATCAAACCCTAGGGACCTAATATATGTTCTCATTCTTGCACTCTAAAAATAATAATTGTATCCATTGAACATCAATGCTTTCTATGTAGATAAACCTCTTCGATGAACACCCATATTGTACCTTAGATCACCTTCAATCTATTAAGCCTTTACCAAAGGACATGCACTGATACCAATTATTAAAGGTACAATCCTTAAGGGGGGTGAGTCAGTGGGACTAAATAATCCAACTTTAATTTTGATCTTTATAAACACTTAACTAGTTACCACAATCATTCATGAAGCATACACATCATTCATAATAATAATAAAGAGACACAATATACAATAAATCACATAACATATGACATATGTGGGAAACCCTCTTGGAGAATAAAACCCATTAAAACCTATAATTGGAATATTATCCTATCATAAAAATATATAATTTAGACCATCTACAAATTATAAAGGAACTAAAATATCTATTTAGTGAGACTACAATCCCACAAGGTGTTTCCCCAACTATCTAGCTAAGTTACAACAAAAACTAGACCTTTTAACAAGTTTCACCTTGTAAAGAGTCTACAACCACCTTAGATGTTGAGCTACCATAATAACACGTATGAACTCATCCACCTCTGAATTGATGTCTACAACACTTCATGATGGACCTCTACTTATCACTCTTTACCTTCACTCACACTTAATCTATAAGATCACTATTCTTCTAACATAATGATGACCTATAGGTCATACAAATAGTCCCCAAAATTATCTGATATTCAAATAATTCTTAGGGCATTCTACCCATCCTTCACTCCCTAATACACACATAATCCTCTCTCAAATCCCTACCAAGTTTCTCACACATGTCTAGAACCCATCATCTTTGGTTCCATTATTTATAGAGCATACTTGATAATCATCACCTTGGTCAACCATTAGGCATGACTTAGCCCTTAAGGCATATCTCATATTAAGACATGGATTAATACAATCTTTATAGGTTAGCCATAGCATCTATGGGTCACCCTTAATTAGCTACACATTTTAATAAGGCCATTATATCTCTTATAGGTCTCACGGAGACCTATTCACCCATTTAGCTCACCCTCAAGAAAAATAATAATATAGGACCACTTTTAAATACATGGGTCCACTCCTTATGTCCCTTTTGACATCCTTCAAATATCATAAACAACTTTTCTCACCTATACATATGTTCAAAATACTCAAACACAAACCATATACATAAGAACACCATTAATGAACATAAAGTCAACTTCTTAAGCATTATTCATGCTCAAGATAGATTTATCACACCTCCAAAAAACTTATAGAGCATCCTCACAGAGTACACAACACACCAAAATATATAATTCATCATGAGACATCAAAACAACATCAAAGTAAGCTCAAACATCCTTCTTGGGTTACTTGTAGAACAAGCACATACACATGGTCAACTTATAGGTTAAATATCTTTGATTTTACTCACTTTCATATCTTCAAATATATATATATATATATATATATATATATATATATATATATATATATATATATTGGATGCATCTTGGAGTCCTCTACCATTATGCTTTTTACTACAAGATCAAATTCAAATTTTATAGAAATATATGGATAAAATATAGAACTTTCGTATTTTCCTATGTTAAATTCAAATATTTGAATTCAAATGGTCATAGTTAACCTTAAAACACAATGCTCGAATCTCATGTCCTCTCAACTCAGATCAAATACATACCATCAATATTGTTCAATATTTAACACAGGTGTGAATTCTCAGACATTAAACCTCAGTCACTTTGACCTCATCTTGTGTAATATTGAAATGTTGACTCAACATGCTCTATCAATCTCTATGGATCAACTAAGGCTTTAATGATCAACACTCACCATTCAATCAATTTATATGAATGCTCACTCACTATTGGATCCTTATCCTATAATTTTAATCAATAATTAAACATCATTTACCTATGCTCATCTTCCTACTTCTTAACTTTTTAGAACAACACGCACCATAAATCTTTCTTGAGATTTATCTCTTTAAAAAATGACTAAGTATGGGAACCTTGATTTTCTACTTGAGTATCCATTTTTAACCTTAGTAACTTCTGTGATTTGATGCATGATCTTAAATTTGGACCAGATGATATCCTCACATAGAAGAATCCAACCATGTGACATAATACTAAAAAAATTTCACACCTGAGATATAATGTCATTAATATGCCTTCTCAAAAAACTTATCACAAATCCAACTATGTCAAAAATTGCTTGAGAGGTCAACTTTGAGCATGCATATTTTTTTTTGTGCTTTAGCGCATAATCTAAAATTTAGTCTAAATAAATTATGCTTAAAACTAAACACACCCATAAGATTATTTTCTCTTGACACCTTCACATGTAAAGGATATAACAACATCAAAATGATCATTTATCCTTTCTTTCTAGATTACAAAATTGGTTGTGGAAAAACATAGTCAAATTACCTAGGAGTCCAAATTTTCATATGAACATATTTTGATGCAATACATCACATGATCTAAAATTTAGAAAAAATAAACTAGGCATATAAATGAGTAAACCCATATGATCATTTTATCTTGGCACCTCTATGTGTGAAAATGCTGACCTTATAAACATGTTTACTTGGCTCTTTCTAGCCAATTACAAATTTGGCTATGGGAAAATAATGAATTCTAATTGAGAATCTAAATTTTCACCCATATATATTTAACCATGATTCAATACATGACTTCAAATTTGGCACATAATAACTAGGGAATAATTTCATCTTAACTATATGACCAACTCCCCTTTACTCAATCACATGTGGTAATGGTGATGTCATCAAACTACTTACTCAAATTTTTTGCCACTAGACCCAAAGTGTCTAGATGAAAACTATGATCAACCAAATGAAATCCACTCATGTACACAAGTAATAAATTCATATAAAACATATTATAAGACCCATTTCACATTCTCAATACTCCATACTCATCTTTTAACATCTCTAGCCATGTCAACACTGAAGATCAACCAAGCCTCCTTCAAGCATACTTAGAATAAGTATATTGCACACTTTATAATTATCACATAGACTATCAAGGCTCTTCATCCACTCACCAAGAAACCTCTATGAAATCACCATGATATCAATAAAAAATCTCTCATAGTCATGTGGCCATCAAAGTTTCCACCACTATTAAAATGAAAAAGGACTTTTTATGACTCTTTCGGGTCAATACATTCGAGTAACATACCATCAAAGGCTTTATGACAAAGGATAGCTTCTAAATACTTTGATTTGATGAAATCAATACACATTTTATGTTATGAGTTGGTAAATTTAGGGTAATTTTGTTCAATTAAGTAATTTATGATATATGTGTACCAAGACAAAGAGTTAATAGTATAAATATATACATAGCATCAACTCATCGAGGAAGTTGATATCAATAAGGTCATTAACTTCCATGTGTGAATCAACCAATCAATCAATAATGATATGTCCCTTAATGAACTTTTAGTTGACATAAATCAAATATAATATGCTTCAGAGTGTGTTGAAGTGGCCATCCTTCCTAGAGAGAGTTGGTTGAGTTAGAAAAGTTTACAAGGCTTGAGATCTCATGATAACTCTTGTTTCTTAATTAAGCATATAGTGGCATAATAATTTGGTTATAAACACTATTACTAATAATTATTTTTCAAATTTAGTATACCATGTATCAAAATATATGAGGGTTCATCTAATGAAATAAAAAACATGTTCTTAGTTGGTGTCATCTTCTTGAGCCAATATGTAGGAGATGGTACCTCAATTACTCTAATATAAATCATCAGAGGCTTTTTTGGCTTAGGGGCCATGAGCATTATTGACCAAATTTTATCCTAGGTCAAATTTAGTCAACCCAATATATATTAAAACTTCCTATAGGTCATTGATAGGTCATAAATGATCAAATGGTCATGTTTAAGGTCACTTAATATGTTTCACCTTAGTATTTTATGTCATTTGTCTCAATATTCCCTTATGTCAACTTTTTGGTCATTCTAGGGGAAGTTGTATGTAGTTTTCATAAAAGGACAAATGTAAAATTGTGATCTAACATACCATGTGTTAGTTAGATGTTAAGAGTCAGTTTGAAATTGAATAAATGTAGGTTCAACGTGGATTTAAGAAGATAATAATAGTTTTAGGTAGTTAAAGATAGTTTTATAGCCTAAAAGGTACACTTGGCACATGGAAAGGCTCAAGAGTGTTTCTTAAAATCCCAAAAGTCCATATACATGCTTAATAAGTTATGAAAATTTAAAATATGGAAACAACCATTTTCTCTACCCCATCACTCTCTTGAACAAGTCAAAGAGGTTAACCAATTTTCTGTTAGTATGGGAAGAAGGGAAGGAGTTAGGCAGGATGCATTTGGGATAATTTATTAGACTTCATTCACTTCCTTTTAATGTTAATATTTTATGTTTTAGTATACAATTCTCTATGAATAATCACTAAGATTACTGATGACTCTAAGTTGCCTACACATCCCCATGACCTTTTATTTTCTAATTTTTTTGCACTTGTCTGATGCTTCCAAGTATTTTAGGTGTATTTACAAATTTTTCTCTTTATTTTCATGTTTTTTTCATATATTTTTGCATGTGTGAATTTTTATATATATTAAACATCACGCCATTGTGATAGAGATGCATAATTGTCAATGTTATATAGATAAATGACTTTAGGCACAGTGTTTTGTCCTCTCACAATGACTTTAAATCCAAATTAGTGCACTAATTACAAATTATTGAAGCATGTGATAAGTTTATTAATGAAGTTTTTGGTCTCAAAAATTTCATTATTGAAGTATTAGACCTAAAACACAAACACCATTAAGTAACCCTGTAACAGTCATCTACAAGACTGTGTGATATTGCTTAGGTAGTGGTACATATGAGTTTGAAACATATACACACTCATAAGATCTCATATACCATAAGAAACATGTTATAACCATTAAGATACCTAATTTTATCAAGGCGGGCCTAGAACATAGTCTAAATACATATATAGTCAGATCTCTTTATGACTATCACCTATAGTCAAGTGGAAATAGGTGTTCAAAAGGTTTTGATGAATATTAAGGTTTCAATAGGTTCTAATGAACAATATCAAGGTGAAGATAGTAAGACATCCATTTCAAGGATTAGAGATTGGTTATGAGAACCAATTCAACATAGACAGTCATCTTTGGTGCAAAAGAATAACTTACCTTAATCTCTTCAAAGAAGGGACATTACCCTATAAAGTGCCATATGTTGGTAGAAGTTTGTGAGGTTTGAGTAAGTATTATTAATCCATTATTTCATCTTGGATATATGAGTAACATGTAAACATGATAGGAGGTGGATTTGGTCAATAAAATATACTATAAAAGATCTCCCAATTTAGGAAATTTTTCGTTAAATACATTCAGTAGACTATAGTCCCATTTGAGCCTACATGAACCTATAACTTGTAGTGACCTTTGGTCTATTAAGGATAATAGTGTGAGAACATGGTATCAAAGCATGATATGGGTTAACCAATGAATGGAATTTGTAAATATACCTATTTTAAACAAAGGTGTGATATCAATTAGGCATATGATCACCTATAATAACCTCATGATAGTGCATTGATTCAAATGAGATTAGAATAACAATGTCCTTATAATAAATTTGAGAATGGTTATTAGTTCCAAGGCACGAGTTAATTTTATTCAAGTATTAAATAGTGATATTAACCTAAGGATAGATAAAATTGTGTAATCATAGTGTTCAAATAGAAAATGTCCGTCTATAGGAATTCTTGACTCTTTAAATGAGTGCTTATAGGTGTCATAGTGAATAAACTAGCTCATGCAATGAAAGATAATAGGTGATTAATGAGAAAAGGTTTAAAGTGGATGAAATTTTTTAACACACACTCAAATGTATTATATAACTTCCATGTGACCTTTATGGATAGGAAAAATAGAGCAAGGATTGGGTTTTGAACCCCAACTCACAGTCAACTAAACCCTACTTACAATCATAAGCCTAGTGAACTAGTTTTGAGGAATTTAATGTTTGAGGGTTATAGAGTCATGATCAGGTTTTAAAAATTTATTTAGAGCATAAAAATTACTTAAAATATACCTTAATAGTCTCAATTTGGTTAGGATAATAGAGGATATGCCCTTTAGTTTATTTTAGATAGAGGGCACTTTATGTGCAAGGCAATTTCCAGACATGGTTCATGAGAGAATGAAAACATGAATGAAAGATATTGGATGAATGTAGGATGTTTTTTATATTTTAAATGAATATTTTAATTTTTTTTTTAAATCATTAAAATCATTTGAAACCCTTATAAAGGTTAAACACATAGTTAGACACAATGAGGCCTATTCAGCCTAGAACTAAGCCTAAAACACTACAGGTGCCTAATATCATCATAATGATATATACCCATTTAAAAATATTTTTATATAATTTATAGGATATTTAAAGACTATTTAAAAAAAAATTGTTATAGGAGGTGACCTACAAGTGGTCAGATTGGCCTAATTTCCTCTCAGGCCTGCTTAGAATATATTGCAAGAGCTCTAGAGTCATTTTCTTCTACTCATATTTGCATATAAACTATGAATGGTGACCCAAGGATTTGTGGATAGTTTATGTATATCATTTTATTATCCTTATTGTAATTGGTTTGGATTTTTTGCATCTAGTTTTTATGAACCATTATTAACAGTCCAAGAGACTATAAACCCTCCTAAAACCCTTACTAAAACATGATGGATAAGAAATAGATGGAGATGAATATAGGAGGGTCAAAATGGAAATTAAAGTGTTTTTTAAATGTTTTTAATTCATTTAGTCTCATGAAATCCACTTTTTTTTTCACTATCATCTGCATGGGTGGACCTAACACTATGTTTTTGTAGGAATTGAGGTTTTTTACATGTACAAAGGAGAATGGATAAGTCAAGATCATTTTGGGAGGTTTGTAGAGACTTTTAAAAACTAATAAGACTCATTTATAACCTATGTGATGCATTAAAACATCTATGTTAGACCATTTTTGGTAGGCAGTCAGAATATAGCATAGTGAAAGTAAAGTGACTATCAAAGATTAAAAGTGAGAAATATGTTATGAGTTTCATAGAGGTCTACCTGATGAATTGGAAGGTGTATTATATTATAAATTCATAATGTATATAAATCAATCCTATCTTAAATAATATAGATCATACCTACACTTCCAATGGGAATACATTTGTTAAGTAGGAGCATGACCTAAATGGGTATCTGCTAGACCTGATTAGGGGATCACTTATCATAATACACTATGCTAAGGAGGGTTATAAAGCCTCTATTCTAACACAATCATTAAATAACTCTAATGGGTTCCTATATTTTGATATTTCACCTATTATAATAAAAATAAAAGTAAATATAATCTAATACTAACCAAAGCCTCTGGCATAAAGTGGGGGTTAGAAATAATAAAACTAAACATGCATAGAAGACATATAGTCATGTCAATATATATGTAATATTAATCCATGAAATATAATCATAAATAGATTATCAATATACTCTTATAAAAGATAAATAAAGTTAGGAATACTTACCTTTGAACATGAATCTATAGATCCTCAATCTATCCCTTGGCTAAGGTGCTTTGTAAGAGGTTATTGTGGTATGCAAGGATGACAAAAATAAATACGCTCTAGGATATATTAAATATAAATTTATCCAAAATAATTATCCTTAATACAAGATCCATATTTATAAATATAGTATGGAACACTAAGCTTTACTTCTCAAGCAAAATGGTCAATAAGTTGATGTTCATTTGCACTTACTTCTTATTCACTTATTTCTTATCAAATGGTGGGACATGACCTTGTATATATAGGTGGATATTTACCTAAAAACTTTAAAAAAAACTGGCTTATAGGGTTGACTCCTTCTACCCAATACAATTTCATACAATAATTCACTAGGTCTCGAGCTAGGTTGACCAAAGGTCAAAATAACTCCTAAATAAAAATAACTCAAAACCATATACGGTCAACCTAGTTGACCCTATACATTTGACTATCAAAATGGGATTAATATTAGGAAAAGGAGGATAAAATGTATCAAAAGTCTAGAATGGGTAAAATAGAGAAGTAAAATCTTAAGGTAAATGGTTGTAGGAGATAAGTGTGTAGATAACAAGTGGCAAAAGGGACAATAATCTTGTGAAGCACTAGTGGTCTTCCCACCCCTTTCTTGATGCACCCATTAAGGAATGCACACAAATAGATTAAGAATTTATGGGTTATTTCAAGATACAAAGTGTCAGTAATCAATAAAATATTGGAAATATTATGTGTGTATATATTCCCCACTCAAAGCTCATCACATGTCATGTGAGTGAAACATAGGATGGTGCTTTAGGAAATAGAACATGATAACACAAAATATTGATGATAAATAAAATGTAGTAAGTATAAAATGAGATAAATTAAAGGATAAAATTGAAAAACACATACCTTTACTTTCCTTAGTGTCATATATAAAGAAATATATTGCAAGAAAGGTGAAGCTATTCAATGTGAAGAACACTAGGTGAACCTATAGAAGTTAGTGCAAAAAATAGCCAAAAATAAAAAAAAATTGGAAGATAGGCATATGGTAGTGTAAAAAATGAATTATTAGAGACATGAGGGTATTTAGGAAATATTGTAAAATTAGGATTGTTAAGGCAAGGCAAGAATACTGAAGGTAAATGAATGACAAAATGATGGGAAAAAAATGACAAACAGTGGCAAATAAATGAAAAATGATTGTAAAACACACTAAATCATATTATAAATCATGTCAAACATAAATGGTAGAAAGGAATTCAAAACATACTAAATCACATTGGGAATCATGCAAAACATGAGTGGCAAAAAGGGATGTAGAACATACTAAATCATGTTGGGAATCATGTAAAACATGAATGGAAAAAAGGAATGTAGAAAATACTAAATCATGTTAGGAAGTATGTAAAACATGAATGACAAATAAAAAATCAATTCAAGAAAACTTTAACAAATATATGGATGTAAATGACAAGTAACCCTATGTTGGATAAGCATGTCGAATAAAATATAAAGAAAAACATGAGTGGCTAAAAAGTTAAATATAAGTCAAGATGTAAGATAAATGTGTCAAATAAAATCATACATATATATAAACATGTAAGATTGCCAAATTTCATATGTAAGATAAGAAAATGAAACAAGTATATGATGGATAAATGAAAATAAAAAATATCTAAAAGATGAGAACTCAAATTTAGTGCTTGTTCTAAGAGGCAATGTGAGAAAACACAACCACCTAATGACATGAATAGTATGAAAATGAGATGGTGTGGTAAGAAAATGGTGAAATGCTATTTGTGAGGAAGACCTAGTCATATCCAAGGTCTAACAATGCAACTCACAAATTATAAACCAAGAGGTGTAATAAGGTAGATGTGAGAAAGGATGTGATTAGCTAAAATCAATATCCAACAAGGGGAATATAAGGAAAATATGATGCAAATAAGGAATTTGAGGCACCACATGGGTGATGTGAACATCCTTAACAATAATGAGACATACTAGGAAGGTGAGAAAGAGTAAGAATTGTCAACACTAAGGATTTAAGACATTTTGACTAATGAACACAAAGCTTGGGATAACAAGTGAAGTATATAGATTATCCCATGAATGTTATATGAATACATATTATAATGGACCTACGTTCTCATAATGTGTTCCCCACTCTTCAATACCCCTTATAGAGCCATCGGTCTACTACAAAGATTGGGTGTTTATGTGAGAAAGTAGGTAGCCCTAAAAGATTTTTTTATTCTCATTTTCTAATCTACTAGCCTAACACACCCCAATAGACCTTGGCTCTAGTGTGAGGCCAACTATGGAGTTTTATATTTGATTAGAAGAAGTATATATGATTTGAATCATGTCTTTTAGTGTGATTTAACTTTTGAGAATTGTATGTTTCCTTTTTTATATCATTGCCTTTTGTTTCAAAAGATTTGGATTTTAACTTTCTTGATGGTTTTTCCTTATTCCTCCTCCATACATATTTTTAAAAATAAACATGGGTGGTAAAGATGAAATTCATTTGAAAAATTAGGACTTTGTTTATATGAGAGATAAATTTAAAGATCATGGGGTCTAAGAGTCTCATAAAACTAGGTGAAATAAAAGTGTTACCTTGACTTCAACCTTGTTTTATCCAATGTGGAGTGAAAGGAAAGGGTAATTAAAGATGAATGACACATGGAACAATTTAAATTAATTTAAATTAAAAAAAATTTACAAAGGGTAAAAAGGGATACAATGACAGTAAAGTGTTATTTATTATCATAAGAATGAGAGAAATGGAGGGAAACATGCTAACATAGATTATTGTGAAAATTTCATATACCAAAAGAAAAAAAATCTAATTCTAAGGAAAATGATCAAAAACAGATTTTTATAAAAGGAATTAAAAAAAAATTAATTTCATGAGGAGGGCTAGGTCCTATCCATGGTCATGCACTAAAATTCTTATAATAAAAACCCATCGAGGTGCAAAAAAGAAACATGTAAAATAATAAAATGAGAAAATATTCAAAGGTGGTATTTTGTGAGGAGGGCCAAGTCCTATCCATGGTCTTACATTGAAAACTCACAAAATATAAACCCATGAGGGTGAATGCTAAATAAGGGGGAAAAATCAATCATAAAGCTACTAAGTCAAAGAATAACATTATATATATATATATATATATATATATAATGTTATTGTTTGACTTAGTAGCTTTATAAGGACAAAAATGAAAGAAAATTCCAAATGTAATGTGTAATGAAAATCAAATAACTTAAAGGAAAATAATGATGCTTGTAAATTGAAACTAAAATAAGTAAAGTGCAAAAAAATAAAGAAACATGAGATAAAAAAATAACAAGTAATATATATGCTAACATCTGTATCAAAGATGAGCATGTGAAATGCAAGTCTATAAGTCTCAAAATGTTTATTAAAGTTGAATTTGGTTGTTATTGTGCATTGTATAATAAGAGTGGGCATCATAAGATGCCCCAATGGGTAAATGAATGTAAGGATCAACATCACAAAATGCCCTAAAGTCTAAAGGGACATGTGGATGGGCATTGTAAGATGCCCCAACATATGAGTTGGAGTGAGGTAACATGGAACTATTTGAATGATTTGCATTGGGTTGGTAGGTTGATTTGGAGATAGTTAAATGTGTTGGTTTGTTAGATTTTAAGGATGTAGAATTTGATATAGGATGTGTAGGAGAGGTAAAGGAGGACCATGTATGATATACATTGGAGTAGATATTGAACTAGGTAATATTTTGGTTCATGTGAACTAATAGGTTGAGGTTCAATGGATGCAATGATATATTTAAAGTTATTCATGTGAGTAATCCTTTCCTTATTGGTGTAGGAAGAAGGATCAATTATGGTTTGAAAAAAATTAGTAGATGAGGTGTACACATGGAATAATTACTATTGATTATTAGGTATTTAATGTTGATATGATTGTGGTTTTTGAGATTGAATTTGAGAAGCTTGAAGATAATCTTGATAACATTGTTTTGGTAGAGTATCAATATTTAAATGTGGGACAAATAAGGAATAAAGAATAAATTAGTGAAGATCATGGCAAGACCCATGAGAATGACCTATAGTAGCATGCCACCAACCAAAATTTTCAATATTGTACTATTTTGGAGGAGGTTTATAAGGATCAAATCTCATGGGTTTATAAGGTGGAAATTTTTCTTAAGTTGTTCTAGACTCAAGGGTGTGTGGGATGGGTTAAAATTGGTTGAACTGGATGCTCTACTTTGAGGTTGTGGAGGCTTGGATGAATCAATGTTATGATAAAATGATTGAAAATTATATTTAATACTTGTTTTAGGTGTTTCAAATTGATTTATAAGAGAGTATTGATTTTTTTCTTGGTCTAAGGTGTCTTTTAAAGTTTTAGGGGAAAAGATTCAAAATTTGCATTGAAGGGGAGGTTTAAGAGTAGGGAAAAATAGTTTTAAAAGAGTATCATCATTCATGTTTTTATCCAATTTATGAGCAAGATTATTCCATAATTTGATGAAAGTATGAGTAGATTCATTAGGAAATTGCTTAGCATTGATGAAATGGCTAAGGTAATTTTTAAGAAGGTCATCATGTTGGAATTCCTTCACTAGATTATTGACTAAATCCTCTTGTTGTGAGATGGAATGTCTAAGAAGTTGGTTGTACCATTCAAATGCATCACCAACAAAGGTTTTTTCTAAGAGATTGGTGGTAGAAAAGGTATTAATTTTCACCCATTCCTTATAGAGATTACAAAAATAATTAAGAAATATAATAGGGTCCTTAGTCCCATTATATGTAATAGTTGGGGAAATGTTCCCAATATCTATGGATGTAATAAATGGGGATAAAGGTTCATTTTGAATATGATGAAGCATTTTATTATTCATTGGTGGTTAAGGGATGATATTCCCATTAGTATCTCTAAGAGGATGAGGGACAAAATTTTGATTTGGTTGAGACATGATAACGTGAGGTGGTTTACTAGTCATGTTTAACAAATGTTGTTGCATGTTCATCATTTGAGATTGATTGGTTGTTTTCATGATGTTTATTTGTTGAAAAACATGTGAAATAAGTTGAGCTGTATCAATAGGTGGGTTGGTGTTTGTATGAGGGGTATTAGTGTTGACAGGAGGGGGATTATTTGTAGGTGAGGGATTCCAAACATTGGTATTGGGAAGAGGATTATGATGAAGGACCTCAACTACATTACATTGTGTAGTGATTGGTTTTGGATTAAGAGAAGAGTAAGGAAGAAAGTCGATAGTTTCATCTAAAGTAATAAAATAGGTTAGTTTATTATCCAAATCATTAATTATGCAATGATATTGACTAAAAGAAGGTTGGAAAGATGTCATCATGATGAGATAGGACTAGATAACCACACAAAAAATAAATGAAAAATAAAATAAAGGAGATAGGAAGAGATAAAAATAGTATAGAGTCAATTGGGTTGATCTAGCACAAGAAATAGGTCCTACAAACTATATAGGGTTGACTGAGTCAACCTAGCATAGAAAACATAGGATGAAATAATGTATAGGGTCAATTAGGTCAACCCTATATAATAGACAGGGAAAAATAAATAGCCTGTAATATATTATGTCAACTAAAATGATTGTGTACTGATATATTAAAATAAATTCAAATATTTTGAAAAGAAATAATTGAAAGGAGATATAAAATCAATTGGATTAATGGGATTGATATAATTGAGGCATGAAACACAAAACCTTGCAACAATACTGACTAATGAAAGTTATGGTTAAAAGGGAACTATATTTGTAATGGTACAGACTTAGTATTGGGGCCTACCCCCTCACTTCACACACCATAGTGATAATGGTGTCAGGTGATTAGATATAATATACCACTAAACACATGCCTATACTTGGCCAAAAAATCAAGTCAACTTCCTCCTTGGTGATGAAATCCAAGTAGGTAAGCCTTGGGTAGACAATTGTTAAAATGTTTGTTTAAGATTTTGTGATTTGGTCATGTGTGCATAAAATAGAAAATATTAAAACTAAAAGGTCAATTAAAAACCACCTAATTAGACTATGTGGTCTATTCTAAGCATGCAAGCAAAAAGAAATGAAAGTGTGAGCTAATTACTAGCATATAAGGATTAATTCCAACTTTGAAACATAGTATAATGTTGATGTAGTCAATAGTGTATGCATAAAATATAGAATAGGTTCAATAATGTTGCCTTTATACTATGGAATCAAATGTCTAAAAATTAAGAGGGTCAATGAGTCAACCTAGTTATCTAGATAGCACACAAAATATAGAATTAGGTCGATAGGGTCAATCCAGTTGACTATACAAGGGAAGTTTTAAAGACTAAAAATCATGAAAGGAAATACTATAAGGAAAGAGATAAAATATAGAAAGGAACCATGGTGAGTCTAAATATTCCCATAAATGAGATTGATATAAAAAAACTTTGATTAATACCTAAAAATATTACTAATAGGGATGACTAGATTAACCTAGCTTTGCAAAGGCCTGTTGTTGAATGTTTGAAATGTATAGGGTAAATTGGGTTGAACAAATTCATTAAATTATGTGTCTAAAAATTTATAGGGTTAACTGGGTTGACCTAGTAGTCTATAATAGATGTCTAAAAGTGTACATGATTGACTAGGTTGACATAGTATGTTTTCTATACCTGATGAAAAACCTACACAAATAGAATTAAGTCATCTTGATGTAGTTGTGTGTAAGAAATTATGCATAAAATTTATAACTATGTCAATTTAGTTGACCTAATATGGCAAATATATGATACAAATAATGATAAAGTAATGAAAAATAAGTGAACAAATCCTATAAGGTTTAGTTCACATTGGGTTCACTAGAATGTATGCAATCATAAATACATCATGTCTATAAATCAATCCTATCTCAAATAATATAGATCATACCTACACTTTTGATTAGGAATGCATTTGTTAAGTGGGATAATGATCAATATGGGGATCTACTAGACTTGATTGATGGGTCACTCATCACAATACAATATACCAAGGAGGGTTCTAAAGCCTCTAGTCTAAAATAATCATGAAATAACCCCAACCAGTCCCTAGGTTTTGATATTTCACCTATTATAATAATAAGAAAAGTAAATCTAATCTAGTGTTCACTAAAGCTTGTGGTACAAAGTGGGGTTTAGAAAAAATAAAACTAAACATGCATATATGACATATACTCATGTCAATGTATATAGAATCTTAATGCATGGAATAGAAACACAACTGCATTATCTATCTAGTCTTATAAATGACAAATAAAGTTATGAATACTTACCTTTGAAGATAAACCCACTGAGCCTCAATATCTTCCTTAGCCAAGGTGATTTGTGAGAGGTTATTTTGGTGTGTAAGGATGACAAGGTTAACTCGACTCTAGGCTACACAACCTATCAATGCATCCAACAGACTTATCCACAATACAAGATCTATATCTCTAAAAAAAGTATGGAACTGTAAGCTTTACTTCTCAAGTATAATGGTCAATAAATAGATGTTCATTTATAATTTCTTCTTATTCACTTATTTCTTATCAAATGGTGGTAAATTTATATATATATATATATATATATAGGTAAATATTTTCCTAAAAATTTCTAAAAATGTCAGATGATAGGGCCAACCCAGTCGACCCATTACAATTCCAAATAATAATTCACTAGGTCCTGAGCTAGGTTAGCCAAATGTCAAAATAGGTCCTAAGTGAAAATAACATGAAACTATACATGGTCAACCTAGTAAACCCTATAAATTTGACTGTCAAAATGGGATTAAGGTTAGGAAAAGGAGGATAATATGTATCAAAATTTTATAATTATTACAATAGAGAAGAACAAGTTTAGGGTAAATGGTTTTAAGAGACAAGTGTGTAGATACCAAGTGGAAAAAGGGATAATAATCATGCAAAGTACCAATGGTATAACCATTCTTTTCTTAATGCAACTCTTAAGTAAATAATGTGTATATATAAGGAAATTAGGCTATAAAAAAGTGTCCTACATCCTCTATAATGCACCTATATGAGAAATTTCAAGCCACTAAGGTGACAAGTATGAGGACAAACCTAGAGGACTAGTGATGAATGATTTCAAGTAGTGAATGATAAGTGACAAGGATGAATCCATTAGTTATGGAGGTGTAGATGACATAAACTAACCTATTATCCACCTTCTCATGTCATATCATATGTTTCAAATATTATTATGGTATATTTAGACAATCAAGTGAACCACTCACCATCATGAAGGCAACTTCAAAGCAAGACAATGAAGAGTTCTACTCCAACTTGAGGAAGGTGCTCTAATTCAAATTGACACATGTTCATTAAATCTTATTATATTTTTTTCAAGTTCATTCCATGGTATTATAACTAGTTATCATTGTTTGACACTTGGTCTTGTGACCCTTGAGCTTCACTTCTTCTCTCCCCTCTCCTATGTTCTATATATTCAAGCTCTTTTGGCTTTGTAATAGATCCATAATTGGTATGGTGAAGCCCTACTATTTTTGACACCTCATTTTAATTTTAATACATTTTTATGAAGTTTATTCATTCTCTAAGTCTCTTTCCTAAGTGTGGTAAGTGGTTTGTGTGGTTGACAAGTGAATAATATTCTCTATTTGCTTTACATTATGATCTTGCATGTTTGTGTGAGTGATATCCCTTTTAATAGGTTTCATAAAGTGTATTTTTTGTTAAGTGTGTCTTGAAGTGTGAGAGTGAATATTAGTTTCTTCTATCAAACCTTATTTTCACTCACCTCTAGATAGGCATAACAATCTACCTCTATGATAAATACTTATGATAGAAGGTCATATAGTTGAATTCAGTTTGAGTAGTCTTATTTATTGTGTATAGATGAAAGTGTGTTATGTGGATTTAAATTGGTATATCACATCATTATAATAATTTTATTTTATGTCTCCTTCTTTCCTTTTCACCCCCAATAGTGATTTGTCTAGTGTAGTGTGAGACTAAAATGTAAATCAAGGGAGTTATCCCTTTAAAACTTAGAGATATATCTCTTGCAGTAGTCTTGTGTGTGAGGAGAGATAGTTCCATTTTGTCCTACAATGGATAAGGTCTAATTGACTTCTCTAGGGTGAAATTTTAGGCTAAAATAGTTTTGACACACCTAGTGGGACATGAAGTCCATGAAAGTTGTTCAAGGCAAGTGTTAGCTTTGGCAACAAAGAGTTATAATAGTTAACTTATTATAGTATTTGGCAACTCCAAAGTTTTATCTATGTTATAGACTAGTACATTATTTTATGCCTAGGGTAAACATAAGGTTTCTCCCTAAAGACATACATTTTGAGTTTCAAGAGCTTCCTCTATATTCATACAAAGCAAGTAGATTTGAAAACACCTATCCCTATCCAAAGAGATCATATTTTTCTCATAATCCCATAAGAAAGTTATTTATTCCACCATTCTTGTAAATTCTTAAGGCCTCCATGGCAAGGAATCATCCTTTTATTTCCTTAAATGGCTATAGTCATCTAAGACATTCTCAATATGATGATATTCCCATATCTACCCTCAAAAGTGTTCCATCATATACTAGTGAGTCTTCCATCAAACCCATTAAGAATATAATAAATATAGATAAATTATACAATATCCATCACATCATAGAGGAGAACATTGTAATTAGGTTTTTGGCTATCTCCTTCAAAGGAAAAGCTTTTAACTGGTATGGAACTTTATTTCCTGAGTCAATTACAACCTAGGATGAGTTGGGAGATGCACTGAGAAGAAGATTTGAGTACAAGACTGACAACTTGCCACTAATTGAGTAGTTAAAAACCATTACTAAATCACCTTAATAATTAATTAAATACTACAAAACAATATTTTATAAGACCAAAATCTCACCATGTTTTCCTTTACTATCTTAAAGCATTTGGTAGTCACATTTAAATGATGATGCAATCTATGGGAGTTGACACTCTACCTAATGCCTATCAAGTAGCCATTATGGTAGATAATTGTTTGATTTAGGCTAGGAATATTTCCCCAAGATATCCCATTCCACTATTTCCTATTTTTCAAGCTCTGACACCTATTTTTTCTCTCATTCCTACACCTAAACACAAGTCTATTGCCCCTAGTCAACCAAACAAACCTAATGAGGTATAAAAGATGAGATATATGGAGAAAAAGATATTAGGTATAAATAAGATCATTAAATAGTAGAAAATCAAGCCCTTTCAAAGCCACTATTAACGTAACTAGTCCTACCCTAACTATCAAGGCAATATACTTCCTTTCCAAGCTCACTCCCAAGATCAAAGACAACTGGTCCAATCTAAGCCATATCATGGTAAAATTTTGATACTCTTTATACCTAAAGGACACTATTTCCTAATTACAATAACCTTTCCCAAGAGCATAATAATCAGAATTCACTAGATCAACCTTATGATCCATCTCCCTATGCCAATGGATCCTTTAATCGAGCCTTCATGGCAAATTTGGGAACTATCCTAACTATGACTCAAGATGAAGTACCAAATGGAGGAGTGACTGATGGGAGATGTGGTAAAATTGGGTATTTATTCAGAAATTGGTAGCAATATTACTCATGTGCATTAAATCATCAAGGGTACTTAAGCATAGATGTGAGTTCTATTTCTACAAACACAAGGAGCAAGATAAAGACATTTAAGGAAGTTCAAGGGGTTGTTAATGGTTCTTCAATGAATTTTTAAATAAGTAAAAGACTAGGTATGTTTAGTTGTGTTCCAATTGCAAAAAACAACTAAAAAATATCATAATGTTATAAGTGCTTTCATACCTCAAAACTCTCAAGGTGTAGGCAGTAGGTTCTTACTAGTGGACAAGCAAAATTTAGTGGTCCTTTCACTAAAATTATAGAGAAAACAAAGAGGCATCATGTGAATGTATCCATGTGGTATACATTATCAATACCTAAATAAGTAAACCTAATTTAGGAGGAGTTATCCAAGCTCAATATGACAACCAAACAACCTAGCCAAAGAGATACAGACTTGACAAACACCATGAAGCCAAATGATAGGTAATTAAGCAAAGTTAAAAATGTATACAAACCTCTTCCATTTTATCTATCCATAATTATTGGACATGCCTTGGTATACAATTATCTCATTGATAGTGCAGTTAGCACTTATTTCATGTCCAATAAAATAGCTAACAAATTAAACTTGATGTCTGAACCCCATGCCAAAGGAGTACTACAATTAGATGGGTTAGATTCTAAGATCATTGGCATAATTAGAGGTTTGAAAATCATTTTCCATGCTTGTCCTAAATTCACAATTTCTTAGGATGTTGTAGTGGTATATGTACCTCCTCATTTTATACTTTACTTATCTAGAGAGTTCACTACTAAAATTAGAGGTTATTTGACTTTAGACTGGTCCTATATGGGATTTATGACTAGATATGGTGAAAAAGTGGCAATCAAGTTACTACCTTTTTCTAGTTTCTATGTTGAACCTTATGTGCCTTATACTTCTAACATGAATTGAAATGTGATTAAATAATAGGATAACCCTAGTGATCAAAAGCCTCTAACTCTCCTTGATGACACATCTGATTTATATCTTGATAAGTGAGGAGTTGAGTAAAGTGGTTTTGAATAAATAGGCCTTGGTATTTATATTCTTCATGAATATTGTGATGGAGTCCCTGATATAGATCATGACAACATCCTAGAGGGTAACTATCTTGTACACATGAGTGATGGTGTGAGTATCCCAACTATGTCAAAACATGATAGTCCTAGTGAGTAGCCCATTCTACTTGCAAAAGAAGAAAACATTCTTGAACCATAACCTTAAGAGGAATTAGATGATATGTGGTAGTAGTTCAATGTCATTGCATAGGAATTTGAGGAGTTGAATAGGCCTTCAATTTTTTAAAAGGGTATATACCTAATGATTTCAATCATGTTTCAAATGAGTAAAAATAATATCTTGAGATATCTATCAAGTAAGAAGTAACTTTGGTAGTCTAATATGTGTTTTTATGATAATTAATAAGAGTTTGATATCTCAACTAATCAAGAAATAACTATGGTGAACCAAGAAGTGTTTACCAGATCTAAACACAATCCTAATAAATTATTATAAGAAGCATGTCATGTTCCAAAGATACTTAAAGTTGAGAATGTTGTGGTGATCTCAAATGACTAGATTGAAGATTTTCAAGTGAACATGACAAAGTATAAGCAAGCTACTACCTCAAAAAAGTTTCTTGGAGAGTTGAATAAAGTGTTCTTGAGTACTCAAAATGACAAACTTGTAGTCAACAAAAAACTAAACCATGGTAAGACTTTTGATTATCTTCACAAACAAATGTTTATTGGTAAGCATGTAACATATGAGGATATATTTTATTAGAGCATCATTGATGCAAGAGGCATTGTCTTTGACCCTAGTTAAAGTAATGAAGAAGGTTCTTCACCTCAAGTGTTTTGAGGTATTGTACATACTAGGATAATTGTGTTTTTTTTAGTTGGTTTGTGTTTTCCCTTAGTATTCATGATAACACAAATGGGAGTTTTATTTTTTGTCCTCTTGCTTATTTATTTGTTGTGTGTGGTGCATTTGGTTTCCTTTTAAAGGATTGTTAGTATCAAGAACATTGTATAGGTGATTCAATTGCCTAAGGATAGGAGAAGGAAATTGGTCCTTAGCATAGTAGGCTTTTTACCCCTATAAAATCACTATAATGTTGACTAAATTTGACCTTAAGTAAAATTTAGTCAACCCCCTATATATTAAAACTTATTATAGGGTATTTCTAGGTCATAAATGGTCACACGGTCATGTTAAAATCACTTAATATGTTTCACTTTAGTCTTTTGTGTCATTTATCTTAATATTCCCTTATGCCATACTTTTGGTCATTTTAGGGGAAGTTGTACATAATTTTCATAAAAGGAAAAATTTAAAACTATACTCTAATGTACCATATGTCATTTAGATGTTAGGATTTTATTTGAAATTCAAGAAATGTAGGTTCAATGTGGATTCAAAAAGATAACATTAGTTTCATGTAGTTAAAGGTAATTATATAACCTAAAATGTTCACTTGGCATGTGGGAAGGATCAAGAGTATCCCTTCAAATCCCCATAGTCTATATCTATACTTAAGAATTTATGACAATTTTAAATTTGACAAAAACCAATCTTTCTACCCCATCACTCTCTTGAGCAAGTCAAAGAGGTCAACTAGTTTTCTATTAGTAAGGTTAGGAGGGAAGGATTTGGAATAAATGAATTTGGGATAAGTCAGTATCCTTAATTCACTTCTTTTTCATGGTAATAGTTACTATTTTGGTCTACTATTCTATAAGAACAATCACTAAGATTATTGATGACTCTAGACTTCCTACACATACCCATGGCCTATGGTTTTCTTATATTTTTACAGTTGTCTAATGCTTCCAAGTGTTGTAGGTTTATTTTCAATGTTTTAACTTCCTTTACATACTTTTTAATCTATTTTTTCATGTGTGAATTTGGATCTATATGCAAGATCACTCCATTGTGATAGAGATACATAACTATCAATGGTCTATGGATAATTGTTTTTAGGTATACTATTTTGTCCACTCACAATAAATTCAAATACAAAATAGCACATTGGTTATAAATTAATAAATCATTGTGATTGGTTTAGTCATGGATATTTTTGTCTCAATAATGTCATTGTTGAAGTACTAGGACTAAAGCATAAACATAGTCAAGTAACCCTGAAACAATTATTTACATGACTATGTGATCGTACTAAGGTAGGGGTATAAATGAGTTTAAAACTTATACACACACATAAGATCTCATGTACCATAAGTAGCATGGTATAACCATTGAGAGACCCAATGTTAGCTAGGGGGCCTATAACATATTCAAAATACATATATAATTAGATCTCTTTATGACTACCACCTATAGTCAATTGGAAATAGGCCTTCAATATGTATTGATGCATATTAAGGTTTCAATAGGTTATGATGAATAATTTCAAGGCAAAGATAGTAATATTATGCTATTTTAAGGATTAGAGATTTGTTGTAAGAGCCAATTCAACATAAATAGTCATCTTTGGTGAAAAAATGAAAATTTGCTTATGGGAACAACTTATCTTAATTTATCCAAAGAAGGGACTCTACCCTAGTGTCATCTATTGGTAGAGGTCTGTGAGGTTTGATTAAGACTTGTGACTCCATTCTTGAATCCTAGACATAGTAGTAATATATAAACATGATAGGATGTGGATTTCGTCAAGAAACATAGTGTAAAGGAGCTCCCAATTTTGGCAAGTTTTCATTGAATACATTTGATAGACTACAGTCCTATTTAAGCCTACATGAACCTATAACTTGCAATAACCTTTGGTCTATTGAGGATAATCGTGTGAGAATATGATATCAAATCATGAGATGGGTTTACCCATGTATGGAATTGAATAATAGACCCAATATAAACAAAGGTATAAGATCAGTCAGGCATATGATCAACTACAAAAACCTCATGATAGTGCATTGAGTGAAATGAGCTTGGAACAATAGTGGTCTTATAATACATTTGATAATAGTGCTTAGTTCCAAGGCATGAGTTAAGTATATTCAAGTATGAAATAATTATAGTGACCTAAGGAGAGATTAAAGTGTGTAATCATAGCATTCAAAAAATAAAATTTCCACCTAAAATAATTCTTGACTCTCCAAATGAGTACTTATAGGTGACATAGTCAACAAACTAGCTCATGTAATGAAAGATACTAGGTGATTGAGGGGAAGAGATTTAAAGTGGATGAACATGTTGAAAACACTCAAAGTGATGATATAAATTCTATGTGACCTTCATGTATAGGATAAATAGAGTAAGGACAAGGTTTGAACCCTAACTCATAGTTAACTAAATCCTACATATAGTTATAAGCCTAGTGAGCCTATTTTGAGGAATTTTATTTTTGAGGGTTATAGAGTCATGATCATGTTTTAAATATTTGTGGATATCATAATAATGAATCAAAATATCCATAAATAGACTCACTTTGGTTAGGTGAATAGTGTATATGCCCTTTATTTTATCTTAAATAAAGGACACTCCATGAATAAGGCAATCTGTATACATGGTTCTTGGGATAATGAAAAGATGAATGAAAGATCTTAGATGAATATATGATTTTTTTTACAGTTTAAATGAATATGGATAAAGTTTTAGGAATACTTACAATCATTGGATAGACTCATAAGGGTTAAATACATAGTTAGACACAACTAGGCCTAAAACACTATACGTTTCTAATATCATGAATAAGGCTATATAAACATGTTAAAATAGTTTTATAGCCTTTATAGGAGAATGAAAGACTATTTGGAAACATTGGTTTGTAGGAATTGACCTAAAAGTGGTCAAATTAGCCTAATTTCCTCTTAGACCAAGTTAGAATATATTACAAGAGCTTGAGAGTCATTCTATTCTACTCATATTTGTATATACACTATGCATGGTGCTCCAAGAAGTTATGGATAGTTGAGAGGGGTCCTTAGCTTTTCCTCAATGTAATTGGTTTGGAGTTTTAACATCTAGTTTTTATGAACCATTGATAACAATCCAAGAGACCAAAAACCCTCCTAAAACCCTTGCTAAAACTTGATGGATAATAAATAGATGGAAATGCATCTAGGAATGGTCAAATGGCCATGGAATTGTTTTTTACATGTTTATAATTCCCTCAAGCTCATTGACATCCACTTTTGTTGTACTATCATCTATATGGATAGACCTAACATAATGTTTTTGTAGGAATTGATATTTTTTATAGGTAAAAAGGAGAATGGATAAGTAAATATAATTATGGAAGTTTGTGAAGACTTTTACCAACTCTTAAGACTCATTTATAACCTATGTGATGCATGAAAACATCATTATTAGACCATCCATGGTAGGTATTCAAAATATAACATAGTGAAAGTAAAGTGACTATCAAATATTGAAAGTGAAAAATGTGTTGATTTTCATAGAGGTCTACCTGATAGATTAGAAGGTAAGAAGGTTCTAAAAAAGTGTCCTACATCCTATGTAATGTATCTCCATGATCAAATACAAGACACTAAGGTGACAAGTGTGAGGATAGACATAAAGCAGTAGTGATGAATGATTGCAAGTAGTGAATGATAAATGATAAGGATGAATTATTTAGTTAGGTAGGTGTAGATGACCTGAACTAACCTCTTCTCCAAATTCTCATGTCATATTATATGTGTCAAGGATTCCTATGGAATTTTTAGACAATCAGCTAAAGCCATCACCATCATGAAGGTAGTTTCAAAGCAAGATAATGAAGAATTCTATGCCAACATGAGGAAGGTGATTTATTTCAAATTGACACATGTTCATGAAAGATTATTGAATTCTTTTCCTCTTAACTCCATGTAATTTTAACTACTTCTCATAGTTTTACACTTTTTTTGTGACCCTTGAGCTTCACTTCTTCTCTCCCCTCTCCTATAAACTAATTATTCAAGCCTTTTTATCTTTGTAATGGATCTAAAATTGGTATGTCAAAGCCCTAATGGTTTAAAAACCTCATTTACCTTTTAATAAAGTTTTATGAAGTTTATTCATTCTCTATAATCTCTTTCCTAAGTGTGGTAATTTGGTTTTGTGGTTGAGAAAGTGTTGAATATGCTCTCTTTAATTCCATTTCTGCTCTTGCATGTTTGTGTGAGTGATATCCCTTCTAATAGGTTTCATAAAGTGTATTATTTGTTAAGTGTGTCTTGAAGTGTGAGAGGGAATAGTAGTGTCTTGTATCATACCTTATTTTCACCCACCTTTAGATAGGCATAAAAATCTACCTATATGATAAATACTTATGATAGAAGGACATGGAGTTGAATTCAGTTTGAGTAGTCCTCTTTGTTAAGTACAGATGTGAGTGTGTTATGTGGAGTTATCTTTGTGTATCACCTCATTATCATATGTTTATTTTATATATTCTTCTTCCCTTTTTACTCCCAATAGTGATCATTATAGTGTAGTGTGAGCCTAGAAGATAAATCAAGGGAGCTATCCCTTTCAAACCTAGAGATATATCTCTTGTAGTAGTCTTATCTATTAGGAGAGATAGTTCTATGTTGTCTTAAAATTGATATCATCTACTTGAATTCTCTAGCATGTAATATTAGTCTAAAAAAAGCATAAGGGGAGACATATGGAAGCATTTTACTACCTTAAATTCCTCTTGATAATCATATTTCAAAGTTAGGCCACTTGTATTTTTTAGTAGGTTGTTGATGGGATGAAAAATTTAGGTGAGATTAGGAATAAATCATAAAATGGATCCCAACTAACCTAAAAATGATTAGATGCCTGATACATCTATGGGATGGAACATTTGTAAGATCTCTCATTTTTTTAGGGTCAACATTAACCCTATTATCAGAGATGATATAACCTATAATTTTTCTTTTGATGACTCCAAAAACACATTTATCCAAGTTTAAAGTGACACCATAATCAATTAATTGTTTAATAATGGCATGTAACACCTCTATATGGTTTACACATCATCTCATGTTTCCTAAACTATCATCCATACAAACTTCCACTAAATTCTAAATTATATTATTTAATATGTGGGTCATGTCCCTTTTATATGTTTCTCATACGTTTTTAAGATCAAAGAGCATCAATAAATAACAAAAGGTCCCCCAAGACATAGTAAATGAGGTTTTTCTTTGGTCCTCATTATAAATTTGAATTTGGTTATACCTATACAAATCATCCATGAGTGATAACAACTCATACCCTATGGTAGCATCAATGATGATGTTAATGAATGGGAGAGGGAAGTCATCCTTTGAACATGCTTTGTTAATGTCTTAAAAGTCTATGCATATTTTGATTTTAACATTCTTATTGAATATAGGGATAATATTAGACATCTATTTGGATTATTCCACTAGCTTAACAAATCCAAATTTAAATTTTTTAATGATTTCCTATTTTACCATCAATGTGACCTTAGGATTTATGGCCCTAAGCTTTTATTTTATAGGCTTTTCATAAAGCATTGTTACTAGGTTATGGATGACTACATTAGGGTTGATGCCTATCATGTTAGTGTAGGAGAAAGTGAAATATTTTGAGATTTATGTGAGGAGTTGTTTGTGTCCTTCCACCTCCTACACTGAGAATGAATACCTCAACTTAATAATTCTAAGATTATCCTCCATCCTAATGTTAATATAAATTATTTATTCAATGAGGGAGGTGTTTCCATCTTCAAACATGTTTAGGGTTAGGGGAAGATCAAGATCTTCACCTTCCACATTAAATACATTTTTTTCATAATCTTAGGATAGGTAATTCTGAAAATGATGATAATAGTAATAGTATTCAATTAGAAGGCTCTAAATGGGTAGTGAGTAAGTGAGAAGACCCTATTATGATATAATGAAAAGATCTCATAGCAAACTCATAAGAACCCAAAAATAGCCTCATCATTCTTAGCTAGAATAAGGACCAAGAGGTCACCATCTCTTTTGATGTGGGTAACATTTTGGTCACTATGAGTCTTATGCACAAGAGGCTCCATCTTGACTAAGACCACAAAATTAGATTTTGGTATTATTTGATTGGGTCAAAGCATGAAGATGAAGTAGCCATGGAATAAATAAGTTGGTTGTTTTACCTAGGGACCAATTATATATAGATAAATTTAATCCCCTTAGTGATCTCTCACACAAAATTATTGTATAGTTGAAGGTGTTTGGCCTTGGTTTGATATCCCAAAAAAATTGTTCACTACTAGCTGTGAGTCACCTTGTATCCTTAGGTTCTAAATGTCTAGTAATTTTTCAATAAACATTCTAAATAAGAGGGACTTGTACTCAAACCCATTATTTGTACACTCAAAGTATAAATTGAATCTGAAATTGATGACCCACCCTTCATGGGAAATGAAAATGACTCCTCCCCTGGTGCCTATGATGAACTTGGCACTATCATAGTGAAAGATAGACTAGTCATATATAGAAGGAGGTAGTAATTAGGTGAAGTTTATTGATATTAAAATATTTTAGACATATGGATACCAAAAACATCAAGTAATCCCTTTTGGGTCACCTGGTTTTGAGAATCAAGAGAATAATTAACATGTCTCATTTGTATGGTGAATGGAAGATCTTGTTGAGATGTGAATGTCTTAGCCTTGTGTTTTTGATGAAGGGGAGAGTTTATGAGAATTTAAAGTGTTGAATTTTTAGCTCTAGGTTTATGTAGGTAAGCACCTATATACATTCAAAAGGTTATTTTATTGATATTCTCTTTTGGGTGGGAAGTATACCAATGTAATTAGGGTTTTAATTTGTCATATGGAGTATTCTAACATAATTAAGATCTATTTTCCATGTAGAAAGCATGAAATAATAGTTGTTTAGAATGAATTATTATGGTTAGGACATGGTTAGTATCATTTCTCCTATTTTTATAGGTGGGAAAGCCTACAAGAAATTGATGAATGATATCCTAGGGTCTTCCTCCTTTGTGAAGAGAAAAAGGGGCCCTCTTTTAGGGATATATGGGTAGTCATGGGTTTTGATGTTAATATATATCATACCTACCATCATGGTATGAATTATCTTCTCAAACACTATCATAGTTAGGGGAGAGGAATTATTTGGTTTCTAGTTAGTAAACATGGATTGTGACCATCAATATGACTAGGTGTAAACCAGAGTAAGATGAATGACATCTATTGAGGCAGTAGACATAATGGATTAGGGACTCTATAAAATTGGTAAATCCCTACATAGAATGATATATGAGTATAATATAAAGTGATTCAAAAGTGACAAGGGTAGAACATGAAGTACAACTTTTCATGATACATTTAAATGTTGGGTGATAGTGTTGATAGTTTATGAGATGGTTATTATGAAGGAGGATTTATTCATACCTAAACATATCTACCATGCAAAGATATAGTAGGAAATATAATTATTTCATGGTTTTTTATCTTTGAGGTCTATATAAATTATATGTCCCCACCCTATGTGGGTTGAATTAGAGGATGAGAGTAATGTCTTTCTCTAAGAGGTTGATAATCGTGGTTATAGACATAGTGGAGATTTCCAAGATAGTGTTTGGTTTGGGGTCAATGATCCTCTTAGATAATACTATGTATTTTGATTTTGATTTATCTTTAAATATAACTTAGGTTATTTCCACACACTTATTTAGGATGAATCATTTGGATTTTATGGGTCTAGTAACATCGACAAATTATGAGGGTTTTATGACCCCATTAGTAGGAAAATGGTAATCGATGTGTAATCCATATTGTTTATGCCTAGTTGTTTGTAAAATGTCTATTGTATTGGGATACCCTTGGGCTATGAATACCTTTCCTAGGTATAAGAATCATAATTCTGGAATAAGGTTGAAGGGTTAAGCTTCATCCTATGTATCTAAGGCTTTCCTAGGATCATATTATAATTAGTGTCCTTATTTATGACTTAGAACTCCATTAGCACCATATTATGTAGTAGAGTTATTGGGGATAGGATGGTCCTTATGGAAGTGGATTTGAGGCTGTCATAGCCTCATAGGGTGTTACATGTGGTGGAATAATTAGTTTCCCCATTACCTAGCTTTTATAAGAAGGAAAAGCAAATGATGTTAATAACTACTCCATCACAAACCATATCTCTCTTCACATAGTTTTTGTAGATACATAAATATATAAATAAGGTTATATTTGCCCTCCTTTCCATCTCAGAGTTAGATGGAAGGATTTGTAAATAAAATAAATAACTAGCATCCCATGATTCTTAAACTAGCAGAAACATGTCTAGATCCATGTGGTTGATCTGAGATTATGGAGGAGGAATGAGATTGGATAAATGCCCTAGTCTGAGGGCATAAATTATGACCAAATTATGATTGGAATACTTTTTGAGCAAGTTTAGGAATGAAATGTGGGAGAATGTTTTAGTTAAATTAGATATTGAGGCATAGTTCTTTATGATCTTAGGAATGGACTCTATTTATAGAACATTAGAGGGATGAAAGGCCATATGATGATACTCTTGGGTGTGAGTAATAGATTTTTACTCCTTTCCAAAATCTATTTCTATAACCCCTATAATTGTTGTTTTACCATTCACTCCTAACTAAGGGCTACATTAGTGTTTGTAGTCATAGAGGTGGAGGTTTTAGCATCATTAGTGCTTGTCATTATGGGTCGATTATGTTGAATAAGGTGATTTTATGGTCTACCCTATTATTTATTTTTGAAAATTTATACTTATTTATTAAGGAAGTATTTTTGATATATTTGGATATTTTTATTTTGTTAACATTTCGTAAGTAATTACCATGAATGTTTGCCTCTAATCTTATGGTACTATTTGTATAAATTTATTATATTCCTTTCAAATTTGAGTGTCATGAAAAATAAATATATAAAAGATTAAATAAACATTTGGATTATAATCTTTAGATATCATGTTCTTCCCCTATTTCTTGAATCCTTGTTAATTGTTTCATTGCTAATAACTTTGGTTCTAAAACTAGGGTTATTGTTCACCTAGTTGGTATTGATTTTGGTTAGGGTTATGATGTTGAAAAATGTGTGGTGGTGGTAATTTTAAGTTTATTTCATGGATTGTAGGAGGGGGTTTCTATTTTTTATCTCTCATGTTATTTTTGACATTAGTTTTGTTTATGGGTTAGTACTAGTTATTGTCATAGGGTTTGGCTTCTTGCTCTAGTCAATCATACCATTGATAGTGGTGTTACTATTTTAATTTAGGATCTTAGTATCTTCATTTTTGGCATTATTTGGGATTTAATTTTTAATCCCCCATTTTTTTATCTTGGAGTGATAATGCACTCATTATTAATATAAGTATATCGACCACTATTGATAGATACCTAGTAAATTTGTAAGGTGCTCTTAAGGGCTTCATCATAGGATCAATATAGTAATTTTTGGACATACTTAATTGAATCATATTTGATGAAATATAGGAATATATTTCACAATTACTATTGATATATATTAGGTACACTGATAGAGGAATATAATACCTACCACCAACTCATAATGAAATGGGTGACTGATTTATTGTGTTCTTGCTTGATGTGCAAGAATTTACATATGCCAATCTTCAAGAGCTTTTTCATATCAGATTATTTGATAAAATCAACCATGAGTTAGGAAAAGGAATGTATAGACCCATCAAGGAGGCAATAATAACAACCAAGTGTTATCCATTTTAACGTTTTATGGAAGATTTTTACAATAAACCCATCCCAAGGGAGGAGTTACATAACATATTTAGCATATGATTTGATGTGTGTATTATGATATCTTTCCCATTTGAATTTGGGAAGATCTAATAGGGGAGGTGGGAGAGGAAAACACCATATGTTGGAACCGAGGAGTTCTTTGAGGTACTCAATGTAAGTCCCCATGTTGTTAATGTATATTTTTGCCATAGTGGGGATGTAATAAAAAGGCATATCACATATGGGTTGGCTTGGTAACCACTAAAAGGAATGTATGTGGTCTTGTAAGACAAAGTGGACTAAACCAAAATATAGATATATAGTTGGGTAGATTTTGATTACATGTGAATGAAAGGGGAGGATTGTTAGACATATATAGTGTAATGGTTTTTTGTGTTGGGTTATATGTGGTTTATGTATAAATTGACATTACATAAGGTACGGCATAACTCAGCAATGGAGGAGGAGTGTACATGAGAGGAATGTAACTTAGAGGTGTAAATAATAATAGATTATTGGCTACCACAAAATTTTTAAATGGTGGAGCATAAGTGTACAAACCTCTCCATTAGGGTTTGAATTTATGATTTAAGAGATAAATAGGATTTATAGGTGTTAGGGTTAGCGACCCCATGAGTGAGGATATTTCTAGGGGATTAGTGGGAGATATGGTTCTATAGGTGAATATGTTCGTACTACAATGGAAATGTATAGGTTTGTTATTATGGTGCTAGGTAAGTCATTATTTAGATAAGATAATGAGGTGGATGAGAAGGTGTAGGGTAATTTTGGCCTATCCCTGAACCCAAGGTTGATTTCTTATTCTCTAGGTCATGAATGTAATATACTAGTGTGTTGATGAGTTGGTTTGGAAAATTTTTGGTGCTAAGCCTAAGTACCTACAACAATGGATGGGTAGAGGCATGAGATGGGGTAGTGTGAAAATGTTTGTTTCGATATGGATCCCCAAGGGTTTTGTTTTCAATTTTCATTAATGGGTCAGGTGCATCTTGACTGATACTAGGGGTGTACTATTATTTGCATATGGTTGACCTCATCCTCTAAGTGATAGATCCCTCATTTGTAATGATCATATCTATCTATGATCTTTACATCTGGGATTTTTAATATTATGGATTAACTCATGTCCATGATAGGGGTGACAACACATCCCCTAATAAGGGTCATACCAATGGAGTCATGGTGATTATTCATAGTTTTAGATACATCTCAATATTATTGAATAGAGACCCCACTCCTAGTTTGAGTGTTTGGATGAGATTAATCATAGATTTGGTAGTATATATTAGTGTTGAATGTTAGGTTAATCCAAATCATCAATGAAGTCTTAGTAGAGTTGAGTTATCTTCACCTATAATCTCCTAGCCTCAGAGATATGCTTATGTCCTATTTAGACATATTATGGGGGTATATGAATTCCTATAGACTAAATAAAAGGAGGGCATAAGGATAAATAAGAAAATAATAAGAATAAATGGATACAAAAATGATGAAGTCTTTTACATTAAGTTCACTACTTTGTAAACACACAAATAACACATGTTAAACTATGCACTTAACTCCCTAAGTTTTGGTTGAGATAGCTGATGTAATGGATGGGGCTATGGATTTGGTTGGTTGTTGAGTAGAATGGGAATAAGAATGGGTGGTGGTAATGGTTTATTTTTATGGAACCAAAATACATTAGAAACATCTTGATTCTAATTAATAATTTCAAGCTGAGATGAAATAGAACTCCATAGTCCTTCAATTTCTAAGACCACAAGAAGGTCAATCTCCTAGTCAATGATAGGACTAAGGAAATGGGGAAAATCAAGATAAAATAATTAAAAGAAAAGGCCTACTCTTTCAATTTGGATATGCCTATTCAAATTAATCCACAAAATGTGAATGATATAGGATGAGTTTAGACTTGAGGAGAATAAAGAGTTATGAATGGAAAATTAGGCCTGAATGATGTTATACTAATGTCATTTATTTTGAGGAAGGATGATGATGGGTGGATTGATAATTATTTCATGTGTTTCTAAGGTTGTCAATGAGTCAACAATAAGATGAGGAATTATGGTGTGATGGAAAACCTCACATCCTAGCTTCGTGTTAATATTGAATTATGTCACAATTATAGGATCAAGTGATCTAATCCTAGGGAATGAACCATGTCAGACAAGACTAGGTGTTTGAGGAAGGGTCATCTAAAGGAGGCTAGTAAAAATCCAAGGTAAAGCATATTAGATTGTTCATGCAATGGCTTATTGTGTGTATTTTGTTTGATGTTTAAAGTAAGGATTTGTATAGGTTTGTTCCATGAATGGGAAAGGTTTTGATGGAACATGTATGTTTGCACATGATGGAAAGACTTCTAGTGATATTTATCTACTTGTGTGTGTTGGCAAGGCTTCTTGACAATATTTTTATTGATCTTTTATTGTTTTTGGTTTATTTTTAGGTTTTTTGATGTAAATATTTGATTTCTAAAATTAAAATCTTGAAATCAAAATAAATACCAATGCTGAAATTAAATGAAAATAAAATTTATTTTTATCTTTTTATGGTGATTTATAATGCATGAAAAAGAGAGAGGAAGAAACCTATACTATTATGAAAAGTGCTGATTTTTCCTAGCTTTGTCTAGATACAAACTAGGTGATGTTGATATTTTAGTTTTCATTTTACTTAAATGATGTGGAATACATATGTAAGTTCTTTGTTCTAAGTATGTAAGCAATTCAAAATAAATCTGATTTAAAACAACAATGTCATAACACTTTTTATTAGACTTAGTTGTCTACAAATAAGCTTTTTGATTAATTTTTTAAAGTTAAGCTAAGACTGAAATTAGGATTTTATATTTTTGAAAGAGGTAAAAAAAAAATTTAATCTATCAAAATAAACAAAAATCATAGATACGCTAGCTCTATTAATGTGCCTAAGGTTGTCTAATCTCTTGTGACTTACTAATTAATTATTTTTTAATGCATGAAACTTGTTTTGATCTTGTAAATGTAATACTGTGTTGGATATAAATGTCTAAATAATTCACTAAAATCTTCGTATGAGTGGTTTGTGAAATGTTTTGCTAATTTAAAGAGAACAAATCAATTAAAATGTAAACTCAATCAAAACTAACTACTATTTTTGGTAGAAAAGATAATGAAAATAAATAGAACACTTTCCCTATCAAATTTTCTATTTTTATAAATAAATAAATTAATCTAGTGTAATATAAACTATAATAATCTAATTTAATAAATGAACAATACTAGAAATCAAAGATAACTCAAACCTGACATAGGCATAGATTAGATAGAATGCATGTAGTATATTTATGATAGAACCCTTAGTATGTTATCTCCTTTTATCCTTGTGTTAATTCTAAGAAATATCTAACTGGAGGATGAAAAATCTATTAAACAAATGGGGAAGGAGAGGAGATAATCACAAATGGAGAGTAATTGAACTGAGGTTGGCCAATGCTCTAGTTTACAAAGATTGAGTTGTTGAACCAATAAAAATTCTTCACTTATGGAAATATAGTTGACATGGAAACAATAGATGATATATCCTTAAGTAATTGTATCAAGGTTGTGGCTATAAAGAGATTTAAAATACAAACTTATAATGGCAATTTTTAGATTTGAAATCAAACCAAAAATGGTCTTATTATTTAAAGATTTAGGAGCTTACATGAAGGATTTAAACTAAGTCCAACTATGATTTCAACTTGAGAGGAAATAAAAATGAGTAATAATAAAAGAGGGAGTGAATTTGGCTAGATTGGAGGTGAACATAAGGCGATTATATCAATAAATGTGACCCCAAACATGTAAAACATGCCAAAACTAGAGTTACAAGAGCTAATTTTATAAAGTGTTTAAATTGTGATAAAATCTTCCTTGTTCACATGGGTAATTACATAATAACTTCCATAGAGGATAAAATAAACCTTCACCATTACAAAACTTCCTCATATTTAAAATAAAATTTTCCTTATATGATAGGTTCATTAGGGTGCTTTACACAACCACCCTAACAAACTTGTTATGGATAGGGTAGTTTTGTAACTTGAGGGGGTAGTTATATCACCATAAAGTATGGTTTCATCACCAATGGGAGATTTTGGATATAAGACCAATATAAGCTTAAAATTCCTCTAATAGTGGGTTTTGGGGTGTGTAGGTGAGAGAGGAGGAATGGGGAAAGGATGAGAGATAGAGAGTTACTTCTGGAGTATAAAACAAGAGATCACTGCATCATCATCGAATTTGTATAAAGAGTGTCGCATCATGTAATTTTTGGGTGCACATAACCACATCATATTTCATATCTTTGGTAACTTATTAAAAATATAAGAGATGCCAATTCAACCATTAAATATTGGTATAGGTTTATGAATATAATGGATGCTTCACTTGAAATAGTTTAAAAGAGGATTTTAATGAACATATGAACTTATTTTCAATAAATAATAATGTGTGTTGATATAATAGAAGAAAATTGTATGCATTAAATCCTCTTAATTGAATAATTTCAACTATAAGACAAATTAATAATGTTGTTGGATTGGATGATGAAAAATTGGAATTTTAATCATTGATTACCATTGGTGCAAGGTTTATTCTCACTATAAACTTATGGATATAATAAAGGCTTGTCAATGCAACATTTGGATATGTTATAAGCATCATATAAAAACTAGGGATGGTACCCCTTGAACCACCTACATATGTAATGGTTTAATTTAATAACTACACATGTATTCATTTTATTATGCAACTCCAACTACAATTACAATCAACCCTATAGAAAGGGGTCATGTGTGTTAGTTACCTTAAAAATTAGCATGGGGATTGAAAATCCACAAATAATATGAATTATCACTTGATAAAATGATAATTGATATAGGATTTGCATATAAACAAGGTTTTACATTTTTTACTATATCATGTGTGAAGCCATTACATGAATTAAATATCACACTGCCTTTCACATATGACTAGTTTGAGAGATTAAAATATGGAAAAGGAGTAGAAAAAGACAAAGAGGAAGAAAAAATAATTTAATTTTTAGGTGATCACATGTATACATATTACATATCATTAACTTATTGTTATATTACTTATATACATCATAGACATGTTTCTCTCTATTTACTATTCTATTATCAAATGTATACAAATTGAATATCATAAACATATTGTTATATTGCTTATTTATATCATATATGTGTTTATATCTATTTTCCATTTTAATATCTATTATATAAAGTTTAAATAGCATAAAAATATTATTATATTGCATACACATATCTTATATATGATGTTGAATTAACTTTGATAGGTTATGGAGTGTAAACCCTAGGTTGTCAAAGCATCTGAGTACAATAAATCAAGGTATAAAAGATGCAATAAATATAGCCACTAATTTGTGAATGAACTGAACTAATCTAATATTTATAATAATATCAATGGAGGATAAAAATGAATACTTAGCTAGAAACTTCCTGAGATGAAAGATATAGAATCTTAAAACTAGTATAGGAGTTGGTCCAAGTGCTACAAACAAGATCCAAGTGTCAAAACCACTCTTGGATAATAACACCCTACCTTGGATAGTATAATTGTGGCACTAGTGTCCACTTATGGTATTTAGCTTCCTCAATGCATGAATTGATATATAATTCTGAGAGAACTTGTGTTTGAGTCTACTAAGCCTATTCATGTGTGGAAAAACACTACTTTGTTGTCCATGACCTATTGTGATTGATTTTATATGCAAAACCTACATCTCCATGTGATTAGTGAATTTCATTAGAGCAAGTAGTAAATGTGTGGTGCTAATTAGGTAGGTTGGACATACTCAACACCCCATTGTGATGAGATTTACCTACATACCAATACTTTGAGGAAGGATCAAGCCCAATGTAGTTCTCCCTACCTAAGTTGGTGTAAGTCCAAGTGAATCTAGTATGAATGTCAGTTTGAATTCTTTAATTGAGGCTTGAGACTAAAAATCTATATATTCTAAGCTTAGGATGGTTTTAGATGATTATATATAGAATTAGAGTATAATAGGGATTGATAACCTTGATTATGTACAACTTATTCTAGTCTTATTTGTGTGTATTTGCATGTTATTTTCATCTAGTAGATAAATGGATAATATTCATGTATACATGCATACATGTGTGTGTGTGTGTGTGTGTGTGTGTGTGTGTGTACCTTTATCCTAGTCATTTTTATTTTCTATATTCATAGAATAAAAAGGAGGAAAATATAGTCATCTAAAATGTCACTTGAGTGCCAAGAGTGTTACTTGAGACCATCCATCCCTAACTTAGCCCTCGACCTATCTAATGCCATATTTATACACTTATCCAACTTTTGTGTGGGCCACACACATACCTAGACATCTCAAAAGTATTCCCATACCCTTCCTTAGGCATTTAGGCCCTTATTACCTCAATTTATACCACCTAGACACTAGCATAATAATCAGACACTAGTGCCACAATGCTAACATCCTATTTGGGCACTATTGTCCTTTTTCCTAGTTTTAGCTCCAAAGGATATCTTTTCAATTCCTAAGACACCTAGGGTCAGCCTAAACATATTTCAAACCACATACAGTAAGTGTGTGTGTATATATATATATATATATATACACACACACACACACACTTACTGTATGTGGTTTGAAATATGTTTAGGCTGACCCTAGGTGTCTTAGGAATTGAAAAGATATCCTTTGGAGCTAAAAGTAGGAAAAATGACAGTAGTACCCAAATAGGACGTTAGCATTATGGCACTAGTGTCCGATTATTATGCTAGTGTCTAGGTGGTATAAATTGAGGTACTAAGGGCCTAAATGCCTAAGGAAGGGTATGGGAATACTTTTGAGATGTCTAGGTATGTGTGTGGCCCACACAAATGTTGGATAAGTGTATAAATATGACATATGATAGGTCTAGGGCTAAGTTAGGGATGGGTGGTCTCAAGTAACACTCTTGGAACTCAAGTGAAATTTTAGATGACTATATTTTCCTCCTTTTTATTCTATGAATATAGAAAATAAAAATGACTAGGATAAAGGAAAAGACACATACCTAGACTTACCTAAGAGGTAATGCCCATGAATCTAGATATGAGTATGTGAAACATGATCCATTATGTGTCACGTGAATTAAATATGCATAAATTAGTCCTTACTTAATATATATCAAAATCAAATACAAAAATAAGATAAGAGATAAGAGAGAGGAAAGGAATGAATACAACTCACTAGGTATATGAACCAATGCATAAATCTGGTGGCATCCTTTATATGTGCATGTAGATAACAATTAAGTTAGTGAGTATATTGGACTAAGCTAATTGTTTTCTCAATCCCCATGTGTGGGTGGCTCAAGAACTCAATATGGTCTTCACTCCATCATTACCCACCCTTGTTCGATGTATTTTGACCTATGAATAGCTTGGATTAGACTGATGGCTTGTCAGACCCTCTTATGTAGGTGGCTTAAGAACTCAAGTAGATTTCGATTCCATCATTACCTACCCATGTGTAGCAGATGCATATATAACTAAATTATATAATGTAAATGAAGCTATATGATTATAAATTAAAATGTATATAATGTCTTTATGGACACTGAATAATTTTGGAATGAAATTTGGCCTAGGGACCTCTCGAGCACTCAAGCATGTAGCTCAAGGACTATATGTCAATGCCAACCATTGTAGATGGAATAATGCATCAATTTGGTTCATAATATAGAACATCATTTCTATTGTGTAAAACATACATAATGGCATGGAGTTTGTCATTCCATCTAATCAATTGGTACATAAGTGAGCATACAAAAATAATGTGTCATGCACATGCCCTAAAACCTGATTTTGAGTATATGGATTTTGGATTGAGTTGTAATAATCTATATCTAAGAATCTAAAAATAAAATGGGAGTGATTGTGTCATGCATGATGCCCCAAATCTAAACAAAAAAGTATGATTTTATGCAAAACTAAGCAAAAATTGATAATCTATAACTAAATCTTTGAAAACTTATACTATAATTGAGGTACCTTTATTATTGATCTAGAATTTCCTGTTTCTAGGGATACTAGATAATAACACTATACCTAGTTTCAATTTCTGGTACTAGTGACAAAATATGTTATTCTTTTACCAAACTAACTCTAATCTTTATCTGATTATTTTTCACTATGTTTTCTTGAAACTGAGCTTTGTATTATGTGCTTGCATGTTAGAAATTATAATCTAAGTGATTCAAAATGCCTAATCTCTATGATAAACCTTTATGAATAGCCCCTCATTTGAAGGGAATTATTAGACCTATGTAATAACTATACTCAAAATTAAATCATCTACATGATATGTGTTACCTTGAATATATATGATATCTACATAATAAACCAATATAATGTGTATACATGACATCAAAATGTAAGATAAGTTGAGTATAAGTTGGTAATGTATGATATATGTTAGATATAAAATTCATAAGGTTGTCAAAATAGATATAACAATGTAATCATGTGTATAAACAACACATTTGAGTAATAAATTAAGTAAATGCATAGGGGGTAGTGCATGATGTTTATCAAAACACCCAAGGAGGAAAGGGAGATGCATGAGGTCCCTCATGGCATCTAAAACTATAGTGTGTAATAATTAGGAGACAAGTGCCATTTACTTGAAGCATACATGAAATCATACATAAAACAAAAATGACGCACATAAAGTAGGCCAAGGGGACATGATACAAGGAACATGGGCACATGTCAGTAAATTTGAGAAAGCAAATACATTCAATAACATGTTTAAATGTCTAGGTATACAGAAAACAAATGAGTTGGCATGGAGCCACATTAAATGACATATCTAAATCTTCATATACAAAATTAATATTTCACACATAAATACATGGGAACATGTCTAAATTATACATTTATTAAAAATAAGTGTCATAGAGACAAGGAACAATGACATATTCAAATGCCCTCAAATAGATGTAGAAGCATATAAATACAATTAAGTCTAAACTAGTAAAGCTATAAATTAAAGTATTCATGAATATATGGTACAAATTTATATAATATAAAAGATGTAAATAGAATGAATCTATAATAATAGTAGTCATCTAAAAATTTGAGTTGTATAGGGTGATCAATATCAATATATAAACAATGATAAATCTGTTATATAAAGTATAGAAAGATGAACCATGGTAATCATAACTATGTATAAGATGCAGCTAAATGGGTAAATGTGTTAAATAAGGAATATATGTATATATGTATGTGACTCTAATAGGTAGATAATAGAAAATATGGATCTGTGTGGTGGACCTAGGTCTTATAAGTCTCTACAAACACTTGGCAAGAATAAGTGAAGCATGTATGTATGATAAAACTTATTATAATAAGATAACTAGCATATGTAGTACATATGAAATTATATATAAGGAACAGTAATAAATGAAGCTATGTAAAACTAAGGAGGACCATACTAACTGATGAATTTTGAAATAAACTCACTATCAATTTTTCATGTATCTAACAAAGGAAGAATGATCATGCATGCTATGTGAAAAGGGATCTATGGTATAGGAACCAACTATATTGAGTGATCTATAGCTGACACTACCTATGGAATAGAGCTAGGAATATAATAAGATAATTAAAATGGCCTATGAACTGTGATCTAAATCTATGAAACTAACTAAACTAGCCTATGAATTCTAGGGCTCTTAGGGACCCATCTGGAAGAATATGTTGTTGATGACATGGATGCTCTATGCCGAGAAATCTAGAAACTCAATAACATTGATCTCATAATGAAAAGGGTAGAGAGAGTCTCTCTAGAATCTATAACATGTTTTTTAGAAAGGGGTATCTCTAATAAGGGTCTATGTTAGAGAGTATGCATACATGGTAACACTGAATAATTATGCCTCACCTGTACTAGTGGCTTAGATGATATCTAGGTGTATTAATAGAAACTATGCTCATAACTATAACTAGTGGCTACTATGTAACTACATGTGGAATAGGTAAAGGATACTCATATGGATGGTCCTCAAATGTAACCACCAAATTAAAATGTATGTACTTGAATAATATATGTATAGTGAATGGAATGTCTTGGAGCTTCTGTATCCATGGCCTACCTAATAACATGTAAAATATGTCTACACTAGGTATAACTAAGAACCTAGTGCCCACAAGTGCTAGCCCAACCTATAATGGGAATAGAATATCCTTAGTGGAGCTATGAAAATGGACACTAAAACCAAGAATATCTAAATTGGTCACATAAATCTCCTTCTCTAAATAAACCAAGTGTTATAGAAGTGTGATAGTACACATGTTAACATTTGACTTGTTATCAAACATGACACTCTAAATATGAAGATGATCAATGTAGGATTGTACAAAGAGTGCATATAAATCTAAATCACCATTGACAATATATTGCTTTAAGAATGTGATGATAGGTAACCTAAAACTATATTATGATATACACCAATGTTATTATGTCAGGGGCTATGTCCTCTATATTAGAATGATAAGATGTTAGTGGTGGATATGCCTGATATATAGTGAACACCAGAAGTGCCTCCTACCTCATTAGTTGTATATTTTGGAAATAGATTTAAAAATATTTTCTATTCCTTATCTTCCATTTTTTGAACTATAGCTGCCTTTGTAGGTGTGACCACATCAATGATATTTGCCTCTATCAAATCCTATATCTTATGTCTCAAATTGATGCATCTGTTTGTAGTATGTCCTACTACCTTATGATAGTCACAAAATACATTAGAATCATAGTTATTTGGAAGATGCCTAGTTTTATCAACCTATTTCATGGGAAGGAGAGATATGACATTTTATTCCAAGAGCTATTTTAAAACATGTGAGGTATTCTAGATGATGAGCTATTCTAGATGATGATGAGCTATTCTAGATGATGAGAAGCTGATAAAACCAAGTAAAGAGGTGGCTCCAAAAATACATTAATTATGGCCTTTTCATCATTATTATTTTCATTTATTTTTTCCTATTTTGAGGCTTATTAAAAATCCTATTAGTTGAATATGATCTAGTTGTGTACTTTAGTTTTCCCATAGAGAACATCTTGACTTCCCGTTCTTTCACTATGTGGCATAAATCCATGAATTTTATAACCTTCTTGAATAATATAGCCTCATGCAATGATGATAGTATAATTTTTTTGAATGTCTTTGATCTCTCTATCTACCATGAGGCTAGTTATCTTTACCAATATAGTTTTATATCTCAATACATATTATTATATAAGCTCACTATTTTTTTTGCTTAAGTTGAGCCACTTGAACTTAAGAAACCTTATCACTAATGTTGAGTGAAAAATGTACCAAAAACATATCTTCTAGTGGATTGAATTTTGTGATGCAATTATTTGGAAGATCATAAAATCACTATAAGTTATAGCTCTTTAGAATGCCACTATAAGGTTTTACATCTTCATTAGGCTGATACTAGGCCATCCCATGCCTTGGATTCTCATGTTGTTTTACATAAACCTTTGAAAAAACACATAATTAAAACTCCTTTGCTACTAGGCCATCCCTTATGCATGAGATACATGATATATATGCATAAAGGATTATACATTTGGAGAGAAGGAACTAGCCATAGGAGGTGTTCCCACTATTATATGTTGCTAAGTTAAAAGAAGTTATTATACTTTGAGTTACCCCCACAGTAGGTGTAACAATATTATTATCTAGGGGAGTAGAAGATTGACCATTATTATATTTTTTCTTTATTTCCACTATGGCTTACATAGTATGTATATGATCATGGGGATATTCCTAAAGTCTAAATCTAAAACTCTATAAAATCTTAACCTTATTGACTATAATATTTTCATGATTAAGTGGGGGAGAGTGTCCTAATTCTCATATTGTGTATCATTTTGATCATGATTGTATTGACTATATTTAAATGCATTATCATTGAATTCCACATAATCAGGATGTGAAGGATCAATGATGGGGGTTGTAGCTAGTATTTTATCTATGGTATATGCTTGAATGGAAGGAATTTGAGTATGAACGATAGGATTGCCACTAAGCTTAGAACATATTATTAAAGGAATAGATATAAATTTTTGAGATGGCATAAAAAAATAACATGAAATAATGTTACTAAAACAAAATATATAAAATTTGAAAATGTTAATAGAGCCAAGAGAAATAGTAAAAATAATGGTGTAAACCCTAATAACATCTAGGGATAGGGTTTGGGTAGTATTCAAAGTAATTCAAGTTCACCAAATTAATCAACTTTTAAGGGTTATTGAGTGTAATACCTAGGTTATTATAGGGTCTAAGTACAATAAATTAGGGTATAAAATATGCAACAAATATAAACACTTATTTTTGAAACAACTGAGCTAATCTAATATTTCTAATAATAGAAATGATTGACACAAATGAATATTTAACTAGAAACTAGTTAAGATGAAGGATCCAGAAGTTGAAAAATGATACATGAGATGGTCTAAGTGTCACAAACATGATCTAGGTGTCAAAAAGCCTCCTAGATAATAACTCCCTACCTTGAATAGTATCATTATGGTGTTAGTGCCCACTTATGGTACTAGTGTCCTCTATGTAGGAACTAATCTATACTTTTGGGAGTACCTATGTCTAAGTCTACCAAGTTTGTTCATGTATAGACAAACCTTACTTTGTTTTATATGATATGTTGCGATTGATTTTTTATGTAAATGTTAGACCTCCATGTAATTTAAGGAATTGTATTGGAATAAGTAATAATTGTGTGGTGTTAGTTTCGTAGGTTAGACATCCTTAACACCCCAATGTGATGAGCTTTTCCTACATACCAATACTTTGAGGAGAGATCAAGCCTGATGTAGTTCTCCCCACCTAAGTGTTGGAGTAAGTGAAAGTGAAGCTAATATGAATGTTGGATTGAGTTCTTTGAGTGATTATTGAGACTAGAAATATATGTATTATGCGATTAGGATGGATGTAGATGACTATATGTAGAAGTAGGGAATAATAGGGATTAATAAACTTGATTGTGCACAACTTATTTTGAGTTTTTTTTATGTGTATTTGCATTTGATTTTCATCTAGTCCATAAAATGATAAAATTTATGTATATATTGATCTAGTGCTTGTGTGTGGTTTGAAATAGGTCTCGACTGACCTTATTCATCTTAATAATTGAAAATATATTTATTAGAGTTAAAAATAGGGAAATAGATAATAACATCTAAATAGGATATGAACATTGTAGAGCTAGTGTCCAGTTATGGTGCTAGTGTCTAGGTGGTAGAACTTGAGGCACTAAGGGCCTGGATCCCTAAAGAAGGGTTATAGGACTGATTTTGATATGTTTAGGGATGTGTGTGGCACACACAAAATATATATAAGTGTCTAAATAAGCCCTAAGACAGGTCTAGGGCCAAGCTAGGGATGGTTGGTTTCAAGTAACACTCTTGGCACTCAAGTGACATTTTAGATGACTAAAACTACTCTTTATTTTCCATTTTAATATCAAATGCATATATTTTTAATACCATAAACTTATTTTTATAATATGTATATATAACAAATTTTGTGTTTCTCTCTATCTCCCATTTTAATATTACATTAAATATTTATATTAAATATATTTTAATGAACAATAAATATTTACCTTTACCTTATATGGTAATAAGTGGTACTATCATACATATCTTAGATAAATATCTATAAAATAAGTTTATAGATATCATTCTCAAGGCACCTATACCATATTGAATTGTGACATTAGTTAAATAGGTGCCTCATGAATGATATCTATTGATGAATTCTACATAGATTTATCTAAGATAAGTATGTTAGTTTAATTATCTATATTAATGAATTAAATAATTAATTTAATTGATTACTATATAATTAAATAATTAATTTAAATGATTTAAATTAGTAAAAAATAATTAATGAAAACTATTTAAATAGTTATTATTTTTTGTAAAGAGGGTTGGAGGGTCTCTCACCCATTGTATTAATGAGAAAACAATATAAAAATCCCATAATAAGATAGGGCAAGGGTCAAAAATTGAAAAGGACCAAAGGACACCTTGAGGGGGGAAAAACATGAAAAGAAGAAAATACCCAAAAAAACAAAAAAACAAACAAACAACTAACCAAGTAAGACCATGTAAATCATGTAAACCATCAATTTAACCACCTCCTATGACCAACCACAACTATCACCAAACCTATGACCATCCTAAGTTGTGCCACCACCATCCTGGGCACCTACACCACTCCTTTTTCCACCACCATTAATCTAGCCACCTACTACCATAACATTCCTAAATCTAAAAATGTTTGCTTACCCTCTGCCAACCCCTAACTACCTTACATCCAAAAAAGACCCTTGAAACTCTATTAATTTCCATCTCTATCATGGCATGCCCACATATTTTAGGTATAAACTTCACCCTCAAACTTGGTGTTATTTTTACACTAGCCAAGCAAACCTACATGGGATTTGAGATATCACTCCTCAGACACATGGGATCTAACCAAAAATATGTGGGATGAGACACTTCCCATGCTTCAACAAGCCACTATCCATTAATAAAACTATAATCAAATCAAATTCAAGTTTTGGTTAATCATGAAGAGGTGTTAGGTCATCCATCAAGCATGCCTCCCAATCATTGTCTATTATTAAATATTTGATTTAAGTTATGATTTTGTTCACTAGTGCATCATTCACCTTGTTTACTTCATGAAATAAATGATTAGCTTTCAAATCATTTAGGCATGTTAATACATCCTAGGCATGGATATGAATTTTTTCCACATTCTAGGATCCAACCTTTTGATTCCTTTATGCCTAAATAATAACCATCAATTCTCCCTTCATAACATTTCTTTAAATCTTGCATTAGATCACTAACTTGAGACCCAAGATTAGGGCTTGGGCTTTTGATTCATTATTTGTGTTATCCATAACTTCTTTAAATATGCTCAAATAAGTGATCCAACACAATATCAAGATGATGTAACCACCCCCCCTCCCCCAATGCCTATGATTTTCCCATAACAATACCATCAAAGTTTAATTTAAACATTCTTAGAGGGGGCGGTACCCATTCTATCTTTCCTACAAGTTTTGCATTCTTTGACAACATGATTGACCCATTAATGAGGGGAAATTATTTAAATAATGTTAACTACTTAATTAAATTAAATTAAATAATTAATTAATTATTATAATATTAAAATAATTTTAATTATTTAATTAAACTAAATTAATTAGTTAATAAATCAATTAATTGATCATGATAGAAAATTTAAATTAATACAAATTTATAAAAAAATACAACTAATGAGTCCCATTTATTTGTATTCAAAAAATTAATAATTATTTAAAATTAGTTAGTTAATTATTTAATTACTTATTTAGCTATTAAATTATTTTACTAATTAATTAGTTAATTGATTAATGAATTAATTTGTCAATCAATTGATTGCTCAATCAATCAATTATTTAATAAAATAATTAATTAATTAATTTAAATTAATTATGAAAATTATTTAAATAATTTTAATTATATAATTAAATTAAATTAAATTAGTTAAATTAATTGATTACCATATTTAATTATTTAATTGAAATTCATATTAAAATAGTTTATTACCAATTAATTAATTAGTTAATTTAATATTAAAATCATTTAAATAATTACTTTAATTGATTTAATTTAATTAACTAATTAATTAAAAAATACTTAAAATAATTTTAATTAATTAAATTAAAGTAAATTAAATGAATTAATTTAACCATTTACTATAAATAATATGTTTAATTGAACTTTCTTGAAATTTGAAAAATTAAAATGAGAGCAAGGAAGGAATACACCTTTATGTAAGTGAAACCAAATTAACCTATAACCTATAACCAATGAAGGATAATTTTTCCCCTTGTTGAAGCACTTTGGATAATTTAAACCAATTGAAAATTTAAGAGTGATAAAGTCCCAAGTTTGAATAATTAATCAATCCCTTTTTTTGGAAATATGTGTATTCCAACCCTCATTATTGGAGAATAATACCCAATGTAGTAATCCAAAAAGGTACGACTATGATGGGTTTATTATAAGTAATGCTAATGCCATTGAGTTTCACCATAATCACATGAAAATCACTTGTAATCAAATATATTATCACATAATAGGTTTGGTATAAGTAATCCCATGCTCATTGACTATCACTAGACTCAAATGCACATTACCTATAATATATCAAATCATAGTTACATAATGATATATATTCTATTTTAATTTTCAAAATAGAGTGAATAATATCCATTCCCCCATCAAGACAACATTGGACTCATGAATTTACATTGAAATAAACATTTTTTAATCTTTGAACTATAACTTTTAACTTTGTAAATGTGCATGAATAAAAATCATGACTTTTGATTTTTGAGACTTATAACTTTGAAAATGTGAATGAGAAAGTAAAATGCCTTCAAAATTTTCAAAATTTTAAATATGCATATATGAGCATGGAAAATCACCGTGCCCACTGAATATGTGACAATGAATAGAATGTTATGCACCTATATGCTTAATTGTAACTATATTTTTAAACTATAAATTTTATTTTGTAACTATTTTATATATGATCATACATATGCATTAAACTACATATAAGTATGTGCTTTAAATATTTTAAAGGTGATTTCATATTCATTTCATATGCCCCTTGAACTATATCAATGATACGATATATATCATGTGTTTTATTTTTGAATTAATTTGAATCTTTGAAAACCTGTACTTTATTGTAGAATTTGATTTTACATTTCTTTGAGACTTTGAAAACCTATATTATATTATATAATCTTATTTTCCATTACTTTGATCATTTGGAAACCTAAATTTAATATCTTTAAATCTTTTACTATATCTGAAATCTTTTTTTTATGGAGGTTTGGATCTCTAAGACACTGTGATGCCCCCCTTTTGAGATGATGGATGTAGCCTGCAAGTCACTCATCTTAAAATAAGAGTTCACTATATAATGTGATAAAGATATAATCATATAGTAATTATATCATCATGTGGTGAGTATGTCATCATAGTTATTTAATTTTCATTGACTTATGTATGTAAAATATTAAACATGAGGCATAAAATTTTCATGTCTAGATAGATTTAGAAATAAGGCATGCAACAAAGTAACCATCTCTAAATAGACTACATAGTAAAAGTTCATGATATGTATCTATTATATTCAACACACCCCACTATAATTATTTTTTGAATAGGGACCCACTACAATCTAAATGGATTAATTCTAATTTAAAATATCCTTTTCATTGACATTCATGTGTGTACTTAGTAATATTTAAAGCATTAAAGTTATTATTTCTCATATTGATATTTCTTATCACATATACTATTTTATGTAAAAGTAATTTGCATCTTCCCCATTATATAGGTTTTCACTAAGTAATTTATTTAGACTAACATAGTAATTTATTTCAAGTTTTTTTTCATATTTACAGGTTTTTGAATTCATCCAAAGTTAAAAACTTGAAAAAATCCCAAGTGAAGGCCACAAGTATTCACACCTTTTGTAGTTTGAAATTTTTATTTGTTATATTTATTTACTATCATGTCTTTTGCACATCATGTACTTTATCACTTCAACTCTTTCATACTTAGTCATTTATGCATCTTCATAACTTTTATTCATCCAAAAATTTGGTTGCCATAATTTTATTTGTCATGACATTGGCACTTCAAGTCTTTTTTACTTAGTGATTTATAGGCCTTCGTAACTACTTGTTCATCATAGATTTTGTTCATTATGACTTTTGTTTGTCATGAATTTTGCATCTTGTAACTTTTCCATATTTGAAATTTTTAATCGATGTGGGTTTATGCATATCTCAAATTGGTTTTTGCATCTTTACAATCTTTGGGTCTTCACTACTTTTATCTTCTCTACTTTTATATTTGTACTTTCATGAAAAATTGAAAAAGAGCATTTTGATAGGTGAAATTCATGATCCTTCATGTTTCATGCATTTGAAGTGTTATAATATTTAGATAAACATGTTTTGAAAAAAATTTATAACACCCAACTTATGAGAGTACACTACATGACACAATGGGTTTTGCACAAAACTAGAGACAAAGTGACATTTTCTATGGATAACAGAGTGGCATTATTCTAGATGTATCAAAGATGTATGTGGAATGCCCACCAAAGTAGGTTTCAAAATTTAAATTAAAAGAGAAAATCAAGCCTAGTGTTTTTAAACATTAATGGCACACAAATTTGAATTAAAGTCCTCATTCTTGAGTTATATGATCAAAATTTGAAAAGACATCATGCTTATTGATTACCAAAGAGCTTAAGTAAAATTATATTTCATAGAAAAGTCAAAGACCTAGTTATTTTTGTTTATTTTTTAGTTACTTCCAATAATAAATAAACCAATTGAATTATCATGAGAAATATGTAATTAAACCATATAATAAATGGCTTCATCATCCAAGGCATTCAAGGGAGTTTCTCCACCATCATTTTTTTACATCAAGATTATCCAATTATATAGATCTATGGGTTGTAGTGGAGGATTTTGATGCCCATACATTTGAGGAAAGATTGAAATCAAATCAAAAGGAGCTATTAGTTGATTTTCTACCATTAAATCACTAGTAATTGCATTTTATAGTAGTCAAGCCTAAGGTGATGTGATGAATTTACCTATTATGGGACTTGTTATTCATAGGAAAGGTGTCTAATGGATTTCTACACCATGTCAATCATAAAATAACTATGGCCTATATTTTTGGGGATGGTTTCTAGAGAAACTTAGGCTCGCCATTGTAGATGACACATATGAAGGACACATAATTGTGTTATGGAAGATTGGAACCATCAAGAGTGTGCTAAGGAAATAGATAATTGTAGGGGAGAAGGTGACTCTAAAATACATAACTCACATGCCAATTACCTAATTTAGGATGGGAGTTCTTATTATATGTCCCTATTTATCAAACTATATGGGTGCACTAGCATCCACTACCTTTGATTAGAATGGATGCCACCACTTGATTTATAGATGACTTGAGAGTTGACCTTTGCCCTAGGAGAGATTATTAGTGAAAATTTCTAGGAGAAAATGTTATATAAAGACATGAGACTAATTTTTTCCATTAATTCATGTTTTATTACCTATTGGACACAGTTATGATAATTTAATATGTTCATAAATTATCCATCTGGAGATTGGCCCTAGACTGTATAAAAAATAGGGTATGTGACTTTTATTCTTTCCTACATATCTACTCATATATGAGGAAAATTTTCCATATTACTCCAAATGTCTACCCTTAAGTATAGACCTCAATCCATGAAGAACCCTTCATTTGAGTCTCTGAAGACATCAAGAAAACATTATGGCTAATGGGGGATTACTTATTTTACCCATATTATATAGTAATCATGGTTATGGGAACCATGGTTGAACCTTTATGCCTACCCAAGTACATCCTAAACAAATTAACCAAACAATAAATAGCATACCAACTCTCATGGAACATTGACAAAGACATGAAGAAGAAACACAAGATATTTATTCATGGATTTTCTCTAATGATAGGCCAAATATTTTATACACATATGAAGCACTTAGGAGAGGTTGGTAAAATCATAAAATTTTATTCATTGGCATCCTTAAAATATAGGGATTAGGATCCCCATGGCCACATTCAAAAGCATATCACATGTTTGGGAATCCCTGACCACTGTGAGCCATATGATTATTATTTTATTTTATTAAATGCAAATTATGATGTTGAGGTCATGTATATGGCATTGATTATTGGATTGATAAAAGATATCTTAAGGGAAATACAATGGGATCCCTCCCTCACAATTCTAGAGATACAAACCATACTTCCACCTCTACGTAGATGGGATTCAATGGATTATTGGTCCTTGAGTCATTCTTAGTTGGATTAACTAAAAGGATGATGGTATGAATCACCCCCACCTAGTGTGATGACAACTATAAAATAATATCAAGGTGTGGATAAATCCCCTTCTGTTATAAGCTATTTTAGAGGAGAAGGGGATTTGATCAACATTAATTATTTTAACTCTAAAGATTTAAAAATCCCTATTATAAGTTTGGTTATTATTACCTAAATTTTGAATGCTTCATCTTATACTACATAGTAAACTACTCCCTTGGTTGAGAAGATAGTGCTTCATTACAAGAGGACACTAAGATCCTCTAAGGTTCCTTCAAGTTTAGCCACTGAAACATTATCCCAAGGATAAAATTTAAACCAAAGAGAGAGCATAGAATAAGAATTATTTATATTACAAAGTGGACAAGTTCCTATGGATAATAACCCTAAGGATGAGGAGGAGGAACTATAGAGCTCTAAGATCTTAAGACTCTAGTGAGCCAAATGAAAGGCACTAATAGAGACTCAATAATAAGATGATGACATTACTACTTCACCTTCTATATATCTTGTTGTTTCCTTGGTTACTATCATATCTCATATTTATATTACTTCTACCATTTATTTTGTTCTTATTAATACTATTATTTCTTTACCTCTTGTATCTACTTCTGTTTATTCAAATAGTGTGTCATACTTGTATTCCTTCATAAGTTTTGTCAAAGTCTCCTAGAACTAAGAAGCTTCATTTGAAAACTATGGGAGCATTTTATATTACATAATTATCGATCCCCTCTACTCATTTAGATCTAATGATGCTACCTTATACTACCACTCAGGTTACTTTAATTGTCTCATCCATAATAGATATTAGGAATACCACATATATTGTGCATCTCATACCTTATTTTGGTAATGTAGATTGGCATTAAATCACATATCTATCCTTATTAGTCCCACTCCATGTGGAAGCATTGAGTCAACATTATGAGGATGTTTTTTAAAATATTATACCCAAAACACCTAGTCTATTAACCCTTAAAATATGGTAATTCCATAGAGGGTTATAGACTTAAAATCCCAAGATGCTCAAAGGCCTAATTTGGTGATCATATAGCTACCCATGATAAGTTATATTTTTGATAAGTCAATTATTAGTATACAAAGGGTTAGAAAGAGCAAGTTATATGATGAATCTAATATAGGGATGATCTTTGAATAGAGGTAGGATGTTTTCTCTATGTCTACAAGAAAGAAATAGATAAATGAAGAGTATCCTTATAATGAGGACTTTGTAGCTTATTTGGGAACCCACATAGAGGATTTGTTAGAACTCCATAAAGGCACTAATTAAGATAGAGAATATTAATAAAAAGAGATAAAATGACTATGTGAATAATATAAAATCATGCATGTTCCATGGGAAATAGAGGATGATGTACAAAATATATCCCTTAGGTTGAATAATATTTTGGACATCATTAATTCAATGAAAATTGAATTGTTTCCCCATTTAGTTGAGATATCTAAATTATTCAATTATTTAAAAGAAGATGAAAATAAAATAAAATTACTCATGTTATATACAACCAATAAATCCTTTAGTCATTTGGATCTAATTATGTTACCTAAGGTATCCAATGCTCTCAATTTGGTGGTCATTAGACTTCAAGAAGCTTGAGATTGGGAGTCAAGTGTGAAAACCTTGATCCCAAAGTTGGTTGAGAATAATAATCATGTTTTATAGATTTTGAAAGAATTAAGGTTATATCAACATAGAGATACTTCAAGGAAGTTAATAGATAAGGAAAAATTTGACAAGTTACTCTAGAAAACATGTGTCAGTTTCACACAAAGTCTTCAGGTGTGCACCTTGGAGGAAATTAAGCAAGAAATTAGTTTTGATAGAAATAAGGCTACTAAACTAGATATTTTTAGGTAGAATTAAAAAATATGAAGGTTAGGCATGAACTCCCATTGATGAAAGTCACTATTTTGCACATGCCATCTCTTTTGAATATGGATGCAATTGAATTTAAATATGATGCACATTATTATGTTTTGGAAGAAATGAAATACTCTATGGCTAGAGATTCTAGTTCAACTCCATCCTCTAGTTTAACTAATATTATTACTCAAGTTTCATCAACTACTTCAATTACTACTCCACTAACCATGTAGGCCTTGGTAAAGAGTAGACCTTAGTCTTTTTGAGTTAATGTTATATGTATTTTTGCATGTAAATTAATGAATGCAACTAAAGTGTATTTATACTTTATGAATGTATGTAATGGTTAACTACAGGGTCTTTTAATATACACACATTACATTTTATATAAGTATGTGTCTTAATTTGAAGATATATTTATGTCCATATTTAATTATATCTGTAGATTTTACATCTAGGTAGAACTTTTATTCTGATAATTAGAATGTATTTCTTATACTTCATATGGACTTGGAGGATCAGGTGAGCCCTAATAAAATATATTTCTACTTGAAATTATCCCATTATAAAAAGGATAAAAAGTGAATTTTATCAATATAAGAATATATCTTTTGATTGTTAGGTGTAATCACCTAAAAGTGGTATTTGAGTGCTAAAAGTGCTACTTGATACTACCTATTCCTAGCTTAACCCTAGACATATCCTATATCCTATTATCACATGTATCTAGCCTTCATGTGGGCCAAAGGTGTCCCTAATCAGCTCAAATCTAGTCCCAAACCCTCATTTCCTAATCTTGGCTCTTTGTGCCAAGGGTTATTCCAACTAGACATTAGTGTATGTTAAGGAGAATACAGCCATGTGGTGCTAGTGTCCTCAAAATGGAACCTATTTCCTTTACCATATATTTATTGAACAAATACATTTTCAAAGGTAAAATCTTCCTAAGGTTAACCTAAACATCTTTAACTATCCACACAATTAATAAAACACTATAAATACATGACTTCTAGCCCTTTATTCATTGGATGGAAATGAGGTGAAAAATACCTATTCAAATACAAAACAAGTTGAGCAAAATCAAGGTTATTAATCCCTATTCTTCTTTATTTATGCATATTACCATATACAATATCCCTAAGCTCAAATTTTTTAGATTTCCAATCTCAAGAACACTCAAGACACTCAAGGCCGCTATCATACTAGCATCACTTGCACTTGCACTATAACTTATGTAGGGAGAACTACATAGATCTTGATCCTTCATAAGAGTATTGGTATGTAGGAAAATATCTTCATAATGGGGTGTTGAGGATGGCTACTTTATTCTACTAAGGAACATGATTTTCATCTCATGCCTTACTTGCAAGGAGAATTAGGGTTTGTATCATAAATTAGTTATTATAGAAAAAGTATAGATCTCCAAACTTCATGTGCATAGGAAAAAAACCCAAAAATATAGACACAAGTGCACTTAAAAGTTTAAGAAAGTCTTGCATAGAGGACACTAATGCTAATATTATGACACTAAACCACATGGTGTCTCTATCCAAATGTGGAGCTACTAGCTAGGATGGGTTTTGACATCAGGATATATTTCATGACACTCAAGCCTTGTTCCATCTTAGTTTATAACACTTAGCTCATTTGTATTGGGTATTTTATAGATATGTATTTATTTACACATTTATATTACTATTTTTAGAAATTCAAAGCTATTCAAATCTGTAAAAACTTAGTGGTTATTTTATGCATAATTTTTTCCTGATTTAGACTACTCATCCCTTTAATCAAACATAACATTTACATAAGATAAAAACCTAAAAGGTTCAAACCTTTAGTGAACCTAACTTACATAAGCATTGATCAAACCCTAACCATAGACACTCTTAGGGTTTGTATCCTTTTTATGTCTATGCTCATATTTTAGTTCTAAAATTTTATATTTGTTTCAATATTTGTTTTTTACAATAATTCTTAAATTAAAATTATTTAAAGGTTTAAAATATATAACTTGTTTTCCTACTTCCCAAACCATAATGGTAGAATTTTAATAATTGATTTGATGAGACCAATAATAAAAAATTGCAATATTTTGTGTCCAAACATGAGGATATGTGAGATGACCTCATAACCATTATTCAGGAAGAACTCAAAAAAATAAACAATGGTCAATCTTCAATTCCACCAACTAATAAAAATTTTGAGCCTATAATGATGCCAACTCAGCTAGCATAACCTATAATTGTAATTGGACAACCTCCAATGATAGCAACACCTCTTGTGGGTTGTTCCTCCACTCTATATGTATAATCCCTTATGCATGAAGTTTATACTCTATAAGCTAATGTGTCAAATATTGATAAGAGAGCCACTAGGACATCACATGCCTTGGATTCTAATATTCTCTTTCATATACCTTTGTCACATCACACAGTAGTAACTCCCTTACCATCTAGATTTGTGGCATCTAAGCTTACATTATATGATGTCAAGAGTGACCTCAACTACCATGTTTGAGTTTTTCATATAACATGTTTCGACTATGTGTATAATGATTGGCTTCTCACAAAGTTTTGTCCATGTAGTTTAAAGTATTATGCTTTACATTGGTTTTATCACTTACTGATTCAATCTATCACAACATTCAATCCTTTTGTAGAATTTTTTTAGCACACTTTTCCATCAATATCAATGACAAGATATCATATGCCCAAGTTGCACAATTGAAACATAATTTAAATGAACCTATTTCAGAATGTGTCTTATGATATGAGACTATACTAGCTAAATTGATGAGCCCCATGGTAGACAAAGAGATTTAAGACATTCAAATAGAGTCTTTTAACAACATTACATAAATTTATCTTATTTAATAAGTTTCCTACATTCATAGATTTGTGCTACACAATAAAAGAAAGAGAGGTTAAGCTTTTATTAATGGGAAAACTAAAATATACTAATGAATTAGATTTAACTGGTAGGAGATTAAATTAGTCTACATAAAAGGTAAGGGAAGCTAAGAATAAGAGTGATAAAAATTCCATAGTTAACATAGCTTCAGAGCCATCTCCTCATTTAATTTTATTATTTCCTCAGTGTTAAATATTTAACAACCTTTTAGAGCCACCATCATAGGTTTTATAGTAGTTCTTGCAATGCAATGTCATATCTCTAATTTTAATTAAATAGGTTTATATGACATGACATATTCCAAATAACTATGATTCCAATGCACTTTATAAGTATCACATGGCATCAATCTATATAATAAATAAATGTATAATCCTAAAATATAAGATAAAAGATTTGATTGAGGCTAGTAATATTTATATGGGCACACCCATAGAGGCACCAAAAGTACAATAAATAGAATCTAAGGAATTAAATACATTCTCATATCCATTTCCAAATCATGCAATAAATAAGTTAGGGATCACATATTAGGAACATCCACTACCAGCTTCATGTCATACTATTATAGAGGAGACACACCTATTACACAACACCATTGGAATGTACCATACTACAGTTACAACTAGACCACTCATCAACTTCTTAGACTAGGAGATTGTTGATGATGATATAAATTTGCATGCATTCTTTGTATGATCATACAGAGATCATTATCCTATCTAGAGTGTTATGGTTGACAATAGGTCAAACATTAGCATCTACAATATGACACATTTATAGCATTTGGGGTACTCAAAGAAGGATATATTCCCAATAGACACAATGATTAGTGGTTTTAATGGTCATATTTAGAGCTCCATTTGGTAAATTGTGCTTCTATTATAGGTTGACCTAGCACATATAGCCATCTTAGTAGTACCTAGTGCAATCATGTTTGATATGTTATCAAGTAGGACATGGATACATTAGATATAAGACATCCCATCCATATTTTATAGATACTTAAAATACACTCATGTAAATTAGGTTTTTAAAGTTGAGGGTCCTCCATATGAGTACCCTCTAGCTATCCCATTATAAGTTACTTCATGGTCACCAATTATAATTCCAACATACTTACCAGATATACCATAGTTATCAATTATATCTTAGAGAATAGTTCCTATTCATATATCATAGAGCTTAGTAGAGACACTAGTATAGGCAAGGTCTACTCCTACAATATTGGCACATACACATACTCTCCCAAGGATACCATTATTAGAGAGACCTATGTATCTGATATGTTACAAATTCTAGAGGGCTTTCTCCACTCACTATTTATCAAGATTAGTAGTATTGGGTTCTTAGGGTTCTTAACATAGGGCACCTATATCTTCTTCTACTAGATGAGTTATTAATACCCCTATAGTTCACAAGACACCATAGTCAATGCCATAAATTCATAGCACCATTACATAGGTAGATATAAATATAGATTACTCAACATAATAGATTATGGGATCATAGTTACCCTTTCACACAACACACATTATCACAATCCCTTTATTTGACATAGGCCACAGTGATAGTAAATCTCCCATGAGACTCATTGATTTGTATGGTTTCTCTCTTTTTTTTCATATTTTCCCTCTCTTTTTCATATTTCTTGTACATAGCTATATCCTAAAAAAATAAAAATAATAATACAATATTTTAAAAACACAAAAACATTAAAATTATTACTTAGAAAACACAAAATTCTAGATTGTGTGCATTACTATGTTTACATTTCTTATATTTTCTAGACATTAGATATGTTAGCTATCTTAGTATAGTTAGTATTATCATACTACATGCTTTAATTATTCTAGTCAAGTGCTTGTAGATAGCATATAGGACTCAGGTCCACTACACTGATCCAGACTAGCTATTATCTATCCACTTGGGGAATATACTCTTATTCATAATTATTCGTTTGACACATTCACCCATTTGGGGGAATCATATAAATATTTTCTATTACTAGGTTATATCCTTACATTATTTACATTCTAGTTTTATCATTATTATATCTTTATATTGATCCTTTCTACTCATACTCAATTTTTTTCTAGATATTACTACTTTAAACTTAGCATATGTACATCCTATATTTTATATAGATTTATATTTCATATTCATGCATGTTTTCATTTCTATATTTCCTAGTTTAGAATTGATTGTATTTCTATGCTTATTATATTCAATGGAATTTGAATATGCCTTTGTTATTTGGCTCTATGCCACTTATATTCATAGTATGTATTCTTTGGATATGCACCCATGTCCCTTCTATGTGCTTTCTTGGTTATGTATGTAGACATTTGAACATGTCCTTGTATGTCTTATTTTATCATATTTAGTGGTGTTCCCATTTCCCTTTTATTGTGTCCCCTTATCCTATTTTATATGCCTCATATGTTTTTATTCATGATTTATTGTATGCAATGCAGCCATGACACTTGACTTTTCTTATTACATAGACTAGTTTTTTATCATATGAGGGAGCTCATGCATCTACCCTCCCTGCTTGGGTGTTTTGATGGGCATCATGCCACCCACTAGGTATCTAATTATTTCTACTAAAATTTGTTTTTAAATACATTTATTACATCTATATTGACACCCTTATGTAATTTTAGACATGATATATATCTTACATTACATATTTATCATTAGATTATCTTACATTTTGATGTTATTTTTGCACATTATAATAAATTATCATGTAGTTATCATATATGATCTGGATAACACACATTTTATAGATCTTTTTATTTTGAGGATAGTTCTTACATAGGTTCAAAAAACTACCCTAAGAAGTGGGGGCATTCATAGGGATTTGTCATAAGGATCAGGATCTTATATTTCACTCACAACATTTTTTAGCACACAAGCTCAAATTCATAAAATTAGACATAGGTAAACACAAAGGAAAAATAATGACTCAAAAATTAATATAATGACACATAACTTAGACTAGAAGGACATTAATGCCTAAATAGGGAAACTAGATCCATATGGTACTACTATCAAAGATGTGGTGCTATTATCTAGTAGCCTTAATTTTATGGTAACTCCAATAAGCTAGAATAATATAGTAGGTACATTTTAGGTTTACATAGATCCAATTATAGTTTTATCAATTATAATCATTTTTTAATCAAATTCACATTAGCTCATATTAGATTTAATCATTTGCTCAGATTATGGGCATCATATATGGCATGATCATTTTCATATTTAATTCAGATACTCACATATAGTTATTACAACTTAGTTATGAATCAATATACTCATATACTAGATTAGGGGCATTTGCATGGCATGTCATTTCCTTATGCTCAATTATACACTGGTTAATCAGTTGGAATGGAAAATTCCATGTCATTATCTATATTGTAAACACTTAACATCACATTCTAGGTTATCACCAATTTTATGCCTCACTCCATCTATAGTAGTCTGCATTTGAGTGGCCCAAACCTACCTAATGTAGCTGAGTGGTTGTTGAGGTGACATACATAATTAGATATACTTAATTAGACATTTCTAGTACTTTGTATATTTTAAATTTAGATTCATCTACTACACATGGGTTATAAATTATGGATTCATATCATACTTGAGTTCTTGATCCCCCACATGAGAGGGTTAGACACACTATCAGTCCAATCCACGTTATTCATAGGTCATGATCCACTAAGTAGGGGTGGGAAATGATGGATTCAAAACCAAAATGAGTTCTTGAGCCACCCAGACATGGGGTTTGAGAAAGCTATCATTTTAGTCTAAACTATTCTTTAATTAATCATTATATACATATGAACATATAGGCTTTTACCAGGTTCATGCATTGGTTTACATACCCAATGAGGTGTATTGATTCCCTTTTCCCATTTCTTTACTCAATTACTTTTTTACTCAGCATAGCCTTCTACTTTTGATATCTCTTAAGTAGGGTCTAATTTATGCACATTTTATTTATAGGTCATGCATTGAATCATGCTTCACATATACAGACTCAGATTCATGGGCTTCACTTCCTAGGTAAGTCTAAGTACACTTTATTTTCCTTTATATTAGTCATTTCTCTTCACTATATTTCTATCATAAAGTAAGGAATGTAATCACCTAAAAATGGTATTTTAGTTCTAAGAGTGCTACTTGAGACTACCTATTCCTAGATTATCCCTAGAACTATTCTAGAGCCTATTATAACACTTTTATAACCTTCATGCAAGCCATATGCATACCTAGTCAACTCAAATAGAGTCCCAGACCCTCATTTCTTGATTCTTGCCCTTCATACCTAGTATTTTTCTAGATTGACATTATCACCACATTAATGACACTAGAGCCACATTGAAATAATGTCCCCAAAATGGCACATATGTCCTTTACCCTAACTTTCTTTAATGAATATTATTTCAAAGGCAAAACCCTCTTAAGGTCACCCTGAACATATTTTATTATCCACATAAGTAACAAAACACTATAAATACATGACTTTTATCCCTCTATCCACTAGATGGAAATGAAATACAAAATAAATGTTCAAATATAAAACATGTTGAGTAAAATCAAGGTTACTAATCCCTATTCTAGCCTACTTTTGCATATTACCATCTACAATATCCATAAGTTAAAATTTTCTATAATTCCAATCTTAATCACACTCAATTCACTCAAGCACACTCAAGGCACTAGTACATAGGTGGGGAGAACTACATTGGGATTGATCCCTCCTCAAAGTATTGGTATGTAGGAAAGTCTCTTTATAAAATGGTTTTGAGGATGTCTAGCCTATCTTACTAATGAGCACACTTTTCAACTCATGGCTTAGTTTTAAGAAAGATTAGGGTTTTCATTATAAATCAGTCCTTATAGGCATAATATAGAGTTCAAAACTTCATGCATATAATAATAGAACCCAAAAAGATAGACACAAGTGTACCCACATGTTCAAAATATTCCTGTATAGAGGATACTAATGCTAATATCAAGACACTAGAGTCATATGGTGCCTCTAACCAAATGTGGCACTATTATCTAGGAAGGTTTTTGACACATGGATCTAATTAATGACACTTATAATTGATTGCATCTTAATTTCTATCACTCAGATCATCTGTATTAGGTATTTTCTAGATGAGTATTTATTTGCACATATTTATTACTATTTTTAAAAATTCAAAGATATTAAAATCTATAACAAATTAATGGTAATATTATGCATATTATTTCCATAATTTAGACTACTCAACCCTTTTATCAAACATATTATTTACATAAGCTAAACCCTAAGAGGTTAAAAAATTAGGCAAGGATGTTAATGTCTTTATGTTCCAATTTTGTGTGATTAACTATGTTTATTTTCTTATTGCTTGATCTAATAATTCAAAGTGTGCAAATGCTACTTAGAATTCCTTGTTATTAGTAATGTATGTTGATATAAGATGTGTAATAGCTATTGGATGATAAAAAAACATTGTTAATTTTATGTAATAGAGCTGATTATTTCTTTTCTCTAAGTGTGTAGTAGTGTATTTTATAATATAAATTTCTAAGATTGAGCAACAGTTGTCTTAGATACATTTTTGATCTGAACTATAATCTTATATCATAATGGTGTACTATAACTACTCTAAATAGGGGCAATATTTAGTTGATATTTCAGAGTCTACTATATCATTTTCCCTTGGAATCTCTCACTATATTCATATGCATGTGAGCTAAAGATACTAGATGTAAACATTATTTTTAAGACACATGTCCATGAATGAGACCAACCTAGAAGTAATACCTTTTTTTATCATAGAGACTTATTTTCTGCTCTACCTTCCCCTTTAATTTTTTTAAAGATATATGCACTTTATCTTAGGTTTACATCCATCTAAATCAAATAGATTTTGAATTATTTTAGGTTTCACTCACCCACACACATATTTAACAACTTACACACTCAAACTCGATTGTTCCATGACCTAGTTGTTTAAACCATATTTGCAACATGTGGTTGGAAGTGAAGTTTACCTCTCTATATATGCTAAAATGTTAGAGGCTACCTCTTTCAAGGCTTGGTATACATATAAACCACATCAACATCTCCTTTATAGTGATATAAGGAGGGAACTACATGTGTCTAATCCTATAATAGGTTATCCTTCACATTTGAGTTACATTGGAGATACCCAAGAGGGTAACCAAGTATAGGGCCCAAGATAGTCTTTTGGTTTCACTATTACAAACCTACCAAAATCTTAGATCTAAACTAAGTATCCCCATAATACACTGATCCAAAACACCTTCTCCATTAATAATTATTCAGCTCATTAATCAACCTATGGCTCATACATGGTTAACTAGGTCTGTTATTGCCATTTTGGGTGATGTGTATAATCTCCCAAAGAATTTGGAGAAGTGCCTACCATCTTTCTCTCTTTTGGGAGGATGAACAAGTGAATAACATATCAATTCTTTTAAGGCTACCTTGAGATTGATGAATGTTATTGATGAAGATGTTACATGTAGGATTTTCCAATTCACATTATAGGATTTTACTTATGATTGGTACCTAAACTTATAAGAGGGTTCAATTACATCATGAGATAACTACGAAATCATTTTTATTTCTTGATTTGGTTAGGTTCCCAACCCAAGTCCTATATATCAAAATTTTGACAATATGAAGAGGGAGCCTAATGAACTAATTCATGAATTCAACATAAAGTTCTAAGAGATGTATATTTGGGTGAATAATACATATAATCTATTAGACACTTTAGCACTAAAAATGTACAAGAATGCTTTAGATCTGATCACTATGGGCTTTTTGTTAAGGGTTACTACTTTCAAACATTATCTTTGGCCTATAAAGAGGATATTGACATTGATAGGTAGCTCAATCCTTAAGTACCAGGGGTTCTCAGCCTTAATGCTAGTTTTATAGCCTTAAATTGCATGCCTTATGTGAGTCAAAATGTTCCTATGCACAATAAAAATAAACTATATGCATTTATTCTAATGTAGTTAACACCAAATCATAATTGAGGTTTCTTGAGTAATCATGTACAAATGAACAATCATCAACAAAGTCAACATTTGATCCTATCCAATATTATAGTTGACCAAGGTGTAGATTCTACCAAGGAAAAATTGGACTCTATATAGAGGATGGTTCAAAAGTTGAGTAATTATTTTCCAAACATACAAAATAATATGGGAAATTCCAAAGGATATCAAACTAATTATAATTTCACAGTTCTAAGATATAAAAAGACTTTCAACAAGCCTACAACTAATACAAAACAATAGCAAGCTAATAGACTACTAGAGATCAAAATAATAGAGATAACCATGACCAATTGGTATAAGGTTTATAACACATCACATCATGGTGAGCTCAATTTTGTTTAGTTTGGTAAAACATTTTAAATCTTCTAAAGATAAGTGGTGTGGCAAGATTTAATAAATAATCCACCATAATCGCCCCATGCTTTTAGTTCATCAATTGTATCATTGGTCTTTGAAACTCATGAGTTTCCATTCTGAAGCAAGGATGAAAATGAACCAGAGAATAATCTAGAATAGGTTCAAGATTTCCATTAGTCTTAGATATGAAACTAAAATTTAAAGAATAAGTAGCCATTCACCACATCTACTCCTCCAAATAACAAGACTATCCCTCAAAATATGAAGGCTGATAATAATCCACCTCCCTAAAAGGGAATGATCAATCCAAAAACATGGAAACATAGGCTAATGGTGGTACAATATGATTGTCATTGAACATATGAAGAATATAAATTAAAACATACCCCTCCATGAGTTATCCTAGATTACAGAATAAAAAGAGCTCTTGTGGAAATCTAATACAAGGAAATATATTTTAGACAAGCCAAAATCGACTCATATAAATGTCATATACAAAAGTAATATAGAGGTTTATTTTTTATAAATATTAGATAATTTAGTAATAATATAAATAATTTCTTAGTTTATTCAAGTTATTCAACAACTTTGATTCCAACATCCATTTGTCAAAAGATTGGATTAACTCCAAGCCCATCCAAGAGGATGGTTTCATAGTTTAACAAGATAATAGTGCCCATAATTTGAGAATTAAATAACATGAATATTTAGGTTTCATATAATACATGCATTTATATGACTATATATATATATATATATATATATATATATATATATATATATATATATATATATATACAGACACACACACACATATATATATATGTATATATATATATATATAGATATCTATATATATATATATAGATATCTATATATATTTATATATAGATATCTATATATATATATATATATGTATATATATATACTAATTTTATATATTTGAAAAGGATATGGACTTATACTAAGTAGGGATTGGTCAAAAATTCTAAATAGATATGTGCCAATAGACTTCTCCCATATATGGTTGCCATGGAGAGGAATTCCAAATTTTAATTCAAATTGATTAGGATCCTTGGATGAAACATCTCATCATGAAATATAATTCCAATAATAAATTAGTTATAAATATCCTAGCCTTGGGATTTACACCTTCACCACCAAATGTGAAATATAGGACCAAGAATTTCATGGACCTTCCCAATTATGGACTCTCCATTTTGATGGTGTTAGATCTAAACAAGGATCAAGGGTTAGTGTTAAATTAATTAAACCATAGGGTAAGAAGTAATTTTCAACATATATATTACAATTCCCTTACACAAATAATAGAGTAGAGTATGAGTCACTTATTTTGGGGCTATATTTCGCTCTCAAGATTAATGTCAAGTAATAGATGATACATAGGGATTCAAAACTAGTGATTAATTAGGTCAAGAATAATTACTAGTGAAATTTATTATATCTCAAAAGGTACATAAATAGGTCTTTGTTTTGATTGAATCAATTAAAACATTCAATAAAGTAGCTACTCCTAGTGAACAATACCAAGTTGTCGATTCACTAGCTACTTTAGCTACCAATTTAGAACCATTACAAGAATCCAAAGTGTAAAGGTTTTCTATAGATCTCAGGGATTTCCCATATATTCTTGATAATGTTTAAAATTTATAGGTGTTTGATGATGATCAATATATTGTCTAATTCTTGACCAATTCAAGATAGTTTGAATCTCAAAACATTGATGATAAAGAGTTCAATAACTTATGCTAGGAGGAATTGGGAGAAGAGTCATTCAAATAAAGGAAAACCATATTCCTCTATGAATGGTATCCTTATAAAGGGAATTTTATATAGATCCTCAAGCCCAATAGTAAAGCCAACCCAATTTTAATGAATCTAATTTCAACATAGAAAACTTAGGGGATGAGAATGATCCACATTATGTCAACATTTGTCTCATTTATAGTCCATAAGAAAAGAAAAAGGTGATATTTTCTCATCCAGTATAAGGATGTGATTTCATGGACTTATGAAGACTTAAAAATTTTCAACCCATATAATCCCTCTAAATCTAGACCGTAAGCCATTTATTTAAAGACAGAGACCAACCAATCCCATTTTGAAATCCCTTATCCAGAAAAAAGTGTATAAATTATTAAGTTATAAGATAGTGTTCCCTATTAGCCATTCAACCTAGGTTTCCAATTTAGTTTCAGTCAAAAAACAATGGGAAAATCATATTATGTGTTGATTTTAGGAACTTAGCAAGGATTCATAAAAAGAAAACTACCCTTTGCCTTCTCTTGATGAAGTGATCTAGGTAGTGAGTGGTTCTAGAATGATGTCCTTATTAGATGGATTCTCAGGTTATAACTAAGTGTTGGTAGAATCTAAAGATGGGATGAAGACTACATTTACCATGAAGTGGGGTAATTATGCATACAAGAGGATACCTTTGGGTTTTATTAAAATAGGAGATACCTTTTAGTGGGATATGGACTATGAATTTCAAGTGCTGATACATAAATACATAATCATTTATATGGATAACCTCACTACCTTCTTAATGAACAAAACTAATTGTGTAATCCATCTACAATCAATCTTGGAAAGATAAAAAGGGTATGGTATCTCACTCAACCCTAATATGAGAATATTTGATGTTACTGAGTGTAAATTATTGGGGAACATCATTAATAAGTAAGGTATCACCATTTATCCATAAATAATTCATAAAATTTCAAAGATTTCATTCCCAAACATTAAGAAAGAGATCAAGTATTTCTTCAAAAAGATCAAATCTCTGAGGAAGTTTATCTCTAGTTTTGCATAAATTTTTAGACCTTTGAATGCAATGCTCAAACAAGATGCCAAGGTAGAGTATACATCAAAAAAATTAAAGTCTTTCCAAGACATCAAATATGCCATATCTCAAACGCCACTCTTGATAATCCTACACTTAAACAAAGACTTCTTGTATTCATTTGACTCAAATCACATAATCATTATCATGATTACCCATAAGAAGAATGAATGTGAGCATCTTATTTCATTCATGAGAACAAATTTAAAATAAGTATACCTTATTACTCCTTAACAGATAAACATATATTTTCTCTTGTCAAAGTGGTAAAGTAATATTTACATTACATCAGAAGGAATAAAACTATTTCTATTATGTCAGACCCTACTATCAAGACCACTTTGGGACATAATGAATTAGGAGAGTTAAGAGGAAAATAGATGGCAAAGTTGTAGGAGTTTGACATAGAAATCAATCCTGCTAAATTTGGCATAAGATATGGCATGATTCAGCTTATGACTGAGCCTAACCCATGCATCACCATTGAGGAGGTCCTTGAGACCTAGGTATATATAGGATAGTGGTATGCTAATATCATTAGATAATAATCATAGGTACTTATCCCATTAAACTTAACATAGAACAAAAAGAGAGCCTCAAGTCTTAAATCTGTTCACTACATGATCAGAAAGGGGATTCATTATAGAAGAAATTATGAAGGTATCTACCCAAGATGCATATTACAGGTAGAATATTTAGAAATTATGGAAAATATACACCAAAATATATGTAGTGATCATCCATCTAGAAATATGACAACACATAAGATTCTTAGATTGGAATACTATTGGCCAACATTATTTAAGGATGCACATAATCATGTGAGAACATGCCACAAATTCCAAGTCCTAGAAAAAATAAAAATATACGTAACAATGCCATTGCATCCTTTAATTTAAGGAATACCATTTTATTAGTGGGGTTTATATTTTATTAGTTTCATCAACCTAAATTATTCAACTGGCCATAAGTTTTTCCTCATAGCTAAAAACTACTAAATTAGGTGGACTAAAGTAGTGGCAACAAGGAATTACAAGGCATATGATGTAATAAATTTTCTTGAGGAAATTATAATAATTAGGTTTGGTACTTCTATCTCCTAAGTTTGTGATAATAGGCTAACATTATAATCATATAAGTTTACTTAATGGGCCCATGACAACCAAATAACCATCATGCCATCTTCTAATCATTGCCTTTAGGGAAATAGATTAGTTGAATCAATAAATAAGGAACCTGATTGATGTCATAAAAAATTAAACTATAAATAAACCCAAAGAGTGGAATCATCTACTAAAATATGTGTTATGGATGGATAAAAAAAATACAAGAATGCCCTCAAGGATTCACCCTAATTTCTAATATATGGATGACAACCAATATTTCTAATTATGCTCAAAATACCAACATATCAATTCATGTAGGAATACATGGAACCTAGTGATAAAATGGAGTCTTGATTGATGAACATAATAGAGATGAAGGCTTCAAGTATGGAATCCTTTTCATTATTTTAGTAAATATTAGGACCTAGTCATGAGATAATTTGATAGAAGAGAAAAGATTAAACCATTAAGAATATTTGACCTAGTAATTCTATAGGATAAAGCCCATGAAAAAAAAATATATCATGAAAATTTTACCCCTTATGGATTGAGCCTTATCAGATATCAAAAATATTGGGTAATAATGTTTTCCATTTAAGGCACCTCTAATGTAATAAACTAACATATCTTGTCAATGGGTAATTTTTGAAGCATTACTTCATGGTTGTACTATCTTGAGATATCCCTATGTAATAATGTGTGTCATCATAGAGGTAGAAGTAAATTATATTTATTAATTTCATAATTAGGTTCCTTAATTTCTATCATTTTCTTTCATTAGAGTATCCTTATTATTTTTATATTAGTCTTTCTTGCTTTCAGCATTTGGTTTCTTTAGTTTAATTCCCTATTTTCTAGAATATATATCTTTTATTTCTTGACAATCTAGGTGACTTATTATGATATAACCAAGATAATATTTATTACATTATGATTATCACATATTCTTTAGTTTTCACAACTATAAAAGTGAAAATGAGTGTTAAAAGAGCATAAATATAACACATAACAAGTTTGTTTACAATTTTTACACCTGTGTTTATGGTTTTCAAAATCTAGGTATGTAATGAAAAGTGAACTTAGATTATACCATGATTGAATGCTTCTATCATGTATGTAAAAGTTTCTCTCATTACTCCATAAACATTTAGAAATATTTCTCATTTCCTTGGATTAAACACACTTTCCATGTTAACACTTATTTTAGGTAATAACCATTGACATGGATGTAACTAGTAGGGAAATTTTGATTATTTGAGTTATTTTTCTCATACATACACTAGCTCAAAATGGTTCCGATCCTCCGCCTTCCATTTTATTCTAAAATATAGAGGACCAATACATCCTAAACAGTGATTAGTAAACCTAGATAAAACCTAAAGGTGGTTGAAGACTCCCATGATGAAATAAGATTAATGTATCATGCATCATGAAAGTTTAAGGAAGGAGACAAAAAGGGGAATCAAAGGTATATTTATCATGGATATAGATGCTTGGATAACATTATATCAATTTTTTAGCCTCCTTAGTTTTAATATGTTTCAAATAAATTGGAATGAAACTTATAGTTTATTCCAAGTCTTTGCTAAAATTTTAAAAGCAAATGTAAAATAAAATCACTTCATCACACAAATATCCAAGGTATGAGAAAGGCTATTATTTTGCATGAAGTTTTTGGATTTTATTTCATGTTTTTGGTTTGATTGTTCTTTTTTGATATGGTAATTTTTAGTTGAAGATTCTAATTTCTTAAATACTTGGGAGTATTCCCCCTATGAGTCACCATTTGTTATATTCAACACACCCCAACTCTTAATTTTTCTCAAATAGGGACCCATTATAGTCTGAAAGGCCTAGTTATGGTTTCAAATATCTTTTTCATTGGCACTAATGTGTGTACTTATCAATAATTAAGGCTTTAAATTTCTTATTTATCATATTGATATTTCTAGTTAAGTATAATATTTTATGTAAATGCAATCCACATCTTCCTCATTATCTAGTTTTCACTAAGAGATTTATTTGAACTAATGTATTAATGTATTTTGATATTTTTTCATATTTATAGGTTTTTTGAATTCACACAAAGATTAAAACCTAAAAAAATCTTAAGCAAAGGCCAAAGGTCTTTGCACCTTTTATAGTTCAAAACTTTTGTTCATCATAATTTTTTGTTGTCATAACTTTCACACATCACGTACTTTGGCACTTCAAGTCTTTCATACTTAGTTATTCATGCATCCTCAAAAAAAAATTTTGTCATAAATTTTGGATGTCACAATTTATTTATCATGATTTTGGTAATTTGGCTCTTTTATACTTAATGATTTCTAGGTCTTCATAACTATTTATTTGTTGAAACTTTTGTTTGTTAGAAATTTTATTTGTCACGACTTTTTAATCTCAAAAAAATTTCCTCTATATGAGTTTTGGTCATCATAGGTTTCTATGTCACTTAAATTGGTTTCTACATCCTTGAAAGCTTTGGGTCTTCACTACTTTTTTCTTTTCTACTTTTATCTTTGTGCTTTTAAAAAATGGCAAATGGTAATTTTGACAAAATTTCCAACATGTGAATGTAAGAATCCTTCCTTTTTCATTCATTTAAAGCATCACAAGATTTGGATAAATAGGTTTTGGTAAAAGTTTCAACCCCTAAATTTTGAGAAAATGATGTGTGGCATAATTGGTTTTACACAAAAATGGAAAAAAGTGACATTTCTCCATGGATAACAACATGGCATTCTTTCAAATGTATCAAAGATCTTTGTGGTATAATAACCAAAGCATGTTACCAAATTTAAATTAAAAGAGAATCAAGACTAGAGTTATTGAACATTAATGCCACATGAATTGGAATTAAAGTTCCCATCCTTGAGATATATGATCAAAATTTGAAAATACATTATGCCTATTGATTACCAAAGAGATAAATAAAAATTGCATTCCATAAATAGCTCAAAGCCTTCTATACTTAGTTATGAGATACCTCCAATAAGGAATAAACCAACTAAATTAGCATAAGAAATACATAAGTAAACTAGATAATAAATGGCTTCATCATCTAAGGCATTCAATTAATTTTATCAACCATCAAAATTATACATCAAGGATTCTATAGAATAGATAGACATAATATTAGGTGCATCAGTATTTGATGATAAATATGACAATTATATGGGTCTATGGGATGTAAAGGATTACACTAAAACCCATGTAGGTGAGGAAATATTTATAACTAAGTAATATTATCTATTAATTTATTTTATACCATTAAAGTGCCAATAATTACATTTTATGATAACCAAGTCTGAGATGATACCATGTATTGACCTATTATAGTATATGTTCTTTAGAGGAAATGTATCTGATGGCTTCTTACACCATGTTGATCATATAATGGTTGTGTCTTGTATTTTTGGGGATGTTTTCAAGACATACCTATGGCTTCTCATCATAAGTATCGCATATGAAGGACACAAAATTTTGTTATGGAATAAAAATTGCATTGTCAAGAGTGCACTAAAGAAATAGATAATTCTAAGGGAGAAGGTGATTCTCAAGGCCATAAATCCCATGCTAATTAATTAATTTAGTATATGTTCTTTAGAGGAAATGTATCTGATGGCTTCTTACACCATTTCGATCATATAATGGTTGTGTCTTATATTTTTGGGGATGATTTCAAGACATACCTATGGCTTCTCATCATAAGTATCGCATATGAAGGACACAAAATTTTGTTATGGAATAAAAATTGCATTGTCAAGAGTGCACTAAAGAAATGGATAATTCTAAGGGAGAAGGTGATTCTCAAGGCCATAAATCCCATGATAATTAATTAATTTAGTATGGGAATTCATATTGGGATGGCCCTATTGAGAAATTATATGTGTGTGCTAGTGTTGTACCCCAAAAATATCAGCTCATTTTTGGGACAACATTTGAACTATTTTGGTCTTACAAACCAAAATTATCTCTTCTCTTTTCATAATTTGTCTCGAGCATTGAAATTCTTTAGTTTTCAATCTTTTCATAAATCTACAGACTCTACAGGATTGAATCTATAGACTCTACAGGCTTGAATCTATGGACTCAGTAGGAAGAAAAATCTACGGACTGTGCAGGAAAAGGAAAATCTATGGACTCTGCAGGTAGGTTCATTTTTCTAGGTTCAAAGGATTTTACAAGTGGTTTCAGTCAAAAGAATCAGTTTCTCAACACTTAGTCATTTTTTGGGACTATTTCAGTGCCTTGGTTCAAACAAAAATCTCCATCAGCAAATACCAGTAGTAGGTTCAACATTTGGTTCATCCTCTAGCTCAACGTCTTTCAGTTCAAAGGATTGGTTCAAAGCCTAAAGTTCAATCAGAAATGTCTATCAACAAGCATTCAAGCAAAAAGGACTTGAACCATTAAATCGTTGAACCATTGAACCACTTTGGTTCAAAGGTTCAATAGGTTCAAGGTTCAACAAGTTTAGCATTTTTGCAAGAGTTAAGCACTTCATCAAGGTTCAAAGTTCAATCACTTTAATTGATTTATCAGCTTCAAAACACTTGGCCAAATCATGGCAGCTTGAACCATTAAACCATATATCCACTTTCGTTCAAAGGTTCAATGGGTTTAAGGTTTAATAGTGGGTTCAACCAAAGGAGTGATTCAATGGCTCAGTTTAACCAAGTGGTTCAACACTTTATCTCACTCGATGGTTCATTCCCTTTGTTTCATCATCCTTTGGTTCAATCAAATGGTTCATCGGTCGGTTCAAAGCTTTGTTTGAACTGTTGAACAAAAATTTGGCTCAATAGTTGGTTCAATGTCTTGGTTCAATGAAAAGTTTCAATGTTTTGGTTTAAAGACATTGGTTCAATGCGTAGTTCATTCAATTGAACCATCGGCTTGAACCATTTTTGGTTCAACTGATTGGTTCAACCGATTGGTTCAACATCTTAGTTCAATAGAATGGTTCATCACCAAAGTTAAAAGGGGTGGTTAAATGCAAAAGGAAGCTTCTTGAAGGACAAGTGCCCTTGTGGAGGACACTTAATCGATAAAAACACCCTTCAGAAGGGTCATTTTCAAGGAAGCTGAAAGGTAATTCTTTCAAATTTGTTTAAGGCATTTAAAATTGGCTAAGATATAATTCTTTTGGATTTTTGTTTGAAGGAATTCCTTCAGACAAAAAGTCTGAAAGAAATAAAAGAAGCAAATGCAGGAAAAAAATTTGAAGACTTGTTCAAAGACTTGGTGGAACAAATAATTTTCCAGACTTTTTGTTCACAGGAATTTTCCCCAGACTTGTTATCTGGGAGAATTTTCCCTGGGAAAATGCTCGTGGAAATTTTCCTTGGGGAAAATGTCTATGGGAAATGTTCATGGGAGGAAGCATAAGAAAAGCCTAGGGGAATTTGTGAAGGGCCACCGAAGGACCCCAAAGGGCAAGTGCCCTTGCAGGGGACTCTCGGCTGCCAATTTAAAGACACTTCCTAGAGCCAAACGGTCGCTCAAAGAAGTTTGAAGGCTATTTAAAGACTGCCCAAAGGATAGATACCCTTGTGGGAGTTTATTCTAACTCAAAATAGGTCAATTCTCAAGGCTCAAAAGGGCAAGTCCAATCTGGAAAAGCACCAAACAAAAAGCTGAAAGAAGACCAAGGGGTGACATGCCTAAAGATGTCAAATTCAACACAGCCAACTAGCCATTGGAAATATAGTGATGGGCGCGCGAACATCAAATTGAGGACAAAAAAATAACTATTGATCCTTTAAACTTACAGACTAGAATGCATTCCCAAAATTCAAGGCCATGACCAATAGAAAGTGGGGAAGGAACATAACAACAAACTGAATCCAGGACATGATTCAATTAGCTAGAAAAGGAGGAATGATGAAGATAAGATCAAATCACCAGGTGGACATTGAAATTTGCAAACTTTCAATAAGCATGACTTGTTTCCCTGCATTGATAAAATCAAATGGGTAAAACACCCCTAAGTTCTAGCCTGTCTTCTTAACAGATTCCAATGCAACATGATGTATTACTATTCTTGAGTCCTTCTTGAAGAGGCTATATTAGGAACTCTCTTCTATTGTAAATTGGATCTCTTTTTTGACAATCAAAACAAAACTCTACCTAAATTGAAAGACATCATTAAGACTTTGTGCTCAGTTTGTTTATCATATTTTCTTATTGGAATAAGAAAGCAAGGGACTTTTTCAAACTTTGTATTGTGATATCTTTGTTGCTGAGGAAACTATTCTTATGTCCTTTTCCTTGATATATTTTCTATTCCATTAATTCAGCAAGTAGGATTAGTGAAATCAATTAGGAAGATGTCCTAAAGAATCAACTATGGAGAGACTTTGTGCCGCCATAGTTACCTTTAGTGTGTTTTCTTTTAATTTCTATGTAATAGAATTTGGGACAACTTTATGCCCTCATTGTCTTTCATACTTTACTCTTGAGCAATTTAGGTGGAGACTTTGTGCTGTATCTTGATTTTCTAGTTACTACATCCTTTGTTACATTTTACTATTACTACCAGGAGTACTCTTATGGCTTGCTAAATAGTACTTCTAAAAGAAGAGGAGTGTTGTCTATCATTTCCCTTGAGTTTTTTCTTTGTTTTGCATGCATCATCTCTAAAGAAAGAGAGATGGATGGTTTGTCCTACCCTTGAGTATTATTTCTTGTATATATATATATATATATATATATATATATATATATATATATATATATATATATATATATATATGTATATATATATATGTATGTATATATAACATACCTATAGGGAACCTCCCCTTGATGAGAGGAGAGATCAGTCTCCTTTTGATGTGGTAAAAATTACACATTAGGATGACCAGTCTTCCTACTTTGGCTGATCAGACCTATTTTGTTTATCAATACGCTGATCGACAAAATATTCAACCAACAATTTTTGGTGACTCTGTTGGGGATATATTATATCCATTATCCATTTATAATTTATCCATTCACCTCTACACTAACTGGGAAAGAATGTACAATTTAAAGCCTCAAGCTTTAACTAAAGTAAGGTTAATTATTTTCCACTTTTATTTCACAATCTGGTAGATTCAAGGTATACACGAAGCCAAAGGGATAAAGGTATCATTGACCCTATATTCGAGTTGGTATAGGAATGTGATTTTGATCTGTTTCCTTCACCATCTCATCTCCAATAAACCAAGAGTTTTCCTCTTACTAAAACTAGATCTCCATTGCTAGATGAAGTATCTACTTCTACTATTGATAAAGGTATACCTATAATTACTCCTTTGAGATTTGTTATCCCTCCTTTTCAAAACCCTATAATGCCAGTTCAAGGTCCCTGGGGTAATGGTTTTAGTCCTCTCAATCTTACTCCACCTCTACATGAGCTTCCACACAGTTCTAGGAAGAACTTCTCCAAATTCTCTGGTGATGGGAAAGTTCACCCTGATGAGCACATTGCAGCCTTCAACATAGCTTCTGGAGTAATCAGAGTAGAATTTGAAGATGTAGCAGTCAGGTTTTTTGGCTATAGATTGGTTTTATCATCTAAAGGCTCAGTTAGTGACTAATTAGAATACTCTCAAAGCTAAGTTTGAAGCTAGATTTAAAATTGTAGAAGATGCACATGCACTTTTGGCTCAACTTACACAAATGAAGAAAGAGCCTCATGAGCCTATGAGAGACTTCATAGCTAAATTTGAAAAATTGAGAAATAGAATCCCAATAATTACTAGACCTACAGCTGAGAATCTCAAATGATTTTTCATTAATTCTCAGCTACCTAAAGTTAGTTTTCTCTTAAGATATTCTAGTCAAATAGATCTTGTTGTAGCTCAACTTGTGGCCACTGAAGTAGAAGATGATCTCATCCTAGTAGGGAAGATAAGAAGAGATCCAAATAGAAATAGAGCTTCATCATTTTCTGAATTTGCATCTATAGGCATCACAAATCCAATGGTGTAGAAATTAGTAAATGAGTTGCTTACTCTCAAAAAGCAAATGGCTCAAGGAATGTCTTCTACTTCATCATATAGAAGGACATTCCCAAATCAGTCATATTAGGGCAATGTTGCCAGGTATCAAGGGCAATAGAATCACCTTCCTCCCCCATAAGGGAAACATACCCTGGAAGCTCCTCCAACTAATTCATCAATGGGATATCTTGAAGCAAAATCAAAATTTTCTTATCAACTTGAATTAAATCAAGAAAATGATGTTGATTTCCTTGAAGACAATCAAGAAGAATCAACTAGCAACTCCCACATTGGTTTCTTGAATTACCAAAATGAGCCTAGAAGTAAAGGAGAAGCTTTTGATGGATCATATTCAGTGTTTACTAGATCCAAAAACCAATTAGTCCAGTAGGTTCATAAAGAGAAGACATAAGAGCAACCATAGCCAGCATTCACAATTGCTAATCATGGAACTAATCTACCTTTTCAGTCAAAAGATCCAATAATCACTCAAAAAGCAAATACATCAATTTTGCCTTCCCCTTTTAATTCAAATTCACAAACTAGTCCACCTCCCATCCCTCCTAAAATTTAGAAAGTTGAAGTACCTTTCTCTGTGCCTAGCTTGATTTAGCCATTTGACATAATTGATCATGTCAAAAAGACAAAAATACAAATATCTGAGTTTGAATATTTGCAGTCCAATCCTGACCAATTGAATAAGCTAGTCTAATATGTCAAAAACCAAACTATCCCTACAAGGCAAAAGGCTAAAAAGGTAACTCCTAATTCTCCAAAGAATACGCCTATTCCAAATAATTTCATCATTACTCCCCCAATTGCTCCTAGAAAAATAGAACCTTTCTATATTTCCCTATTAATTAGTGGCCACAAGTTGAGTAACTAAATCATAGATTTAGGTGCATTTGATAATGTCATGCCAGCTAAAGCAGTTGAGTCTCTTAGTCTCACACTAACCAAAACATTTGGGAGATGTTTCTCCATGGAAAATAAGCAAGTACCATTGCTGGGGTAAATCAAAGATGCCCAATTTGCATTTGCAACCTTTCCAGACAAGAGAATCAGGATGACTATTTTGGTAGCTGACATCCCAGCATCTTATGGCATTTTGCTTAGATGAAATTTCTACAAAGATGTGGGAGGAGAACTAAGCATGGATTTATCTGAGGCAAGGATCCTTGTCCAAGGTGTGATGAAGAGATTGCTCCCTGAAAAGGAAGCAAAATATGTGGTCACTCAGACATCAGCCCCTACAGCTCAAATTCTTTTTGAATCCACAGGTATGGGTAACTATTTTCTATCTATAAATGAAATGCATGAAACACCTGAGGGTATTAACTCAAAAATTAGTTCTAAAAGAACAATAGACAAACTAGTAGGCTGTAGTATATACCAAGAAGAATCCTCCATCTCTCATAAAGGAAAGTCTAAAGAAAAATCAATATCAAATGAGATATGGACTTTGGAATTTGATGGTAGTTATTCCTCTACTAGTTCAGGAGTTGGGATTGTTTTGATATCTCCTCAAGGAGATATGTTCCCTTCATCTTAAAAATTATAGTTCATCAACACTAATAATACAAATAACTATGAATCTTTGTTACTGGGCATGAAGGTTGCTCAAGAAAAAGGCATCAATTTTCTTCATGCCAAAGGGGATGCTGAATTAGTAGTTTGTCAAGTGAGGAACTTATAACAAACTAAGAATGAAAGATTACACCACCACCATAAGTTGGTTTGGGACCAAATTGAAAGCTTTGATGCTTTCAACATTTATGTCATACCCAGAGAGTCTAATGACAGAGCTGATGCACTTGCTATTTTAGGAACTCTCTTAGTTCCTCATTCAGATTTCAAAAAAAGATAGGTATACCATTGAGCTAGTATATAGACCAAGTGTTCTTGATAATGCTGATCATTGGCCAAGTATTCAATGATGATCATCAAATCATTGCCTTCTTGGAATGAAAAGATAATTTTGAATAGCTATGTTTTGAAGGCAGTGAACCTCAGAAAAATGAATCTATGTCTGAATCCAGCTCAGATATAAATGAAGAATTCTTACAGCTAAAAGGAAACAAAATTCCTAAAAGCCTGGTTTCTCTTAAAAAGTTGTTTGACAAACATGATAGACTCATTAAACAATACCAAAAAGACTCGAGTTTCTCTCAAAGATTTGATCAAGTGAATCTGTCTAATGACGAAAATCCCAAGATGATCAATATTGGTAAGTGCTGCACCCCTAAAGAAAGACTCAAGTTCACTTATTTACTCTATCAATACATGGATGTCTTATCATATTCTTATGAAGACTTGAAGTCTCTCAGACCAAATGAAATCCACCATAACATTCCTCTCAAGGCTGACTCTATGTCATACAAGCAAAAATCTAGATAGTATAATTTGAAAATATCAGGTATTATTCTATCTGAGATACAAAAGATGTTGAATGCTAGAATCATCTTTGCAATCCATAATTCCACATGGATTGTGAATATAGTGCCTCTAAGGAAGAAGAATCATGAAATCCACATTTGTGTAGATTTCAAAAATTTGAATCAAGCATCTTTCAAGGATAATTATCCTTTGCCCATTATGGATCAAGTACTTCAAATAGTGATAGGGGCAGAGATGTTATCAATGTTGGATGGCTTCTGAGGTTATAATCAAGTTTAAGTTGGTGAAATAGACCAACACAAGACTGCATTCACCATGCCTTGGGGTACATTTGCATATAGGAGAATGCCTTTTGGTTTAATAAATGATGGTGCTACCTTTCAGAGAGCTATGGATCTAGATTTCAAAGATGAGATTGGTAAATTCATAGTGGTATACCTTAATGATTTAATTGTCTTTTCAAAGTGTTGATCTGATCATGTACGCCACCTGTAACAGGTGCTAGAGCACTGCTGCTATAATGGTATTTCCTTAAATCCTAAAAAGTTTGTTTTTGGAGTGACAGAGGGGAAACTCCTTAGACACATTATGTCCAAAGAAGGCATAAAGATTGACTCAGATAGAGTCAAATATATTCAAGAGCTTAATCTACCTACAAGTAAAAATGTTGTTCATTCTTTCTTTGAAAAGGTGAATTTCTTACAGAGATTCATCCCTAAATTTGCTGAGAAGACTAGACACATTATGAACATGATGAAAGGGAGGACTGTCTTTAGTTGGACTAAATAAGGTAAATCAACATTTAAAAATATCAAAACTACCATCGCTCATGCCCTTACCTCGGTTTTCCCAAATTACAGCAAGGATTTCATCATATACAGCTATGCATCTGAACACACTCTTTCAGCAATTCTTCTTCAACAAGACAAGGAAGGTATGGAATCACCTATCTCTTTCATGAGTTACCCTCTCAAAACCCATGAGATGATGTATTCAAATATAGAGAAGCATTCTTATGCCTTGGTAAAAGTAGTCAAACATTTTCGCTTCTATATTCTAAATTCACATACTATTGCCCTAGTGCCTGACACTACAGTCAATATATTAAATCAATAAAAGTTTGGCATGAAAAGAGGTAATTAGATTAAAAAGATCCAAGAGTTTGATCTAGACATCATGCTGACAAAGCTAGTTAGAGGTAAAGGCCTATGTCAATTAATTGCTGACAATAAACCAAACGACACACAACATGAAGAAATTGAAGTGGAAGAGACACCAACAGTCCTTTTTGTCTCCACTACCAATGAGTGGTATTCAAGTATCACTCATTTCCTAACTTCTAGTGAATTTCTTGCTCATTTTTCTTACAAAGAAAGGAGGACTATCAAGTTGAAGGCTTCCAATTTTGTCCTTTGGGATAACGGCCTGTAAAAGAGAAACATAGATGGAGTGTTCCTTCGCTGTGTAGACAAAGAACAGTAAACCTAGATTTTGAAATCTTTCAACAATCTAGCCTGTGGAGGACACTTTTATGCTCTTATGACTACTCACAAGATTCTATGAGCCAGGTATTACTAGCCAATTCTTTTCTAAGATGCACATAAGTGGGTGAGAAAATGTGAACTCTTTTAGCAATTTATTGGAAGACCCAAGTTAGCTGCTATGCCTCTCAAGCCAGTGATCATAGAATAACCTTTCCAACAATGGGAACTTGATTTTATTGGGAAAATAATCCCATCTTCAAGTGATTGACATGATTATGTCCTTATAGCAACTGATTATTTCACCAAGTGGGTAGAAGCAATCCCAACTAAGCATGCTACTTCATAAGTTATATGCAACTTCCTCAAAGAGAATATCATTTCCATGTTTGGAGTTCCACTCAAAATTGTTACTGATAATGTAGCTTGTTTCACCTCTCAAGAGATTATGTAATTCTATTTTCATTATGGAATTACACTCTCTCACTCTTCTGATTATTTTCCACAAGGGAATGGACAAGCTGAGTCCAGTAATAAGAATTTGGTAACTATTATCAAAAAGCTAGCAGATGACAATCAGAGAACATGGCATAAAGCATTGGTTGATGCTTTGTGGGTAGACATAATCACACCAAAGAGGGAAATTAGTATGTCTCCTTTTCAACTTCTTTATGGTATCAATGCTGAGATACCAATTGCCTTAGAATTACCAGCCTTGAAATTGGCAAAGGCAATCGAATATCAGACATATGAAAGTTCCCTTGACAAAAGAATCATGTGTTTGGCTGAGTTGGAAGAATAGAGAAACATGGTGGTGGATAGAATTAATACTCATCAAATTTTGGTAAAGAAACTCTTTGATCAGAAGGCCAAAAATTGTGATTTCTAGATTGGGGATCAAGTCCTGCTGTGGGACAAAAGAAGAGAACCAGAGGAGATGCATGGAAAGTTTGACTCCCTTTGGAGAGGCCCATTTATAATTCATCATCAAATTGGTGAAAATATATTTCTATTGAAATATTAGGATAGCACTCTCTTTTCTTTACCCCACAATGGCCAGCATCTGAAACATTTCAACTCTTAAAGTGTTAGATCTTTACATCTATATATATGTATATTTGTACAATTTTTAATTCTATTTTGTTTTATTTGTTTCCATTTTTGGAGCCTTTCATTTCTAGGTAGCATGACTCTGTAACCTAATGGTACACATGAAGACACTAGAGATTTTGGATTCTACTCCTTTCAATTCCTTTTGAAATTGATAGAAGTTCCCCAATTGGAGCCAGCTATTGTCCCCCAAAAATATCAGCTCATTTTTGGGATAACATTTGAACTATTTTGGTCATACAAACCAAAATTATCTCTTCTATTTTCAAAATTTGTCTTGGGCATTCAAATTCTTCAGTTTTCAAGCTTTTCATAAATCTACAGACACTGCAGGCTTAAATCTACAAACTTTAGAGGCTTGAATCTATGGACTCAGCATGAAGAAAAATTTATGGACTATGCAAGAAAAGCAAAACCTATAGACTCTATAGGCAGGTTCATTTTTATAGGTTCAAAGGCTTTTGTAAGTGGTTTCAGTCAAAAGAATTAGTTTTTCAACACTTAGTCATTTTTCTAGACTATTTTAGTGCCTTGGTTCAAACAGAAATCTCCATCGGCAAACACCAACAACAGGTTCAACATTTGGTTCATCCTCTAGCTCAACATCTTTTGGTTCAAAGGATTGTTTCAATGCCTAAATTTCAATTATAAATGTCTATCGGAAAGCATTCAATTAAAAAGGACTTGAACCATTGAATCATTGAACCATTGAACCACTTTGGTTCAAAGGTTCAATGGGTTCAAGGTTCAACAAGTTCAACATCTTTGGCAAGAGTTAAGCATTTCATCAAGGTTCAACAACACTTCAATTAGTTCATCAGCTTCAAAACACTTGGCCAAATCATGGTGGCTTGAACCATTGAACCGTTGAACCATTAAAGCACTTTGGTTCAAAGGTTTAATGGGTTCAAAGTTCAACGACAGGTTCAACCAAAGGAATAGTTCAATGGCTTAATTTAACAAAGCGGTTCAACACTTTATTTCACTCAGGTGGTTCATTCCCTTTATTTCAGCATCTTTTGGTTTAATCAAATGGTTCATCAGTTGGTTCAAAGCTTTGTTTGAACCATTAAACCAAAACTTGGTTCAACGATTGGTTCAGTGTCTTGGTTCAATGAAAAGGTTAAACATTTTAGTTCAAAGACATGGTTTAAAGGCAAGTTCAATGTTTGGTTCAATGCTTAGTTCATTCAGTCAGTTCATTTAATTGAACCATTGGCTTGAACCATTAGCTTGAACCATTTTTGGTTCAACCGATTGGTTCAACTGATTAGTTCAATAGAATGGTTCATCACCAAAGTTCAAAGGGGTGGTTCAATGCAAAAGGAAGCTTCTCAAAGGACAAGTGCCCTTATAGAGGACACTTAATTGATAAAATCACCCTTCAAAAGGGGTCATTTTCAAGGAAGCCAAAAGGTAATTCTTTCAAATTTATTTAAGGCATTTAAAATTGGCTAAGATATAATTCTTTCAGATTTTTGTCCAAAGGAATTCCTTCAGACAAAAAGTCTGAAAGAAATCAAAGAAGCAAATGTAGGCAAAAAATCCAAAGAATTGTTCAAAGACTTGGTGGAATAAATAATTTCATGAACTTTTTATCTGCAGGAATTTTCCCTAGACTTTTTGTCTGTGAGAATTTTCCCCAAGAAAATGTCCACGAGAATTTTCATCAAGGAAAATGTCCACGGGAAACGTTCACAGGAGGAAGCATAAGAAAATCCCAAGGGTATTTGTGAAGGGCCATCAAAGGACCCTGAAGGGCAAGTGCCCTTATGGGGGACTCTCGACTACCAATTTGAAGACACTTCTTGAAGCTGAAGGGTCACCCGAAGAAGTCTAAAGACTATTTAAAGATTGCCTAAAGGATAGATACCCTTGTGAGAGGTTATTCTAACTCAAAATAGGTCATTTCTCAAGGCCCAAAAGGGCAAGTCCAATCCAAAAATGTGCGAAGAAGAAAGCCAAAAGAAGACCAAGGGGTGATGTGCCCAAATATGTCAAATTAAACATGGCCAACTAGCCGTTGGAAACATAGTGATAGGCACACGAACATCAAATTGAAGACAACAAAATAACTATTGATCCTATGAAGTTACAGACTAGAATGCATTCCTAAAATTCAAGGCCAAAACCAATAGAAAGTAGGGAAGGAACATAAGAAACTAAATCTAGGACCTAATTCAATTAACCAAAAAAGGAGGAATGATGAAGATAAGAACAGATCGCTAGGTGGACATTAAAAGTTGCAAACTTTCGATAAGCATGACTTGTTTCCCTGCATTGATAAAATCAAATGGGTAAAATTCCCATATGTTCTAGCCTATCTTCTTAATAGATTCCAATGTAACATGATGTATTACTATTCTCGAATCCTTCTTGAAGAGGCTATATAAGGAACTCTCTTCTATTGTAAATGGGATCTCTTTTTTGACAATCAGAATGAAAATTTGCCCAAATTGAAAGGCATCATTGAGACTTTGTGCTCAATCTATTGATCATATTTTGTTATTGGAATAAGAAAGCAAGGGACCTTTTTAGAATTTGTGTTGTTATATCTTTGTTGTTGAGGAAACTATTCTTATGTCCTTTTCCTTGATATATTTTTTGTTCCATTAATTCAACAAGCAAGATTAGTGAAATCAGTCAGGAAGATGTCCTAAAGAATCAACTTTGGAGAGACTTTATGCCCCCACAGTTACCTTTAGTGTGTTTTCTTTTAATTTCTATGTAAAAGACTTTGGGATGACTTTGTGCCCTCATTATCTTTCATACTTTACTCTTGAGAAATTTAGGTAGAGACTTTGTGATATATCTCGATTCGCTGGTTATTACATCCTTTATTACATTTTGTTGTTACTACCAGGTGTACTCTTATGGCTAGCTAAATAGTAATTCTAAAAGAAAAGGAGTGTTATCTATCATTTCCCTTGAGTTTTTCCTTTGTTTTACATGCATCAACTCTAAAGAAAGAGAGATGGATGGTTTTTCCTACCCTTGAGGATTACTTTTTGTTTGTATATATATATATATATATATATATATATATATATATATATACACGTGTATATATATATATATATATATATATATACGTATATATATATACATATATATGCATGCATACATACATACATATATATATATATATATAGGGAACCTCCCCTTGATGAGAGGAGAGATCAGTCTCCTTTTGATGTGTTAGAAACTACACGTTAAGACAACCAGTCTTCCTACTTTAGCTGATCAGACCTATTTTGTTTATCAGTATGCTAATCGACAAAATATTCAACTAACAGCTAGCATCCACTACCTTCAAATAAAATGGGTGCCACTGTTTGATTTATTGATGACCTCAAAGCTAACCTTTACTCTAGGAGACATTATCACTACCAAGCTCTAAGATAAAATGTTATAAAAAGATAAGGGACCTATTGGTATCCATTTTTTTTAGCATGTATTACCTATTAGACATAGTTATGATGACTATTTATGTTCATAATAGATCCTTCTATATCCCATCACTAGAAAATATCAAAAGGCAAGGTATGTGAATTTTATTCTTTCCTACATATCCATTCATATATTACAACATTGTCTAAATTGATAAAAATGTCTACCCTTAAGTTTGGAATGCAATCCATGAAGAACCCTTGGCCCATGTCTTTAAAAACATCAATAAATCATTATCTCCAAATAAGGACTACTAGTTGTACCCATATTATATAATATTCATGGTTTTGGGAACTAAGGTTGCACTTTTATGCCTACCCTAGTACATCTTGGATAAATTGGTTAAACAAGAAATAACATTCCAAATCTAGTGGATTATTGACAAAGACATGAAGAAGAATTTTTCATGGATCTTCTCTAATGATAGGACCAATGTGTTATACACACATGAATCACTTAGGTAAGGTTGGGAAAATTAGGGAAACATATTCATTGACATATATACATCATATCTATTGGGATCCCCATGGCCACATTGAAAAGCATATCATAGTCTTGGGCATCGCTTACCCTCATGAGCCATATGATCACAGTTTTATTTTATTAAATGAAAATGATGACGATAAGGTCTTATCTAGGGCATAGATGATTGGACTGATAGAGGATATATTGAGGGTGATCTAATGAGATCCCTCCCTCATAATTTAAGAGTCACATACCATAATTCCACCTCTAGGTGGATGGGATCAAATAGATTATTTGTCCTCAAGTCCTTCCCAATTGGCTCAATAAGAATTAGAGACATCCAAAACACCCCCAACTAGTGTGATGATGACTGTAAAGTAAGATCAAGGTGTGGAGGAAGCCTCTATTATTACAATTTTTTTGGGAGGAGCAAGGGAGATGATAAGCATTATTTTTTTTTGACTATACAAAATCAAGACTCCCTAATGTAAGTTTGGTTCATGTTACCCCATGTTTGAATTTTTCATATTTCACTACACAACATGATAATCTCTTGGTTGAGTATCCAATGCTTCATTACAAGAGGAAAAAAAGAGACTTGAAGGTTCCTAAAAGTTCTATCATTAGGACATTGACCCAGGGAGAAACTATAAACCAAGGAGTGACACAAGAGTAGGTAGAAGTGATAGTACAAGGTGGACAAACTCTTATGGTTAAAAAAATAGAGGATAAGGAGGAGGAACTATAGAAGGATTATATCCTAGGCATATAGGGAGTCAAAGGAAAGACACCAATGGTGAATCATCAATGAGGTATTGCCATTACTACTTCACATCCTACAAATCTTGTTATTACTTCAATTCCTATTATATCTCCTATTTATATTGCTACTATTGTTTATTTTTTTAATTGATAATATTGTATCTTTAGTTCCTATAGCTATTTATATTTATTCAACTAGTGTGAGTCATACTTCTACTCCTTCCCATGTTTTGTCAAAGGCTCCTAGAGCTAATAAGGTTCATTTTAATAAAACTATGGGATTACTTTACAATACATATCCCCTCTAATTAGTTGGGTATAATAATTACACCTTCTACCACCACTTATGATACTTCAATTATATCATCCACAAGATCTGGTAGGAAGACCACATATACTGTAGATCCCATGCCTCAATTTAGTGATGTAAAATGACATAAAATTATAGTTACATCCTTACTAAACCCACTCCATGTGGAGGTACTACGGTAATATTCTAAGGATGTTTTGTATAAATCTTCTACCTAAGTTACCCAATCTATTGACATTAAATAATTGGTGATTCCATAGTGGGTAGTGGACTTGAAATTCCAAGCTGCTCAAAGGTCTAATTTGGTGATCACATAGCTACCCATAATAAGTTCTATTTGTTATAAGACAATAAGGACTATACAAAGGGTTAAAAAGAGGAAGGTATAATATGAGTTTGGTATGGGAATAATCCTTTAATAAAGTTAAAATGTTTTCTCCCTATCTAAGAGAAAGAATTAAATAATTGGAGAGAATCCTTATAATGAAGATTTTGTAGCTTCTTTAATAACCCTCATAGAGGTTTTACTATAACTCCATAAAAGCACAAATTAAGATAGATAAGAGCTATAACAAGATCTGAGTCAAGTGTAGGAACAACAACAAATGGTGCATTTTCCCTAAGAAATTAAGGATGATGTCTAGAATACAACCCTTAGGCTGTATAATATTTTGGACACCATTAATATGATAAAAATAGAGTCATCTCCCATTTAGTTGAGACATATAAATTGTTTAATTATTTTAAATAGGATGAAAATAAACTAAACTTACCCATGCTATATATAAACAATAAGGCTTTTAGTCATTTGGATTTGATGATGCCACTTAAGGCAAATGATTCTCTCAATTTAGTCATCATCAAAATGCAAGAAGCTTGAGATTTGGGTGTCAAGTGTTCAAGCCTTGATCCCAAATTTGGTTGAGAATGAGAAGCATGTTTAATATATTTTAGAGGAATTAAGGTTGTCTCAAGCTAGAGACACTTCAATGAAGTTAATGGATAAGGCCAATTTTGATAAATTACTCTAGCAAACATCTAACAATTTCAAACAGAGTCTTTAAGGGTGCACTTTGGAGAAAATTGAGCAGGAAATTAGTTTTTATAGAAATTTTACTAAAGTAGATATTTTTAAAGTATAACTCAAAAATACAAAGGTTAAGCATGGAATCCTATTTAAAAAAATCACTAGGGTGCACAAGATGTCTCTTTTGAACATGGATGCAATCAAATTTCAATATTATGTTAGAGACAAACATTATCATGTTTTGGATTCAAATAAACAAGCCATGGTTGGAGCTTCTATTTCAAATTTATCCTCTAGTTCAACTCATATTATTACTTTAGTTCCACTAGGTAATTCAAGTTTTATTCCACCAACCATGCAGGCTTGGATAAATAATATACCTTAGTCTTTTTGAGTTGATGTTATATGTATTTTTACATATAAATTAATGAATGAAACTAAAGTGTATTTCTACTTTATAAATTCATGTAATAGTTAACTATAAAGTATTACAACAAGAACACATTAAATGGATTTATCAGTATGTGTATCACTTTCAAGACATAGTTTTGGCCATATTAAATTATATATGAAGAGTTTACATCTAGGTAGAGATTGTGTTCCCATTACTAACATGTAATTATGGTAAATTATATGGATTTGTAGGATGAGGGGACCACTCTCCAAATATATTTATACTTTTAATTATCCCATTATAAAATTGATAAAAATAAAGAATTTTATCAATATAATAAGAGACCTTTTGATTGTTAGGTAAGGGTGTTAATGTTTTTCTATTCCAATTCTATGTGATTAATTGTGTTTATTTTCCTATTGGTTGATCCTATAATTTGATGTGTGCAAATGCTATTTATAATTCCTTTTGGTTATTATTAATGAATTTTGATATAATATATGCAATATCTATTAGATGATTGGAAAACATTATTAATTTTATGCAATAATGTTAACTGTCTCTTTTCTCTAGTGTGTAGAAGTGCATTTTATATTGTAGCATTATAGGAATGAGTAAAAGCTACCTTAGATACCTTTCTGATCTGAGCTATAATATTTTATAATAAGGGTGTGATATAGATACTCTAAAAAGGATAAAATATTTAGTTGAGATCTTAGAGTATGTTATATAATTTACCTTAAAACTAACTCATTATGTTTGTATGCATGTGAGCTACAAATAATAGCTAAAAACATTAGTTTCAAGACAATTTTCCATGAATGAGATCAACCTAGAAGTAATCCCTTTTGTGATCATAAAGCCTTATTTTTTGCTTTACCTTCCCCTTACAGAGTTTATTTTAAGATCTACCCACTTTATCTTAGGTTTTCATCCATCCAACTTACATAGGTTTTGATTTATTTTAAGTTTCACTGACCCACAGACCTAGTTAACAACTTACATGCTCAAACCTAACTATTCCACCACCTAGTTATTTAACCCATACCTACAACTCATGCCCCTAAGTCGAATTTACCTCCATAAAAATTTTAAAAAGTTAGAGACTACCTAATTTAAGTCTTGGTATGCATAAAAGCCACATCAATAGTATCATTACACCATAAATCAAGCTCAAAAGGAACACCACACAATGTTATGCAATGCCATATTATGTAATACAATAAGGCCATAAGTCACACATAATGGACATGAATGCATCACAACAACCAAGGTGAAGGGCCATATGAAAATGACATTAATAATGTCATAAAAAGGGTACATGCTCAAATGTATCATAAAAAATAGGTATAAGAGCCACAAATAATGGACAAGTTCAAATGTCATGCAAAAAAATAAAAAATATCCTAGAGATGTTCAATAAATTTATAGATAAGGGCCAAGGGCTACACATAATAATTAGTAAATGTCTAGCCTAAAAAACATAAAATGAAAATATAATAAGTGAAATATAGTCTATTCCATCAATATGTATCGATGTCATATTATAGTCGAGTAGCATATACATGTATCAAAATGCAAAATATGAGTAATTAGTTACATACTTTTAAGATATGTAGCTTGACATGGTTGAGAGGTCATAAAAAGATATAAAATATTATTTTACATGTAGAATTGAATGGCCCTAGAGTATGAATGATCAATAGGTAGAATGTAATCTATAATCTAAGAATCCATGCATAGGTTATCCTTCATCACACTCATATACCTCATGAAATGCATGTGCTATATAATAACTTTATATTTTTTGAAAATATGTCGAATGCTTTTGTATTTTTGACTTTTTTAATGAAATGTTTTGCTTTTTTAAATTTTTGAAAGGAAAATATCCTATGATACCATCAAAGAGAAGACCATAGTGTGTTCTTGGATCATATATGTTGATTATGAATTTTTCATGGATGAAATTTTGTACATGTAGATGAATCTAAATTGAAAAATCTACTAGGTGTTATAATGTAACTCTCTTTATCATTATTCATATAATATCTTATAGAATATGTAACTTGAGAAGAAGAAATAATTAGAGTCTATTATATTTTTAGAGAATGTATTATTTCCTCTATTTAATTTATAACATCTAAACTATCTAAGGTATATCCTTAGAATTCATAGTAGAATATTTATATTTATTTTAACCTTCAGTGTCTCTTTGAAATGAATCTTGTTGTTTAAGAGGTATACCACTCTCTTTAGAATTGAATATATATAAATATTAGATATAAGTGTAATAAATGATTCCACATTATTTTCTTGAATGGGTGACATAAGTGTCTCTTTATTATGACATTGAATTAGTGCCATAGCCAACTACGATGGTGGTGGGGGAGGATGAGGAGTTACCAATTAAACTAGAGGGTACTGATATCAAATGCCTTAAACTTTGAACACTTGATTATAATTTATTTATTTAAGACATTGATGCATTTTTGATGGTATTGTGTAAATATTTTATATCCAAGGGCATCTTAATAATTTATTAAAGACATTGATGCATGGCAAGAATAGAAATGGAGTAGACATTATTATTTAAATAACCTAAAGAGGTAGTAATATATTCCCAAGAGTATTATGTGTATGTCCATTGAATTATTTGACTATTTGTGATTTAGATTTTATATCTTGATATGTATATCCAATGCTAAGAAAAAGTATCATTTTACATGCATTTTCACATAACCCATTATCAATCATGACACTTTTTATATGTTTCTATTAATATAAGCTCAAATAAAAAGTGCATGTCTATTTGAATCATCATCATTGATTTCAATGTCATTAAATGTGATTATCAGATGTGGTGTTGATGTTCCTATAAATTTACCAATAATTTTGTCTATTGATTATCCATATGTTTTAAGAGGAGGATGTGCATTGTACACATGTACTTATAAATTTTCTATACTATCTATAGTACCATGATTTTTAAATGGACTACTAAATATTTTTAGCATTGCATTATCATTTTTATATGGTTTAACTTCTTCTATGTATGTGTCTAGATTGATAGTATTATCATTAATAATGTATTGCATCTTATACCTTTAAATAAAACATATGTTTATATAATGCCCAATACATATGTGGTAGTCACAATATGCATTACCATCAAATCCCCTGGGTTGAGTCTTGTTAAAATTAAGATTGAATGGTGGAGGTAGACATATGAGATTTCTATCAAGTAATTTGTGTAATATAACATGAGGATGTTGTGGTAATATTGTAAATTACCTCCTTGGTTAAGTTGTCAATTGAAGATTATTTGTTGGTTGTGAAACTAAATTGAATATTAATTTTGGTTCACTCTTTATTTTTTATTTAATCATGTAAATTGGATTGATTTGAAACTTTGTATTTAATATATATGGGGAACTTGGTTCATACTTTATCCTATTCAAAGTTATTAGTTTGAATTCTCTTTATTTGAGTATGTGGCATAACTCATCAAAAATATTTTAATTTTTCAAACATGATAGGCTCATGGAATGATGCTAGCAAACTTTCTATGAATATATCTTATAAATAATTACATATAAAATAATTTTTCATCTTTTCTACCATGTTTTTGTATCAAATAACATATTAAATGATTAGCTCATTTAACCTTGCTTGAGTTTTTAAATTTGTGCATAGCATATATTATAAATGTTGTTATAAAAGTGTGATAAAAACTAACCCTCCAAAGGATTAAATGTTCTACCTCATTGAATTGGAATACCTTAGAACCATCTTAGGTCATATCCTTTTCTTCTTAGATATTTGTTAGTAATTTTTCATTATAAGCATAATCTAATCACATTACATGGAATGATCAAATGTGATGCTCAAGATCACCTTTAACTTCATATAGTGGTAGTTTAAAGTAACAAAAAATGTTGGTAATGGGTAATATGTTATCTTAGGTGATAAATTTTTATGAATCAAAGTATGGGATTCCATTGAGTAATTATCTCTATAGACACCTTGCTCTAATTACAATACATTATCATTTAGTTCTCTAGTAATATGTTTAATAGAGTGTGCATTAAGTGAAGGTTGTCGTGGGACTTGTTTAGTAATGAATGGGGTTTTTATTATTCACTTGTATAAATAGGCATATTAATCTATTGTAATCCTTGTGATGTTTACATACATATAAATATTGGGATATATGTAATTTTAGGTGTTGATATAGGAATATACGAAATAGTAGTCCATGTTCAATTTATGTTTTGGGTTGATTTATTATTTTTCAATATGACCCATATTTTATTTATAAGTACTAACTAAATATTCTAAGTTCTTTAATATGTAGGAGTATTGCCCTTATGAATTTCCATTTGTTATATTTAATACACCCCCACTCTCACTTTTTATCAAGTAGGGACCCATTCTAATTTGAAAGGCCTATTTATAATTTAAAATATCCTTTTCATTTGAATTCATGTATGTACTTATCAATATTTGAGGATTTAAAGTTATTATTTATCATATTGATATTTCTTGTTAAGTATACTATTTTATGTAAATGCATTATGCATCTTCCTTGTTATCTAGGTTTTCACTAAGTGATTTATTAAAACTAATGTATTAATCTATTTCATTAGTTTTTCATATTTACAAGTTTTCTAAATTTGTCCAAATTTCACAACCTAAATAAAATCCTAAGCAAAATCCACATATCTTCAAACCTTTTACAATTCAAAACTTTTGTTCATCAAATTTTTTGACTATTGTGACTTTTACACATCATACTTTGGCACTTCAAGTCTTTCATACTTAGCAATTTATGCATCTTCACAACTTTTATTCATCAAAATTTTTGGATGTCACAATTTTTTATCATGACGTTTTCACTTTAGCACTTTTGCACTTAGTGATTTATGGGACTTCACAATTTCTTATTCATTATAACTTTTATTATTCAAAACTTCTGTTCATTAGAACATTTGTTCATCATGACTTTTGTTTGTCACACCTTTGGTATCTTGGAAATTTTACATCTTCACAATTTTTGGTTCTCATAGGTTTCTATGTCACTTAATTTGGTTTCCATATCTTCACAAGCTTTAGGTCTTCATTACTTTTATCTTTGATACTTTTATATTTGTTCTTTCATGAAAAATGTAAATGTTGATGCTAACAAAAGTTAAAACATGAAAAAGTCATGAGTCTTCACATTTCATGAATTTAAAGCATCATAATATTTAGCTAAATAGGTTTTGATAAAAGTTTCAATAAGTGACTTCTAAGAGTGTGATGCATGGCAAGACTAGTTTTTCACAAAACTAATAAAAAAGTGACATTTATCTTTAGATAATAGTGTGGAATTATTCTAAATGTATCAAACATCTATGTGGCATACTGATCAATTTAGGTTACCAAATTTGATTTAAAAGAGTAAATCAAGCCTGGAGACATTAAACATTAATGGTACATGAAATGGAATTAAAGTGCCCATCCTTAAGTTAAATGATCTAATTTTGAAAATAAATTATGACTATTGATTACCAAATATCTCAAACTAAATTTAATTCCATAAAGAACTAAAATCCCTAGTTATATGCATATACTTACAAGCTACTTCTAATAAGAAATCAACCAAGTGAATTTTCATAAGAACTACATAAGTATACCAAATAAGAAATTGCTTTGACATCCAATGAATTTAGGGGAGTTTCTACAACATCAAAATTATCCATCAAGGATTATACAAAATACATAGAAATAATATTTGATGCATCAATATTCAATGACAAATATGTTAATTATATGGATTTGTGGGATGTAGTGGAGGATGTTTACACCCATGCAGGAAAGGAAATATTGATGCTGAGAAAAAACAAATAATAGTTGATTTTATACCATTAAAGGACCAAAAATTATATTTTTTTGTATCCAAATCCAAGGTGATGCCATGCATTAACCTTTTGTGGGATTTTTTTTCATAGGAAAGGTATCTGATGGCTTCTTAAACCATTTCAAACATAAAACAATTGTGTCTTGTATTTCAGGGGATGCTTTCAAGAGATACCTATGGCTCCCCATCCTAGTGCCACATATGATGGACATAAAATTTCATTATGGAAGAAGATTGGCACCATCGAGAGTGCACTAAAGAAATGTATAATTCCTAGGGAGAAGGTGACTCTAAAGGCCATAATTCCCATGCCAATTACCAAATTTAAGATGGGATTTTGTATTGCGATGGCCCTATTGAAAAAACTATATGGGTAAAGTAACATCTAATAAATTTTACTAGAATGGGTGCCACTACTAGATTTATTGACAATAGAGCTGAACTTTAACCTGGAAGGGATGATTAATGCCAAAATCTAAGAGTAAATGTTATAAAAAGATAAGAGACCAGTTGGTTGTCATTTATTCATGATTTATTACCTATTAGATGTGGTTATGGTGATCATTTAAGTTTATAATAGATCCCTCTAGATTTTGAACCTAGACTAAATCAAAAAACAAGGTATGTGACTTTTATTCTTTCCTACATATCTACTCATATATGAAGAACATTGTCTAGATTGTTCAAAATGTTCACCCTTAAGTCTAGAAGGTAATCTATGAAGAACCCTTGTCTGGAGTCAATGAGAATATAAATAAAACCTTATGTCCAAGGGAGGACTAATGGTTATACCTAGATTATACAATAATCATTGTTTTGGGAACCAAGGTTTCACCTTTATGCCTACCTAAGTATGTCTTAGACAAATTGGTTAAACAATAAATAACATACAAGGTCTAGTGGAGTATTGATGAAGACATGAAGAAGAAACATAACAACAATCTATTTTTTTGATCTTAACCTCACATGTGTGGATTACTAGATATGAAATGTTGTCACTTATGGATAGTTTTTAAAGATATAATAAAATTAACATAGTCCCTGAAGATGATTATTGTACATCTTTAACATTATGGTATACTATATTTTCCTGCCTATTATAACACATTACATTTTTTTAGAGGAGTGGAAGTAACAGATTTTGAATTTGGAATGAGCGGGAAAAGAAATGGGGAGAATTTGGCAGGAGGAATAGATCCTGGTGGTATAGCAGAGGAAGAAGGAAAATGTGGAGGGTCAGGTTTACTAACTAACGTAGACACAAGAAGGCTTTCATCTGTTAATGAGTCCTATAGTGGGGTTGGAGATTCACCATTGAAAAGTGCATTATAATAATTCACGGAGAAGGCGAAAGATAAATCTGATTATAAAATAGAAAAGAACTCTAAAAGATAGATAGGGGCCCCTGAACAAAGGACATGGTTGTTGTTGTTTGGGAAAAAATAGATAGGGAAATCCCTTTTCCCACCAGTGACATCTAAATCATGTTGGGAGAAAGGTGAGTTTCAAATTTTCATCCCAGATCCTCTACTTGATTTCTCTGTATCATCAATGGATCTTACCCTAGTTGGAAAGTTTCTAGGAGTAAGACCAAATATAGATTCACTCAGATCTATGATCAGAAAGAAATGGGCTATACGCGGAGAAGTAGACATTGCACCAATGGTGAATGGTTTTTTCTCTTTTATCTTTAACTATAAAGAAGATTTGAATAAGATTCAGAGTGAAGGACCCTGGTCCTTTGGAAAAAGCACTCTTACAATCAAGAAATGGGAACCAGAAATGGATTTATCAGACTCATTCTTCTTAACTACCCCTATATGGGCTAGACTACCTGGGCTTCCATTATAATTCTGGCACGAGGACATTTTCAATGGAATTGCTAGTTCATTTGGTGAGTTAGTGGCTGTGGATAATGCCACGGCTTTAAGAACTAAACTCCAAAGTGCCATAATTTATGTTAAAGTGACAGACCTGAACCATCTCCCCAAAAAAGTGGAATTAATCTCTAAGCTTGGTAAGAAAACCCAAGAGATTGTCTTCAAAGATTTGCCAAATTCTTGTTATGCGTGCAAGAAATAGGGGCATTGGGTTAAGAATTGTCCCAACAGGGGTAGACCCCTTTCAAAAAAAATTTAGGAAGGGAAAAGTATAAAGATTCAATAAAAGAAAATATGGAAGGTAAAAGAAGACTATCGAAAGATAAGGAAGACTCAAGATGCCTTAGCTAACCAACACACAGATAAGGTTAAAATCTCTACAACAGAAGAAGAGAGCGACCTTAATTTTTTAGGAACAATAGATCCCCTATTAAAAAAAATTAGTCCCCTGATGGAAGAGAAGGGGAAGGGATCAGAGGACAAAAAATCAGATCTTTTAATAGAAGAAGAAGCTAATTTCCTAAACCAGAACACCCAAAGTATAGAAAATCAATTTTCTAAGGTAAAGGATAATGAAGGATTAGAGGAAGGAGAAGTATTACCTGAAGGGGGGAAAAATATAGAAGAAGGAGAGGGAGATTTGAGTGAAGTTCAGATGGGGGAAAAGTAGGAGGATCAAAGGTTGAAAATAACACTCCAGCGAAAGAGGCCCTAATGGCAGAAGAAATGAAAGAGGTTGGAAAAAACTCAAAAAACCAAAAGATAAAAGGAGAGAAAAAGAACAATACTAATCACATTATGATGAGAAATGGCGGTGCGAAAGTAAATAGTCCTCTTAGGAGTAAAGAAGGAAAAGGATCTAAAAAGCAAGCCAAATTTAAACCGGATGTAGGATATTCAGATAAACCTGGGAAAAAATCTACAAAGAAGAATAGAGAGTTGGAAAGTAAGCACAATATAGTAGATGGAAAGCAGGCAACCCTACAACAATGTCTCCTAATCAATAAAAATAAATGAGAATTCTTAGTTGGAATATTAGGGGGCTAAATAACATTTATAAAGTAGATTTGGTTAGGAATTTTGTCAGAGAGCAAAAGCCAGACCTCCTTCTGCTTCAAGAAACTAAAATGAGTAAAGAGAAAGCAGAACAAATCAAAGACTTTGAAAATTACACCATTAAGGCCAGTAGCTCTGAAGGTGCTTCGGGAGGAACCGTGATGTTATGGAGAAAAAATCAATATTCTGGTTCTATTTTGATGGAAAGTAAAAAAAATTTGGCTGTCAATATAACTAGTGTTGACCAAAAGGAAAGATGGTATGTTGTAAATATCTATGCTCCCAATGCCAGGAACAAAAGGAAAAAGGTATGGGAAACTCTCTCAAAACTCAGAAGCAAAGATTACTGTGGGCGATGGATTATAATGGGAGACTTTAATGTTCCTCTCTATGATTATGAGAAAATGGGTGGTAACACTATTCAAATGGAAGGGAGATTTGATCTCATGGAGTTTATAAGTAAAGAAGGTTTAATGGATGTGGAGCTACAAGGAATTCAGTATACCTGGAGCAATAAGAGACTTAACAAGGAATGTATACATGCCAAGCTTGATAGGGCTCTTATTTCCCCAGACTGGATAAAAGACTATACTTGTAAGTTGGAAGCATGCCATAGAATAGGCTTGGATCATTTCCCTCTTATCCTCACAGCAGTCAAATTGAACCAAAAAAGGAATCATCCATTTAGATTTGAAAAGATGTGGATGCAGCATCCACAGTTCGAAAGCAAAATAAAAGAGTGGTGGAATATACCTATTGAGGGAACAACTCTCTTCAGAGTTGCCTCCAAACTCAAAAAGTTAAAAAGGAAGTTAAGAAATGGAATAAGGACTATTTTGGAGATATTTTTGAGAAAAAGAAGACCATCAAGGAGGATATCAGTAGAATTCAGGAAAAAACTCAGCAAAATGGATATACCCCAGAATCCCATAAAGAAGAAAGTGAATAATTGGTACAATATCAAGACATTATAACTAAAGAGGAAACCTTTTGGAGACAAAGATCTAGGGTGCAATGGTTGAAAGAAGGAGATAAAAATACTAAGTTTTTTCATCTTTCCACTTTGAAACACAGAGCGAAAACACATATTCATCACTTGAAAAAAGGAGATCAGAAGATAACAGAGGAAAAGGAAATAAAGGAGGAAATGATCTCATTTTTCTCTTCCCTGATGAAGGCTAATAGAAACATCAACTTGAAAAGCCAGGCTGACATCCTACGAGTGATTCCTCCATTGATCTTGAAGGAGCAAAATAATATGTTATGTTCTATACCTAAGGAGGAGGAAATCTTCAAAGCTGTTAGATCTTTAGGAGGAGAAAAAGCACTTGGACCAGATGGTTTCCCCATGTTTTTTTTTCAAAAGCTCTAGAAACTTATAGGTAAGGATGTCAACAATGCGGTGAAGGAGTTTTTTGGAGCTAAACAGATGCTGAAGGAAGTTAATGCCACTTTTCTATGCCTTATTCCAAAGAAGGCTGGAGCTAAATGCCCTGATCAGTTTAGACCGATTAGCTTGTGCAACTCCTTCTATAAGATAATTTCCAAAGTTCTAACGACCAGACTAATTCAAGTGATCCCTTCATTAATAGCTGATCAACAAAATGGATTCATTCTAGGCAGACAAATCCTCAACTCTGTTATAATGGTGCATGAGAATATTCACTCACTGTTCAGCTCAAACACAAAGGGGTTCTTAATGAAAGTGGATATAGCTAAAGCATACAATAGGGTGGATTGGCTATTCCTTTCAAATAGCCTTATTGCCTTTGGCTTTGAACAATGAGTGGTTGATATTATCAAACAGTTGATATCTAAAACTTCTATAGCTGTGTTGGTAAATGGGAGTTCGTCTCATTTTTTCAATCCGTCTAAGGGATTAAGACAGGGGGATCCTATCTCCCCTATTCTATTTATTATCATGGCTGATAGTATGGGGTGATACCTAGGGGAATTAGTTCGTAAAGGATTATTTAAGGGCCTGAAACCCTCTTCGCATCCTTTAATATGTTCCCATGGTCAATTTGTGGATGATACTATTTTCATGGGACAGTCTGAAGTCACAGAAGCTAGAATTCTAAAGGAAGCTATAAATTTGTATTCCTCTGCCTCTGGATATCTGATTAACTAGAATGAAAGCATAGTATTCTTTACTAATACCCTAGATTATAGACAGAACAAAATAGCAAGAATCCTAAAATGCTCCATAGGTTCTTTTCCCTCCTCTTACCTTGGTCTCCCTTTAGGGTCGAAAGCTCCTGAAGCTTTTTGGGAAGGACTTATTAACAAATTTAGTAAGAAATTGGCAGGATGGAAAGGTAGTATTCTAAGCCAAGGTGGAAAGCTCACACTCCTCAAAGCAAGTCTTCAAAGCATACCTACGTATGCTTTGATTCTTTTCAAAATACCCACTAAATTTGCTGAAGCTATTGAAAAAATCCAGAGAAACTTTCTTTTGTCAGGTACTGAGGAGAAAAGGAGAATGCCTCTTATAGCATGGGATAACATTTGTAAACCTGTCAGGGATGGTGGACTTGGTATAAGGAAAATTAGAAGTATGAATACAACCCTCTTAGCTAAACAGGGGTGGAGGGTTTATCAGGAAAATAAAGAATGGAGTAAAATATGGAAGCACAAGTACTTATTCAAGGTAAAGTCACTCCCTAAATTATTTACTACTCTGGACATTTCTCATCCTTCTGCCATATGGGGGGTAGTCCAGGGGACAAAACATGTTTTAGAAGAAGGAAGCTCATGGAAAGTTGGCAATGGTAAAAAGGTGAAGTTCTGAGAAGATATTTGGTTAAGAGGAAAACCGTTACAAGAAGAAATCCAAGATAAAGATGTTATAGATAGATGCAAGCAAAGAGTGGGAATAACGGTTAACCAATAATGGCAGAACAACTCTTGGGTTAACCTCACTGACTATGATCAAGATCTCAAGGATATTCAATTATCCCTAAATGTTATATCTCTATATTCTAACCATGAAGATAAAATTGTTTGGCGCAATGAGCCAAGTGGACAGTTTAAAGTTTCTTCCATTTTCACCTCTAAGGGAAATGGTAGCAAACCATTATGGATGAGAGCCTGGATTAAGGGGCTCATCCCTAAAATCAAATTCTTTTTCTGGGCCCTTCTCTAAAACAAAATATTGACTTTGGATAATTTACAGAAACGTGGAATTAATATTGTAAACAGGTGTATTCTTTGTGAAAAATACTTTGAAGATAGAGATCATCTATTTGTGAATTGTTCTTTCACTCAACTAGTTTGGAAGGAGATTCTCAATTTGTGGGGCATTACATGGATTCACCACAAAAATGTGGAATTATCTCTCAAAAGCTGGTACTACCCCTCAAAGAATCCCGAAGTTCTTTTTTTATGGAAACTTACTCTTCCCCATATTTGGTGGGGAATATGGAAGGAAAGAAATAACCGAATCTTTAGAAATAAAGAACTTCCTGGATGGGTGGTAGGACAGAACATCATTAGAGCTTTAAATGAGAATTTTTTATCACAAAAGAATCCAAGCTCAACTCTCCAAGTGGACAATCCCTTAAGGACAGATAATCCTATAGGTAAACCTGATAATCCTAGATCAGGTGTTACTTGGAATGTTCCCCCTCAAGGATGGATTAAAGGAAACTTTGATGGTGCTACCAAAGGGAACCCAGGAAATGCAGGTTGTGGTGGAGTTTTGAGAAACCATATGGGAAAGGTAATTGATGTTGTTGCAATCCCCATTGGTAAATCGAATTGCCACATTACCGAAGCTACAACTACCCTTCAGACCCTCAAAATAGCTGTGGAATCGGGATATCCCAAATTGTGGCTTGAAGGGGAGTCATTGAATATTATAAATATTCTTAAAAATATAAATATTGTGTCTTTGACCATAGAGGATAAGGTAATGGAGATGAAAACATTAATAAAAAAATTTGAAGAAGTGATTATAACCCACACCTTTCGTGAAGCCAATGGTGTTGCAGATTGGTTAGCTAATTGTGCAGTCCGGGCAGGTCAAATAGTGAGGTGGCATAAAACATTAGAAAAGAACATGGATTTGAGGGTGCTCATTCTTCATGATGTAACCCATGTAAAGGAAGGAAAGATTGGAGTGTAATAGAAATATAATGAGTAGGAGTGGCAGCGTGGGGAAAGGACAACAATCATTAAAGAGGAAGGCCCTCAAGAGTGAGAAGTGGATCCTGAATAAGCACAAACAAAGCTGACTTTCTAATCAATTTGGCAATAGGTGGGATGATTGTAAAGACCATAGCAACTGGGTTTCAAAGAAAATGAGTATGGCACGTGAAAGGAAGGGAGAACCCCAGAAGTAGGAACCCAAGAGCTGTGATGAATGGAAAGAGAAACAAGAAGTATGGAGAATTCTATAGAAAGGAAAAGTTGCAAGCTATATGGAAAGACTCCATGGGTCAAAACCGCATATCACTACAGCTTTTTTCAAAAATTAGACTGATGAAAGGGTCACCCTGCATGGTATCACAGTGAACCTAACAGAGGATTTTATAGCTGAGGTTACATGGCTACCTACGGATGGACTTAAATTCTCCAAGCAGACAAGTATTTCGAATGAGGCCTTTTGTAAGTTCCCCAAGACAGATGAGGAAGAGCAGAAGCTGGTCAAGAATGGGGATTTCTATGAATTGGATCAGATTAAAGGGATATGGAGGGATGTCTTAAGCTACATAAGGGAGTACTTCATCCTGGATGAAAGAAGTAAGCAAGTGCACAAATTCCACTTTGCCTTCCTTAACCATTTCAGGCACAAGGTAAGTTTGTCTTTTCCCTTTTATCTTTGCTTCTCCTTGGTCCAAAGTTATATGCTCATAGGAAAAAGGAAACACGCTCTATCCTACATGAAGGCCTTATTCTATTAATTGAAGGCTATTGCAAGAATAATGCAATGGTAAAGTACCCCAAACAAGGGAAAAACAAGGAGTCAGGGAATAGAAAGAGTGAAAGTGTAAACGGGAAAGGCAAAATCAAGCTCCCTAGCGCTAAAAAGCAGAATGTAGAAGAAGAAATAGAATGGGAGAGAATTGATAAACCCAGGGAGGAAAACTTGGAAGAAGAAGAAGGAACTGAAAGCTGGGATACAAACTCTAATGAGGATGAAGAATGTCCTGAGAAGAATGAAAAAGATGATGTCAACACAGAGGAGGATTCTGCAAACAGAACAGAAGATACGGAGGAAAATCAGAAAGTGTCAGAGGATGAATTTGTCCAGGATGGCCCTGTTGAGGACTCAACTTCAAAGAACGAATAGGAAACTATAGTTCAGGATGATAATCAAGATATGGATATGGAAATTCAAACTGGAATTAAAGAGCGAGAACAAAATGAATGAGAGGATATCTTTGAAAAAGTTAGGAACAGTCCCAATAAAATTTTTAAGGAATGGAGAGGGAACAAACAGAATGATGAAACACACACACCAATGTCTTGGGTTAATTTCAAAGTAGAGGCATCTTTCCAACTTGATTCTTGGACGTGTAGGGAGATTATGGATCTCAAAAGGAAAGTGGAAACTATGGAAGATACCCTGAAAGCTTTATGGAACAAAATTAACAATATGGAAAATCAGATAAGAGAGATCCTAGTCAAGCTCAAAGCCTATGAGAATAACCTCTGGGAACTCATTAAGGACAACAAAACGAAAATGGAGGAAGTTACATCCAATATTTGTGTTGCTACTATCAATATTGGAAAAAGAGCCAATGAGGAGACCAAAGCCTTGGAGGGACCTAGCAAAAGGATGAGACAAAGTTCAAGAAAGAAGGTTACACAAAAAGGAGCCATGATGGAGGCAACCACTACCCAGGATACTATTATGAAAGGAAAAGAAACTATGAAAATGATATTGGAACTAGATGAATAATCTATTTCCATTTGTTGGTTATGAAACTGGTCCTGTTCTTTGTTTTCTTTTTGTAATCCTATGCCTTTGGTGTAGCTAGATCTCTGTTAAATCTGGGTTTTGACCAGTTGTCCTTTTGGTGGTCTCAGGTCCATTAAAAACCTTTTTTTGCTAATTCCTTGTTGTATTTTTTAGGCTTTGCCTGTGGTTTTGGATGCTCTTTCTTTCTTTCCTTGTACTAGGGTTTTGGGGCCCCTTCAAAACCTACTTTTACCTTAATCTAAAACATAACAACAATTTTCATGGATATTATCTAATAATAGGTCTAATGTGTTATACACAAAAAAATCAATTCGATGAGGTTGGTAAAATTAGGGAAATATTCATTGGCATCCTTACAACATAGGGATTGGGATGCTCATGGCCACATTCAAAAACATATCATAGGCTTAGGAATCCCTTACTAGCATGAGACATATGAAAAAGATATTATTTTATTAAATGAAAATAATTATGTTGAGTTCTTTTCTAGTACATAGATTATTAGACTCATAGAAAATATCTTAAGGGTGATACAATAAGACCCCTCCCTCACAATTCAAGAGTCACACACCAAACTTCCACCTCTAGGTGGATGGGCTTTAATAGATTATTTGTCCTCAAGTCCTTCCCAACTAGCTAAACCATAAGGATGTCTATCCTAAGCACCCCCACCCATTATGATGATGACTATAAAATAAGATCAAGGTGTGTAAAAATCCCCCACTACAATAAGTTCTTTGGGAGCAGTAGGTGAGTCAACTAAAATTGATTATTTTGAATCTAAATATTCAAGACTCCCTAGTGTAAGTTTTGTTTTTATTACCCAAAGTGTGAATTTTTCATATTCTACTAAAAAATAGGCTACTCTCTTGGTTGAGAATATAGTGCTTCATTAAAAGAATAAACCAAGAGCCTCCAAGGTTCCTATACTTTCATTTACTAAGACATTATCTCAAGGAGAAAATATAAACCAAAGAGAGAAACTAAAGTAGGTAGAGGAAATAATAAAAGGCGTAAAAACTCCTATGGTTGACAACCTTGAGGATGAAGAGGAGGAACTCTAGATGGATAAAATCTTAATCCTCTATGGAGTCAAAGGAAAGGCACCAATGGAGACTTAGAATTAGGTGATGCCATTACTACTTCACCTTCTATAGATCTTGTTGTTTCCTTAGTTCTTATTATATCTCTTCTTTCTATTACTCCAATTATTTCTTCTATTTTTATTGATAATATTGTCTCTTTAGTTCATATATCTAATTATATTGATTTAACTAATGTGAGTCATAATTCTACTCCTTCCCAAGTCTTATCAAAGGCTCTTAGAGATAAGAAGGTTCATTTTAATAAAAATATGGAGCACTTTATAGTGCATAATTTTTTATCCCCTCTACTCAGTTGGGTTTAGTGATGCCACCTTCTATTACCACTCAGGCTACTTCAATTATATCATCCACAAGAGTTGTACGAAGACCACATATACTATGCATCCTATGCCTCAGTTCGGTGATGTAGACATGTAAAAAATCATTTTTACATACTTATGAGACCTACTCCATTTGGAGATACTAAGTTAATCTTCTAATTATGTTTTATCAAAATCTAATGCCCAAGACACCTAGTCTATTACCCCCTAATCATTGATAATTTGAAAGTGGGTAGTAGGATTGAAAGTCCATGTTGCTCAAAGGCCTAATTTTTTGATCACTAAGCTACCCATAATAAATTATATTTTTTATAAGTCAACATGGATTATCCTTAAAGAGAGGCAAGATATTTTCTCCTTGTCTAAGAGAAAGAACTAGATAAATAGAGAGTCTCCTTATAACAAGGATTTTATAGCTTATTTGAGAACCCACACAAAGGTTTTATTGTAACACCATAAAGGCATCAATTAATCTAAATAAGATCCAAAATAAGAGATGATTCAAGGGTGGTAACAATACAAAATCATGCATGCTCTCTAGGAAATTGAGGATGATGTCTAGAATATAACCCTTAAGCTATATAATATTTTAGACACCATTAATTCAATGAAAATAATACTGTCTCCCCATTTAGTTGAGACATCCAAATTGTTTAATTATTATAAATAGGATGAAAATAAACTAAACTTCTTCATGTTATATACAACCAATAAGTCATTCAATCATATGGATCTAATGATGCCAGTTGAGGCAATTGATTATCTTAATTTGGTGGTCATCATAATGCGAAAAGATTGAGATTAGGTGTCAAGTGTGCAAGCCTTGATCCCAAAGTTCTATGATCATTAAAACCATGTTTTATATATTTTATAAGATTTAATGTTGTCCCAATCTATGGACACTTCAAGGAAATTAATGGATAAAGCCAATTTTGACAAGTTGCTCTAGTAATATATACCAATTTTAAATAAAGTCCTCATGGGTGAAATTTGGATGAAATTGAGTAGGAGATTGGTTTTGATATAAATAAGGTTACTAAAGTAGAGATTTTATAGGTATAATTTAGATATACAAAGGTTGGGCATAAACACCTATTAATGAAAGTCACTAGGGTGTATAGGCCATCTCTTTTGAACATGGATGCAATCAGATTTCAATACTATGTTAGATACAAACATTATTAATATTTGGAAGAAAATAAATAGGCCATGGCTAGAGATTTTATTTCATATCCATCCTTTAGTTAAATTATTACTATTACTCTTGTTCCACCAGCCACTTCATGTTCTACACCACCAACCATGTAGGCCCTAGTAAAGAGTAGGCCTTAGTCTTTTTGAGTCAAAGTTATATGTATTTTTTCATGTGAATTAAAAAATGTAATTAAATTGTATTTATACTTATAAATACATGTAAGATTTAACTATAGAGTCTTACAACATGCTCACATTGCATGGTTTTGTAAGTAAGTGTCTTACTTTTAATACATAGTTTTGGCCATATTTTATTATATATACAGAGTTTAAGTCTAGGTATAACTTTTTCTCTAATTAATAACATGTAATTTTGGTACTTCATATGGATTTGGAGGATGAGGTGACCCCTCCCCAAATGTATTTATACTTTTAATTATCCCATTCTAAAAAGGAGAAAAAAGTGGGGATTTTATTGATATAAGAATAGACCTTTTGATAATGTGTCAAGGGTGTTAATGTCTTTCATTTCCAATGTTACATGATTAATTTTATTTATTTTCCTATTGGTTGATCCAATAATTTAAAGTGTGAAAATGCTACTTAGATTTCTTTTTTGTTATTAGTAAATTATGATGATAGAAGATTTGCAATAGCTATTGGATAATTGGAAAACATTATTAATTATATGCAATAAGGTTGATTGTTTCTTTATTTAAGTGTGTATAAGTGCATTTTATAATATAACTTTATAAGAGTGATAAATAACTACCTTACATTTCTTTCTAATCTGAGCTATAATATTACGTCATAAGGGTGTGCTATATCTCCTCTAAATAGCGTCAATTTTTTTTTGAGATCTTAGAGTCTACCATATAATTTTCCCTTGTATTCCACATTAGTTTCAAGACATGTCTCTATGAATGAGATCATCCTAAAATTAATCCCTTTTGTGATCATAGATCTTTTTTTTCTCTACCTTCCCCTTTAATAATTTCTTTTAGTATCTACCTATTTTAGTTAAGGTTTCCATCCATCCAATTCAGATAGGTTTTGATTTGTTTTAGGTTTCAATCACCCACACACCCAGTTAATAACTTAAATTCTCAAACTTGATTATTCCATCACCCAATTCTTTGACCCATTCCTACAAATCATGCCCTAGAGTGGAGTTTACCTCCATAGATATCCTAAAATATTAGAGGCTACCTCTTTCATGGCATTGTGTTCATAAAAACCACATCAATAGTATCATTTCATGATAAATAAAACTCAAAAGGCACAAAATTAAATGTTATGTAGTGTCACACTATGTCATATAATAAGGGCACATGTCACATACAATGGACATGAATATGTCACAACAACAAAGGCCAAAGGCCACACACAAAGTACATTAATAATTTTATAAAAAGGGGACACACTTAAATGTCTCATAAAAAATAGGTATAAGAGCCAAAAATAAAGGACAAGTTCAAATGTCATGAAAAAAAAATCTCCTCGATATGTTCAATCAATTTATAGATAAGGGCCAAGGGCTAAACACAATAATCAAGCAATGTCTATCCTATCATGTACGAAAGTAAAATACATAAAAGGAACATAAAATAAGTGAAATATAGTGTATTCTATAAATATGTATCAATGTCATATTATAGTAGAGTAGCATATACACGTATCACAATGTAAAATATGAGTAACTAGTAACACACTTTTAAGATATGTATCTTGACATGGTTGAGATGTCATAGAAAGATATAAATTGTCATTATTTAATATGTATAATTGGATACCCATAGAATATTCATGATCACTGCGTAGTATGGAATCTATAATCTAATATTCCATGCATATTTTGTCCTACATCACACCCATATACCTCATGAAATGCATGTGCTATATAACAACTTTATACTTTTGAAAATGTGTTGAATGTTTTTATATTTTTCAAATATTTTATTTATTTTTATTTATGAAATGTTTTGATTTTCTAATTTTTTGACATTGTTGAAATGAATATCCCATGATCCCATTAATGAGAATATTATAGTGTGTGTTTGGATTATAAATATTGAATATGAATTTTTCATGGCCATAATGTTATACATATACATGAATCTAAATCCAAAAATCCATTAGGTGTTATATTGTAGCTATTTTTATCATTGTTCATATAATATTTTATAGAATATGTAAATTGACAAGGAGAAGGAATTGGTGGAGTTTGTTAAATTTTATCAAATGTATAATTTCTTATTTTTATTTTATAACATCTAAACTGTATAGTGTACTACCTTAAAATGCACTGTAGAATATTTAAATTTCTTTGAACCTTCAATGGATTTTTGATATGAAGCTTATTTTTTAAGAGGGTATACCACTCTCATTAGAATTAAATATATATAAATATTATATATAATTACAATAACTGATTTCACACTTTTTTCTTGAGTGGGTACCATAGCTATCTTTTTATTGTGACATCGGATTTATGCCATAACCGACTATGATGGTGGTGGGGGAGGAGGAGTTACCAATTAAAATAGAGGGTAATCATATCAAATTCCTCTAACTTTTAACACTTGATTATAATGTATTTATTTGAGACATTGATATTACATTGATGGTATTGTGTAAAATTTCTATATCCAATGGCATCCTAATAATATATTAAAGACCTCAGTTCTTGGCAAGCCTATAAATGGAGTAGCCACTATTTTTGAAATAACTTGAAGAGGTATAATTATATGCCAAAGAGTATTATGTGTATTTTAATTGAATGCTTTGAATGTTTTTTATGTAGATTTTATATCTTGATATGTGTGTTCAATGATAGTAAAAAGTGTCATTTAACATGTGTTTTCACATTGTCAATCATGACACTCTTATATGTTTTTTGTTAATATAATCTCAAATAGAAAGTGCATGTATATTTGATTAATCACCATTGATCTAATTATCATAACATGTGATTATGATATGTGGTGTTTATGTTCCTATAAATGTACCGATATTTTTTTCTATTGGTTATCCATATGTCTTAAGAGGAGGATGTGCATTATACTCATGATGTACCTATAAGTTTTATATATTATCTATGGTACCTTGATTTTTGAATGGACTAATGAATATTTTTAGCATTAAATTATCATATTTATATGGTTTAACTTATTCTATGGAACTTGATATTATTATCACCAATATATATTGTATCTTATGCCTTTACCTAAGACATTTGTTTATATATTGCATAATAAATATGTGGTAGTCACAATATGAATCATTATCATATCTTTTGGTTTAAGGATTGGTAAAATTAATATCGAATGGTAGAGGTAGAGATATGAGATTGCTATCAAGTAATTTTTATAATATAACATGAGGTTGTTGTTGTAATATTATAAATTTACTCCTTAGTTGAGTTGTCAATAATTTTTTTTTTTGGTTGGTTGTGAAACTACATTGAATATTAATTTTGGCTCACTCTTTAATTTTTTATATTTGACCATGTAGTTTGGATTGATTTGAAACTTTATATTTTATATATATGGTGAACTTGGTGCATATTTTATCTTGATAAAAGTTATGAGCTTGACTTTTCTTTCTTTGACTATGTGGCATAACTCATCAAAAGTATTTGAATTTATCAAACATGATGGGCTCATGGAGTGGTGATAGTAAACTTTGTATAAATATATCTTATAATTCATTGTCTATCATAGAATTTTTCATTTTTTATATCATGGTTTTATATAAAATAACATATTAAACTATTAGCTCATTTAACCTTGCTTGAGTTTTGAAATTTGTGCATAAGATATATTTTGTACAATGTTGATATAAAAGTGTGATAATAAATAGTCTCTAAAAGTATTGAATGATCTATCTAATTAAATTTTAATAACTTAGAACTATCTTAGGTAATATCCTTTAAGTCTTCTTGGATCTTGATTAGTAATTTATTATTATAATCATAATATAAGCATGTTGCATGGAATGATCAGAGGTGATGCTCATGATCTTCTTTACCATCATTAAATGGTAGTTTAAATTAACAAAACATGTTGGTAATGGGTAAGATGCTATCTTAGGTGATCAATTATTATGAATCAAAGTATGGGATTCCATTGATTGATTATCTCAATAGATGCCTTACTCTAATTAGAATACTTTAGAGCATGTAGTTATCTAATAATATGTTTAATAGAGTGTGAATTAAGTGAAGGTTGTAGTGGTCCTTGTTTAGTAATAAAGGGGGGTTTGTAAAATTCCCTTTTATAAATATGCATATTAATCTATTATAATGATTTTTATGGATCCATACCTAGGGATATTGGGACATATGTAATTTTGGGTGTTGATATAGGAATAAAAGAAATAGTAGTAACTAAAACATTTGAAGTAGAAGTGGAATCTTGTGTTGATTTATTTTCTTCATATGTTTAAATGTATAGGAATATATCAATATTGTTTGGGGTAAAATTAATATCTCCAATTAATTATTTGTCATTAATTTCATCCATTTTATTTTTATTAGATTTATCGATCTCAATAGTAATGATGATCCCATCAATAAGTCATATAATTATTCTTGTTCCTATGTCATAATTTATTTAAAAAAGATTTGTCTTAAAGGCATCTATATTCTAAGAGCATTATTGAAATAATGTAAGTTAAGGCTTAGGATTGTGTATTATTTATCTTATACCTTTTATGATATTTTAATTTAATTAATGTAATTATATAGTGAATCCAAATAAAAACTCAAAAATTAAGATAGAATGTAATGTTAAACCTTAAAATATTAAAAAAAAGCATTCATCATTACCATGATTTGAAGTTGAAACTTTGAGATATGTAACAAGGAGTAGGGGTGTAACTATTCAAGGTGTATTTACGTTATAGGATCTCAAATATACCTATACCAATTATAAATAGTGAACATGGCCCCAAAAATCACTAACTATATAAGATTACACCATCTTGTAGATGCACTATCCTGTATCTAGGGTATATTGCGAATAACTTCCCAAAGCCAACCACTTATTAATACACTAAAAAAACAAACTGTTAGAGGCTTCTTATGGATGAGAAATAGAACCTAAGAATTTTTTATATATTGTGAATTACATGGAAATTAAAATCCATATATATTATTATCTAATGGAATTGTAGATGATATTTTATGATTATGTAGCACCTCAGTCTTGTACATTTTTAAAATTAAGACCTTAGGTATTCCTATTAGTTATACACTTTCCTTACTTTTTCAAGCATTGTATCTACTCTATCTTATGCACATTGGCCTATATATTACTCCAAACATTATTATATTAATGACATAGACATTCTATCTTTACTATAATGTTTATTATGCACTTATATTAACCTCTATATGTTTTGAGCCTATACCTATTTTGCTGCTCCCTAGACACTAACATCTAGGACAAATAGAAGCATTGGCATTACTAGCATACCCAAAAGCAATTGTCTAGTTGATTAAAGTCATATAAATTACAAATGAAACATGTCCTAATGGTTAGACTATGTGATTTAATGTGAGTTATTACTCAAAAAGGATTTATATAAATACAAGATCAACCCTCATTCATTCCCACCTAGAAAAATACCAAAGAGACCAAGGAAAATATCAAAAACACTCTATCAAGCATTTAATTAAATAAATATTCCATATTTACATATCGGTTATAGGTACATCACATCTATAGGTATAAAGTACTAAAGGAGTAGCCCAAGATTCTAATTTGCTAAGTTACAAGTTACGTCACTATTGTACTTGATTTTCACATATTTTATGTTTCAAACACAATACAACATATATGGGAGAACTACATTAGTATGAGTCACTCTTCATAATAGTGGTTATGTATGTAGTGCCCTTTAATAATGGGGTCATTAGGGTTAGCTCGATGCTATGTTCCCATTAATCCATTTTTACCCAACGCCACATTGAAGATGGAAAGCTAAGGTTTCACCACTTCACAAGGATTGACTACCCATGACCTGGGGTCATTAGGGTTAAGCTCGATGCTATGTTCCCATTAACCCATTTTTACCCAAGGTCACATTGAAGATAGAAAGTTAAGGTTTAACCATTTCACAAGGATTGACTACCCATGACCTTGATCTAAATACACTAGAGTGAAGGTGAAGACAAACATAGAAGCATCTAGGTGGTCACATCTTATTTCAATGGATATTTTGTATAGGACACTATTGTTGAACTCACACAATAGCATCAATATAGCCATGTAGGGTTGATGTAAATGTCTAGATAGCCAAAGACACCAAATAAAGAATTTGACAAAAATTATAGAATTGCCCTCCCACTTTATTTTAGCCTATTTCATATATATAACTACATTAACATAAGAACAAACTAATTACTTATCTTCTTTTTCAATTATATATCTAGCCTAGTTGTACTTTCCATATTTATATTATCTTAGCATAATAAATTTAGTCTATGTTTATATCTAAGTTTAGCATTGAATTGGCCTACTATAGATATGATTATCACCCTTATGCTACTTAATTTAGATATTCCTAATCCTAATCTTAAAGTGAAAACAACACATATTTCACTTTAGGGTTAAACCTTTGGTGAACCCAACATATGTAAATATATTTTTTTCTAATTCTTAGGGTTTTAAACTAGCAAGAATTTTAGATTACTATACTTTTTAATTTATTATTTATACATAATAATGGCCTTAGATTGTGGGGTGTGTCTATTTAAAATATTTATCTTACCCTCTACCCATCCAATATATCTCAAACAAATTTGGGATATCATACCTTAGATCATGATGATACCCATGAGGACAATGAATAAAATGTCGATAGGGTTATCATAGAAAAACATTGTAACAATGAAAATTGACAAGTAGACCATAATCAAGTGCATGCAATTACCTTGTTTCATGATTACATTTGATAAAATCCTAAATATCTTGATAAGTTCTTTAAAACTATACTTGAAGCAAAAAAATCCAAACCTATAATATACACATCCCTCCCCTTTAACATACTAAAAATAAACACATCTAATTGGGTAATAAATTATCTATTTAAGCCTTTATTCCCTAAAACTACTATTGATAAATTTATTATGAAATTACCTATTGTTTCAACATAAATATTGATTTCAATGCCTATCACTACTCAAAACTTGTTTTCATCCCCTTTTGTCATTAATCAACTTGATACTCTAACTCCCTCTGGGACTACAATTCAATCATTACTTAAAGTTATAAAAACTTGGAAGAAAAGATTACAAACATCAAATAAAATCTTTAAAATCCCCTCATGTTATAGATTTTCAATATGTGTTACATAAACCTCTTTCACTTGGAATTTCTTTTCACCCTTTGCCAAATATATTTGTTGCACCTAAGTTCACATTTTATGATGGCAAGGGTGATCCTGAACACATATTCAAAATTTTATGTGGCATGCCTTAACTATTATTCCAATGATAAAATTTTGACCAAATTATTCCCAAGAAGTCCCAAGGACTATTCTTTGAGGTGGTTTTATGAACTACTTCTCCAATATGAAAAAGCATTCAAACCTCTTATAGACTAGTTTTTAGGACACTTTTCCATTAACATTTTTGAAAAGTTTATCTATAAACAACAATCCAAAATAAAACTAGGAATCATTTAATCTATCAATGAATATGTCTTGAGATATAAGACAATGCTATCCAAAATAACTAATTCTATGCCAGATAAATAGTTAAAATATATCTAGATAAAGTTTACTTATTCCTTTACATGAATCCATTATATGTAGTAAGTTTAAATATTTTCATGACTTATGCCAAGTTATATGGGATTGTGAAATGAATCTTATATCATTGAATAAGTTCAAGTAAGTAGTAAACACATCAACTACATCTATATCTAGTACAAAATTTTCAATTAAACCAAGTTATAATGTAAAGCCTCATGAGCCTAAAAAAGAAATAACCACCACATTTACACATTTACACAACAATATAATCATGTTGTCTTATCTAAATGACCAAGGAAATAATTTACATGTTACCCGAGTCCCCAACTTCATTACTCCTATGGTTACTAGAGTGCCAACTTATATCTCTCCCTCATCCTATTGAGGTTGATATGAGTCAACCTTTAACTAAAGGATATGATCTGAATCCTTATTGTGATTATCATTAAAGACTATAAAATTATAAGATTATATTATTTACCTTGAAGAGTAAGATTTAAGATCATATGGATGACAAAAAGCTTTCATTTGAGGATCCTTTAAAGAAATCAAGATCATAAATTAGTGATCACCATAAACATAAAGTATTTATCAATAATTTGAAATACCATTATAAAAATGAACTATAACTCCAAATTGCATATAATGCACATCCTCCTCCATCACATTATCAATACCTACTAGATGGGATTATTGATATTTACATGTGACATGTACCTCTTTTAGTTTAGAGACCTTCTATTTCTTTTGATGACATTGAAATTAAGGATGATGAATTTGATTTTAATTCCATATTAGTTCAATAATATCTTGATAAACACCCCATACACAGTGTTTTGATTGATAATGGTGCAAGAGAAATTTTTTCACCATGATATTACTTATACACTTGTGTTATACTAATAATTTTTTACACCCCTCTACTAGATTAGTTAGAGCATTCAATGGAACCTCCTATAAGGTTCTTGGTGAGATTGACTTGGCTTTATAGGTTGTTCCTACACATGTGGTTACTACCTTTTTAGTTATCCCTTCCACATGCATCTTTGATATGTTATTGGGAAGACTTTAGATATAGAATCTTCAATTAGTACCTTCTATAGTGCATGGGTGTGTCAAATACATTCATGCCAATTGGGTAAATATAGGTTTTATATATCCATATGAGCATCTTCTTAAAAAAAATAAATGTATACCTAGACAACTCACTATCAATCTTATTAAGGCTAATCCACCAAAAAGGGGTAATAAATTTGCATTCCCATTTACTAGGTGGTTGATAATTAAGATACCATTATATCATATACATATAATAGATTCCATATAATCCTAATACTCTACTAAAAACCATTCTTAGATATCTAGATCACCTACACATGTTCCTATTACTATTATTCCAAAGAACAAATGAACACTCAATGATGGGTTCTAGAAACCTCTATTTCGGTTACTCCTAATATTACTTCATAACCATAGAATCATATTTTACATATGTGAAACACCATCAATGCCATAGTGACATATGCTACACTTATATTTTTCCTTCAATGTGTACACAAGGTATTACACTAGATTTATAGTGGGGAGATCTCTATGATCATCAGTTGGATGGCATCATAGGATGATCTTTATTATCTCCAAAAAATTCCCAAATAACAAGAAAAAACCTCAAAAACATCCAAAAATACAAAAAACACCATCAACACTTACATGTTATAATGGATATTTGGCATCCATATGCTACTTCCATATTGATGGACCACATACTTAGTTACTCCTACATACACATATGTGTCACACTCATACATTGGTTTTATTACAAGCTTACCCAAATACATGATACACTCCTATTTTAGATGTTGGTCTTTCCATCTACTCATGTCATATATACATTGGTGGCATATAATTATTTTATATTGATGCACATAGGTTATATGATTCAATGATCACTCTACACTATCCTATTAGAGATTACATATGTACTTGTACATGCCTATTATCCATGATTATGTATTACATAGGTTATTTAATATGTTATCTAGTTGACATAATTTTATAACACATTGGATCTATGGGACACTATGACATGTTTGTGTTGGTTATTTTTCTTAAATTTATGCACTTCCTTGAGTGAATTATCTTGCTTGTTTGAT